>VZRL01005232.1:1993177-2148054 GCA_013397895.1 Origma solitaria
GAGGCGGGCACAGACCCCGGCACAGGCCCGGCCCTGCTGCGTGGCCGCAGGGCCTGGCAAGGCCGGACGCCTCCCTCCTCTCGGGCTGCCCCTTTAGGGTAGCTCCCGATGGGACACTGCCCGGCGACCCCTCTGCTCTTCCTACCCCCGTCAGTCATGGCTTTTTTCTGCATCTCAAAATTCCTGCCTCGCCGAGTTGCCCTCTCATGGACATTTTCCTCTGCGTTCACCGCCTTCTCTGAGACCTTCTAAGGCTGGCGTTTACAAGAACCGATCTCTGTTCAGAACTCCTCTAGTTCAAAAAAGCGCCAAGCACTTCCTCATTTTCCTTTCTATCAACTGTACGAAAACTACAAAAAGCCTTGCCTTTTGCTGGAATATATTTGATTAGCTAAAATTGGCTAATTATTGTAAAATACACCTTTGATCCTACTGCAGTTGCACGGGGCTTTGAAGTAGCATCCCTTTAAGTTCCTCGTTTGACCTTTACAGAAATGTCCCAATCTGTTTTTCTAGGCGAATTTTAGCTATGAAAGTTGTAAAATATTTTATGTAAGAGGAAGATACTATCTTTTCAAATGCAAGGGCAATGTTTGTCACAATCGAAAAATCAAGGAAAAAAGCAACTCTGGCAGAATCCACCCTAGTCTAGTAATAGAATGAACACAATTAAAAGCACATTGGAGTAGGCTTGTCTTAAATCCCCATTTATATCTGAAGTTGTAGTACTGATAATGAGATTTTTCCCAGTGGTTTGCATGAGGAAGTGGTTTGTGTTTCATATTTATCTTGTATGTTGAATATATTTCCAGTAATTGTAAAAATATTTTAATCTTTATTAAAATACTTCTATTGTTGGAGCATTATTCTGGTTTTCATTTAGAAAGGAGACAGATGAGACTACATAATAATTAATCAGAAGGGTGTGCTTAATTATCTTAGTTGCTAAGATAATTAAGCAATATTTGCTAAGGATGGCCCTTAGGTTGAAACTCTCAGTTTTCTGCATGAGTTGTGAGAGTTGTCTGGCCTGCAGTTTGCATAAAGTTGTTCTTGGTGAAGTGCCATTTCTCCAGTTTTGGGAATTTTCCTGATTTTCCATTCAAAATGGGGAAGTGGCATGGCCAGTGGAACTGTAGGTCACTTTAGTGCCTGTCCAATATAAAATTATGGAAGGAACTGTAGGTCACTTTTGTGCCTGTCCTATATAAAATTATGGAAGGGATGGTTATGAGTTTTATTTGCTTATCCTTCCTTGTCAGTACTTCTGTCTTTGGTTGTTTGAAGATATTCTCAACCATGGCTGATTTTGATTCCTTGAAGAGTTTGTTAATCTGCTTAATAAAGGGAGCTAATTAAATCTGAACACCTAAAGTTATGTAAGGCAACTGACATGAAATTTTATTAGCCCCTATTATATGTACTTAGTTTTGGCTGCTTAAATATAAATTAAGTGAAAATTGAAGTGAGGTGGAAACTGCAAAGTAATATTTCTGCAGACTTTTCTGGGAGTTTGGGAAAGGAATAATTCTATTGTGGTGATTTCATTTTGTTCTGTAAGTTGTGTTATATCAACTGGTTTTCAAATTTTTCATTAATCTGAAGATTAGCAGTGATTAAATAATGGAGGTAAGCAGTCATGCATTGCTTGTTAAGCTGGTAGTGTGTTTTAAACAGATGAAGTAAAAAGTTGTTTAATTAGTATCAGACTTCTAAATTATTTCCATTATGACTAATTTAGGGGACATAAATACACTTTAAAAAAACCATTGTGCTGCTAAAATCTGACACTCAGTTTACTAAAAGCTATATTTGCAACTGAATGCAATATGTATTAAAGAAAAGTTAATTGAAAAGGCTGTTTAACCAGTTATAGTATGTACTTCTTAGTTGTTGTTTTCTCTTCTTATTCAGGTATTATTGCATTTGTAGAAGTTTGGTCATCTAACAGAACAGAAAATTACTCAAAAACCTTCGAACAGCAACTTCTTGACATGGGAGCAAAAGTAAGGAGACTGTTTTGAAAAAAATAGAATAGGAAAGATCTTAATTATAAATTAGCTTGCTTGTTCTGCTTGTCATGTATATTTTTTTTTGGTATGAGTTTTTAAAGGGCAGGAAGGAAGAAAATCACAGACCTGAGAACAGACCAATGTGCTGTAAAATTCTTGCTACTAACAGATGGGAAATACATTTAAGGCCTGTCTACACCTACAGACCTCTTTGCATGTTAATGGGGTAGCATGCATTTCTTGTGAAGTATTGGACTTGCCACATATTGTGGGCAAAACAAATCTAAGTGTTGAAAACCCATGATTTACAAGAATGCATCTTATATTGTTTTGTTTTCGTCAAGTTATAAGCAGCTGCTCTTAGTCCAATATTTTCTAACTCAAGTAGCATGACATTTTATTCTTCCATTCACTCTCCCACAAATTTGGATCAATTCCAGAAAGTGCTAGTAAAAGTACATCTAAGAGTTTCAATATCTGTCTCAGTTATTTTTTCCATACCAGATATAGTTGACTTGTAGGTACAAAATATGTTTGATTGCCGGCTGTAACATTTCAACCAGAGATCAAAGTCAAACTGACACCTTCCCTTCTTATCGCATTATCACTGGTTAATGGAGATTTCTACAGCCCACACCATGCTCTCAAAAATGCTCGTGTGGACTCCCAGTTCTCTTTAAATGGGCATGTGTAGATGTCTCTTACAGTAATTTAGGAAATCTTGCTGGTCTCTGTTCCCAAAGCCTCTCTTTCTGTATGAAGTAAGCTGAGTGAGTGTGACAGAATGGTAGGATAACTGGTTTTGTTATTAAAGCAAACACAGCACTCAATGAATAGCTTGAGTAAAAAGAACAAGAAATATTTCTATGCTCTACTATCAGATCTGTGTAATTCTATTCTGATGATGTTAGATTTTTTTCTCACTGAAAATATGGCAGAAGCATAAAGCTTCAAAATTTTTCAGATTGGTCGAAATAAATACAGTGCAGGCAGATGATACAGATGAGCCTATTAAGCACATCCCTATGACTGAATAGGGATGGCCATGCTCCTTCCCTATTCCAGACACTTCCCTGATACTGGCTGAGCACATGATAGTAAGCTGACTTGGTTCACTGTGTCAGGAGATTAAATTCTAAATTACTTTTTCGCTAGATTGTTGATTGAGACATCTCAAAGTTCAACTGAGCAGCAGGTGAAAGGAGGAGGTGGGAAAGGTGAGAGGGAGGTATAAGGTGGTGCTTCTCCATAATTTGGAGATAAAGCTACATCAAGCATCCTTGGGACATGGGCTGTGAGCCAGATACTGGCAAAAGTGAGTGAGCAATTGCATCTGGAATCATAACTTTTTCCATAAGGGATTAGTGGATCATTGTATACCTAGATACTTAAATATCATGGGGTTTTGTCCTCTAAGAAGTCATAATCAGCGTGCCACCAGAAATGTTTGGAAAAGCTAAATAGTTTCCTTAAAGCTAAATACAGACCCAGTGTGCTGTGAGCCAAGTTCAGCAGAAACCTACGGAGCTATCTCCATTTGGCTGGGAAGATGCTGCAGTAAAAAATGAGTTATATTGATTTCACCATGTCAACAATCGCAGCAACTGATCAAGCAGTTCTGTGTAGGGTCTTAGTCTCCACAAAGGGAGCCTTGTTTGTGAAGAATGGAGTATCTAGAACTGAAAACATTGCTTTCCAATGGAGGCTGATAACTGAAAATTTGATCATTTGTGCTGACGTTATTTTTCTGTATTTCTCATTTTTTAAAGCATTCCCATAAAATTTTTGTTTGTAGTACCTTCAGCCTTCCCTTAAAACTAAAAGTGATTTTTATTGACAGAAATTAGTTTTAAAAGTGAAGTTAGCTGTACTCTTTAAACTTGAGTTCTTTGCTGCCTGAAAGATACTTTATTATTTCTTTGGATAGTGTCATCTGCTTTCTGTACTGGCTGTTGCAGAAGAAATTATGTTGCATTAGGTAAATAACAATGTTGCGAGATAACTGTTAGAGCTAGAGTCGGGAGTTCAAAGTGGTAACCTAGAGAAAACAAATTTGCAAACAAAAGGCTATTCTGTCCCTGTAGCCTGCATTAACTTTACTAATGAGACTGGAGTTTTGATTGCTTGGGGCTTTTTGTGAAGTTGGGAAAGGTCAAAACAGTCTTCGACATAATATTTAGAATAAATTTTTACGCTAATGGTTTATACACTAAAAATGGACTACACTAGCTAGTTTTATTAACATTTTCCAATTATCAGACTTAAATATGAGCTCTGTGTATATTTCTGCAGGTTTCAAAAACTTTGAACAAGCATGTGACCCATGTAGTCTTCAAAGATGGACGTTTAACTACATGGAAAAAAGCACAGAAGATGGGTGTAAAAATAGTTTCTGTACTCTGGGTGGAAAAGTGAGTACTCATGGTTATTAATGAGTGTGTCCTATTCCAGAGATAATAGATTCTAGTATTGTTTTATTGAAAACTTAAAGACAGAAACCGTTTTATTAATGTACTTAAAATAGTGATAAATCTATGAGTAAATTATAACTTTTGTATGACCTTATTCCTATTACAAAGCATGTATCTTGCTTCAAAAAGTAAAATGGTAAGTCTTAAAAAATGAATGTGTTGAAGTAGTTTCATAGTATGTTTATAACCATTCAGTGTTCTACTCCTTTGGTCTCAGATGGCATGCATAGGCAGTGAAGACCAGATATTTACATTCAATAGGATTCTTCCATTTTCATATGAAAAAACACATTTCATCAAGAGCACTGTACTGCTTCTATACTTAAATCCTGTAAACAGAGTATATCCTAGCAAGAAAGAAAAAGATCCATATGTATTCTGGGTTTTAAGACATGTGGCGGATTCAGAACAGAACTTCTTGAAGATTCTCTTCTACCATATGGAAAAAGTTAAATTTATTTTTAAAAAATATTCAAAGAAAAATTTCAGCTGTGCAACCAGTCCTTGAGAATTTGCTAGTCCATAGCTGCTTCTCCGAGTTTACAAAGTGCTTGTGAGACCTAAGATTTCAGATGAAGTGTAAAAACACAGTTTATGAATATGCATGTGTTGTACTCAAACAATCCAATCGATACATCAATGTGATGATGGAAATTAAAATATATATAAAGAGGGCCTTAGCTATACCAATTGTAATGTGCATGGAGAGATAGTGGTCTAAGTACCGAAGTTTTGGGTTTTCTTTAAAAAGTGGGGGCACAAGGGGGAAGGGCAAATCTAATTATAGCCAACTAAATGTAGGCCAGTACAACCAGAAAACTTGTAATGCCAGTCTATTAGCCAAAAAAGAAACTTATGCAGATCTGCAGAGGCAGGATTTTTCTTTTTTTTTTTAAGTATATCAGGTATAGAAGTTACAGCCACACAACCCAGCCCGCTTTCACACCAAGAAAGAAATACCTTAAGTTCCCAAAAATGAGGGCAATGCAAAATTTTATTTATGAGGATATACCTTTCTGGGACCTGGCGCTATTTGAATGTCTGACAATGATGATGATTTCAATACAGTCATAAAATTAAATATGCTCTTCAGCTGGCTAAGTGTATAAATACAGAATTTGAAATCTTAGTCACATGAACTATAAACTATTTAAGGACTTGGATGTGCTATGGTAGAAAGGATCTCATAATAATCCAGGTGAGTAGCATCAGCAATGGAAGAATGAGAGTGCCTCACAGGGGAGAATCTAGGACGTGTCATACAGAAATACTGTTTCTGTCATAGTAGTTCCACCACAAGTCTCCTCTGCAATGCTGGAAGGCATTGAGTGGATGTACACTGTAGAAAGCTGAGGCATAGAGACAACTGGACATGTGATACAGTAGGGGACAGCATGGAGCTTTGAAATCCAGGTGTAAAAGCCTCAAGAAACTTTAACTTTTGCTGGATAACAACAGCAAAGAAAATGCAAAAATAAGCAATAAAGGAAAAGACAAGAGAAAGCATCTAGAGGGAAAACTTGGGCTGTTTGGTAGGAAAGAGAAGGCTAGCATCTTCCTGGTATTTTTTAAGTGTTCCTATTACCACTTTATGACCAAAGCAAGGTCTTGGTACATGGCTGAGAACATGAGGTTTGTTGGAGCTGGGGGAATCATCTGAAATGGATGTATTTTATTGCGGAGGAAGACCCAAGCTGTGAATTATGATTGAACTTCTCTGTAATCTGTTTCTTCTGCCCTTTAGTTTAAAGTAAATTCCAAAAGGTACAGAAGAGCATACAACTTAGATTGGTACATAGTGTACGCAGAATTCATGAGAATATCATATCCTTGGGCAAAGTATAGGTCAGGAGTGGTAAAAGCTTATATAAGAGATAATAATGAATGTTCTTACTTGTCATTTGGTTATTCAAATGAGGCACAGGCAGTACAAAATTAAAATAAGTCTGTGTTAGCATACATGCTAATTTTTGGTTTTTGTCATAAGATGAGGGAACCAGAGTGCCTGACTAAATTACATGCCTCAGACACTGGTAGGCTAAAGACAGTCCATTGAATTCTGGAAAAATGTAAGAAGGAAGGATTTAATAATAAGTGCCAGTAAAGTCATGGTCCTGTGTGAACGGAAACTTAGTTTGAACCTAATAACTATGTAAGCAAATAATGCAGAGATCCTACAAGTTGAAGTTTTAGCATTGCTAAAAAGATGGCTTGATTAACCAGCTGCTTCCTTCAATAGCAAGTGGGACATTCTCAGAATGGTCAGAAATGCTGTGAAATATTTCAGCAAATGTAATAGTACGTGTCAACTATCTAGTGTAGACTGGGGCTTTGTGACTGCTGTAGGAGTGCAGTGCAAAACCAATGTCTTAGTTATTGCTTGGGTTTAATTGGTTTGTGGATGGCTGTTCAAACCATGTCAGAGAACGTTTTTGTAAGTATGTCTACAGTATAAAATAAGTGTTCATACTGGAACACCAAACCCAAGAAGTTCTATGACAATGCTTAAATTTAAAAAGGAATCTACTTAAAACGGAAGAAGTTCTGTTAAGAAGCTAAGACTTAAGGGAATAAAATTATTGCTGGTGTCAAGGAGGCTGTTGTCGTGGGTTTGACCCTGGCTAAATGCCAGGCACCTACGACGTTTGCTTTCTATGCTCTCTCCTGCTGCAGCTATGCAGAGGAGAGGAAAAACTAACACAAAACACTGGACTTATGAGTTGAGATAAGATCACTGATAAGGGCCGCACGAGATTCAGGGCAAGAGCAGGCAGGAAACTTAAAGTTGCAAAAAAAAGTGATTTATTAATCTAACAGAGTCAGAGGATAAATTGGAGATAAAAATAAGTTCTTAAGACACCATTTCTTCACTCACCCCTCTTTTCCCTCTTAAGGCACCACTTCTCAGCTCACCCCCTCCCTCCTTTCTAACTAACTAACAACTCCCAGGCAGGGGCAGGGTGTGGGGTTTTTCTTAGGTCAGTCCATCGCAATTCTTCTACTGCAGACACTGTTTCTCTATTTGCCCTCTCTCTCTATTCAACCAACAGATCTGGGCTAGGGCAAGGCATGTGGCTTTTCTTAATCAATCAATCCAAGGCCACAATTCTTCTGCTCCAAACACTGTTTCTCTACGCACCCCTCTCCCTATTAAGACCATTTCTCAGCTCACCCCCTCCCTCCTTCCTTCTAACCAACAGCTCCGGGGTGGGGGCAGGGTGTGGGGGTTTCCTTTGGTCAGGGTCAGTCCATCAGGGGGAAGAATCCTCTACTTAGCCATGGGGGTCCCTCCCACGAGAGACAGTCCTGTGCGAACTTCTTTGGCGTGGGTCCAATCTCACGAGCAGCCCCGCCCGATTGCTGCTGTCCGAGATTCTCTCCAGGCTGCAGAATTCCAAGCCGAGGCCAGGCTGGTTCCATCCCGGGAGCAAGGCCTTTCTCTCTCCTGCAAGGCCTTTGCAACTCTCAGTCTCTGGGACTCCCACTGGATCACAGCTTCCTGCAGGCATCATCTGCTCCTCTGGCGTGGGCACCTCCCCACAGGCTGTGGGGGTTCTCTGCATCCTCTGGACCCCATGGGCTGCAGGGGGACTACCTGCTCCCCCATGGTCTTCACCACGACTGGCAGAGGGTTTTCAGCTCTGGCGCCTAGAGCACCTCCTCCCCCGCCTTTCCACTGACCTTGGTGCCTCCATGTTGTTCTCCCTCACATATTTTTACCTCCTCCTCCTCCTTCCCTGGCTAAAAAGAAGTGCGTGCTCACATTGTTTTGATTTCTTCTTAAATATGTTTTCACAGAGGCGTAACTAACATCTCTAATTGGCCCAGGTTTTACCAGCAGCATGTCCATCATTTTACAGCCATCAGAGACTGGCTCTGCTGGACATGGTGGAAAACTTCCAGAATCTTTACTCAGGACATGCAGGAGCCATCTTTGTACCCCACCCTGTTCACTGGCAAAAACTGGGCCAGGCAAAACTACCACAGCTGTTTAAAGCAGTCCTCTTAAGCATATCAGAAAGATAATCATCGCATTTTGGGACTTACAGTAGACATTTTCATAGCATTGTCACCTCAGCAGTAGTCAAAAATCAAATAGAACATAAAACTTCACATAGTGGAATGACAGCATTTTATCATGGTTATATTTGGAATGTTGCCAGAGGATGGTGATGAGCTTGACTGAAGTTATAAAATAGTTTTCTTACAAGATGTAATTGAAGAGACAAGTATGCTTCAGTCTGGAAAAGAAGTAGGAATGGAGAAGGGAGACTACTGTGAACACAAAGGTTTGCGTAGAAAAGCTGGATGGGAAATGAATGTATATTTTCCTTTCCCATAGAAGAACCAGAAAGTGTTACATCAGTATACCTGAAGGCAGTTTCAGATAAAACAGTAAATGATAGGTTTTAATAACACATGGTTAGACCATAGAACTCCTTGTTGCAGAATCACAGTGAGCAAAGGTTTACATGAGTTTAAAAATAGCTGAAGCAATTAAACACTTCGTTTTATCAAAATCCAAATATAATATTCCGTCTGACCATCTGACAACCAGAAATCTGAGGAACACGGTAAACTGGGAATGCTTGACTGTGTTTTTATGTTGTTACATGTTCTTGGGAATCTTGATACTGGAGGATCTTGCAGGATGTTGCAATATATGGTATTTAATTTCGATGCTACTTTTTGGTGCTTGAGCTCTGAAAATACCAGACAAGGAAGCAAATAATAAACAATTATTCCAGCATTTCCTGATTCCTCTGTTTTGTGCAAAGTACTCTCGCACTGAGCAGCTAGTGGACCCCTACTTCCAACCTGTTAGACTTGTGCCCAAGCGTTGCCTTCCCCTGAGCAGTTGCTTGAGCCTCTCAGAGGAATACGCCCTGTGAGCTGAAACTGCTGTAGTATTTCGGTTTTTCTATAAAAGCCCAAAACATTTGAAGGGTTTGTGCAGTATTTAGTGATTATTGCCTTGTTGAACTCTTACTGGATTTCTAGTACTCTCTCCAATGATCTGCCTCAAACTTTTATTGGAAACTTCTGCTCTATGATATGAGAATCTATTTGAGCCTAAACCATATACAGTTTAGGGAGTAATTTAAGACAACTCTTTAAGAGGAAAATTGAAAATCAAAAAATTTCATAACTGCTGATAAAGTTATTTAGTTATTTTAAATTTTTTAAAATAGTGGTTTTGTTTGTTTGTTTTATGTTTTGGGTTTTTTTTGTTTTTTGTTTTGTTTTTGTTTTGGGGGTATTTCTTTTTGGTTTTTTGCTTTCTAGGAATGATAGGTACATCTAACTTTAAAAATAGCAAACAAAAGTCATGGATTTGCTATCATGCGAATAAATTTAAAGTTTAATGCAAAATGAGTGACAGCTTTGGGATCATTGGGAAAGAGTTTTTTACTGCTTCTTCAACACAAATACTTCAGTGAGCGGCTTAAAAAAAAATCAAAACCCAGAAACAAGAAGAACCCTGTATAAGATGGAATTGCTACAATCTGTCCAAATTAGGAACACTTAATACTTCCACATCAAATGCATAATTGTGAAGCTCTACTTGTGTTTTCTTGGTAGGGTAACTCATCTCACAAATTATTTATATAAATCATTTACATCCAGACTTGTCTGCAGCTAAAAAATTCTTAGAGTTAATGGTAAAAATCTCTTCTGTTTAGCTTCTCTGAATCAATGAAATCTCTGAATTAATGTAACTTTTTGTGTAGTCTACATCTGTGCTGATTATTATCCAGAATTTAATAACAGTCCCTGAAATCCAGCTTCTGGATATCTCTATTTGATGCTCCTGAGAACTCTAAATTCAGTGAGTTTGGCAAATTCCTGCAGTGGTTTGTCTTTCTTGTCCGTTCAAACCCGGTTAAGGAAGGATGAGGCTGTAACAGTATAGGCTCACACTGTGCAGCGGTTCCATCGCTAGGTGTCACCAGAGCCACGTGAGCGGCTCTTGGGAGCACAATCCAGCAGCTTGGAAAGGTGTGGAAAATAGCGTGAGTGGGAATCTTGCCGTTTCAGAACTGCAATTTAGAGGGAATCATTAGCACAAAAAATTGTATCACATATTTGGCATGTAATAGATAGATTTGGGGGAGGGGGACATTAGCATTACAGTACTTACCTTAAAGTTGCACACTTAGGAAGGGTTGGTGTTTCACTACTGCAGGGCTCAGACAGCTCTTCTTGCAATAAAGGTTGTCATTCTTAAAAATGAACAGACAAAATCAATAGAAAAAAAAACCACCAAACCTTCTCTAATTTATTGTATAGGTGTCGAGAAACTGGAGTACGTGTTGATGAATCCCTATTTCCAGCAGTAGACACTAATGAAGGATTTTTACTACCAATTAAAAAAGTAAGTATGTGGGGTTTTTTAAATTTTTTTTTTAAATGCGCCTTGAATAGTAAACTTTAAAGTCTGAACTTGACTTTTTGACCTCAGGCATTTGAACTGTTTATCTTCAGAACATTTGATACCTATCTTCTCTACCTATCCATCCATGTAAGAGTTGAAAGATAATCTATTGCTGTGATCATGTGGCATCTTACCTGAAGAAAGTATACTAAAAATCGAGTTTTTGTATTGCTGATTAAAAAATGAAGATTTAAATTAAAATTATATGATGACTAATCCAAAAAACATGACTATTATGTGGCTTATGTTTCACAGAGTTGTAACAAATACTAGTATTTTAAAAAACTACCTCTAAATCTTTAACTTTGCTGCAAGCAAAAAAAAAAGATTTGTTAGGTTCTTTCTTATTTAATATTAAAGTTTACTTCGTAAAATGTTAACTTCTACAATTACCTGTGACTCTCAAGGAGGTGATAGGCAGCATAAATACCAATAGTAAATACTGTGACAAAGTGGTAGGGAAAATAGGAGGTGTAGTTATTTTGGTATTTTTATACATATAATTAATAGTTTTGTCTGTCTTGTAGCACAAATGTATGCAACCAAAAGACTATGTTGAAAGAACTCCAGAAAATGATAGAAAACTTCAGAGAAGACTGCACCAAATGGCTAAAGAATTAGCTCTGCAAAAGACAGCAGTTAATGCTGGTAAGAATAATTTTTTACTAAGATTCAAATATCGGAAGTTATTTCTTTAAAGTACTTGATAGGGTTTTGGTGTGTATTGGTTGGGGTTTTTTGAGTCTTTTCTATCTTGCCATGAGAAATGAAGTTGATGTCATTTTTACAGGGTTCTTTGCAATTCTGTTTTGTTAATGCATTTGTAATGATCTTAGATCTAAGAAAACTACTTCTTTTTGCTGAGTTTTTTTGAAAAATAAAGAAACTTATCTGAAGCTGTTACAGCATTTAAATATTAATGTATAAATACAATTTCCTTGTGTAGAAGCCGATGTACCAGTTTTATTGTTTGAAGACAATGGTTCACTTATATACAGCCCTGCTAATAAGATAAAAGATCAATGCAATGCAATGGAAAGAAGAATAAAGGATATGAAGAAGAAAAGAGAGAATCTTTCTCCTACTGGTAAGAAGTTAAATTTTACTTACTTATGAACTTACACAATTGGCTGCTGATTTTATCACTGACTTTTTTGTGCACTTATTGTGCATTCACCTTTAGAATTTTTTTCATATCTTGATTGCATGTCTGGAACACAGTGGTTGCAAAATAATTTTTTTATCACTAGACTGCTCAAGAGGACTAATGTTTAAGCTAGACTTTCTAGCCATGTAAATTTATATGATCATCTCTTGATTAAACTTCACGGCGAGATTCTAAATCTTATTTCCTGTTAAAACTTAATGTGGATGCTGTGCATGAAAAAGATTGTAATGTTATTACTCCCACATCAGCAGTTTAAAACGGAGCCCAAAGCAGATGAGATACCTGTCCAGGTGCTGAAGAACAGGACTGCAAAAAGACATAAATTTGAATAACCTAATTAAATAAATCTAGCTGATTTTAAAATGCATATTCTGGTGAATTAAATCGAGATTGACGTTTTCAGATTTTTTTTAGCGTTTGCATTACCTTACTGAGAAAATATTAAGGTCTAAGTCATTAGGTTTTGCCAGTTACTATAAAAATGTCAAATGTAGAACATCTATATGATCTAAGATCATTTTGGTGGGGGGAATCTGTAGTAGTTGAGGTTTTAAGATGTTCATACCAGCTAGACCGCCAATTTCTAATTTCAGAAATAATGGTGAAAGTAAAGAAACAGTAATACATGGATGAAAATTAAATCTGTTTATTTTAGTGAAGCTTGTATTTATTTTCTCTTCAAATTTTAAGGTAAACCTTCAAACATTTTTAAAAGCATTTCTGCTATATCAAGACTTGGCTACCAATTGCAAGTTTTCACAGATTCTTTAGTGGAATGCCTCAACAGGCCTTAGAAATATCTTCCATAATTTCTAAATGGTTTGACATCATTCTTTAGTTTCAGAAGAATGTGCTTCTGAGTTACCTAGAAAAAAATGCTTACAAATATCTAATACTTTTTTTGTTTTCCTAGGTTCCCCTTCACAAATGACTCAAACACTTCCAGGTAGCGCACCAGGAGGAGACTGCCCACTTTCTACTTGTGTCTTAACTAATTCAGAAGAGGTACAGCCACCAGGTAACTAATACAACTTAATATATTAGAGAAATTAAAGATAATACATGGCCTTTATATCTTACTTTGGAAATACAATATACTGAAATGAGAACTGTATCTATTTTCTCAATCTTCTATATTTAGAGCTGTAATTCAGCTGTAATTCTTAGCTTTTCTTAACTAGAGAAAGTATGTTGTACTAAGAAGTCAAGAAAAATGGAGCATGAGGGATCCCACTGGGCAAATGCTCTGCCTTACTGCTATATTGCTTGTCTCACTTCCTTCTCTTTACTCATACCATTCCCTATTAATAACTTCCTGTCCTGACATGGTGTCAATCTTCTCTGCTCTTAACAATGATCATATATGGAACACCGAGCACACACCAAATAGTGTGATGTGGGAAGCTAAAAAGAGACCTGGATGAGGGTGAGGCCTCAAAGAATTGAAATGTCTTCGAAATTTTCAATTGAAAACGTGAATTTGAAAGTTGGCCTAATGTGTTTTTCAGCTTAAGTAATCAGGTTTGAAGAAATAATGAATAAAAATAAATTGCCTTTTGCTTTATGGTTTCAGATGGATTAAAATAATTTATTAGCAAGGTAAGAACCTCATAAAGTTATTCTCACAAAGTGAGGGGCTTGTTCTTGTGTTTCGGCGTATTAGCAGGGACGTAAGAGAGATTATTGTGAAGTCTGTTGAGCTCTGCATGAGTGAACATCTTAATAGTATTGATTTTGCATGCAATAAGTGTGTGCTTCAGGCCTTGTGTCGTCTGTCAGTCACAAGGGCAAAAAGCTCAAGTGAGATGCTGGTACTTGATCTCAGTGGAAAAGTGAGGAGAAGGGAGTCTTTAGAATTTGTAATGAGGGCCACTTGAGCAGTTTGCCTGCACTCTGTTCTCCCTGAACAGTAAGCCATATCTCATGCTGGTTTGAGGTGTTGTATTTTATTGACATCATACAGGAGTTCTGTCATGTTGGCTTACCTGGGAACAGGGTGGATATCTTGCAGCCTGCAACAGCTTGTTATGTCTTCATGCAACATTAGTGAGAAATGATAGTTTAATAATGAAAGTAGCATAGCTGGGCCAGCAAACTATTTTGGTAGATTAGTTATGTGCTGATGAGGTAGAACATTGTGACTTGAGAGCTTTGCCTTGCATATGTCCCTTCAGCTTTCCAACTGCACCATGTAATTTTACATTAAGAACAGACCACCAATTCCCATGACAGCATTCAGTGTAGCTTCCATTTCCGATGCTCTGTGACAGTGGCCTCTGTGTTTGTGCCTAAGAAATATATGAGATCGGCTAATAACAGTTTAAAAAGTTCAAGAAACCAGGTTAATTTGAGGATTGAAGCTAAGACTTCATCAATTGTCAGTATGAGAGTCTGATCCATATCATGTGAAATTTCTCTCTATATTTTATTTTTCTTAATATAGTTAGCTACACCATCTGTTTAAAAATATTATTTCTATTTAGTAAGCAAATAACATCAAGACTTCCCCTAAAACCTACAGGAAGACTTAAAGAAGGAGCATCGCTGCAAAGTTGCACTCATCATCTGCTTATGTAAAAGTATCTGTTGTAATCATCTGATTGTAATACAACAGGATTTTAAAAAATGTATGCTGATTAATCAGAGATAATAGGTTGTTTCAGAGGAATTTATTGTGAAGAGTTATGATATATTCTGTGTAACACCTAACAAAAAAAATTGCCTAAGAATAGCTACAAGATTTTTTTTTGCACGTTCTAATTATTTTTAATCCATTGAGTTGATGTATTTGATATGATACTATGGTGTTGTATTTAATTTCATCTTAACTGCAAAAACTTCTAAGTGGTGCTAATACTGTGGTAGCAAAAATGGTTATTGAGTTTCCACTGTTACTGTAAGTAACTTCATCAGCATATAATCTTGCTGGTTTTCTCTGCAAATGCAAAGAGGGAAAGTGAGTCCCTCTGCTGCTTTGTTTCAAGAAAGCAGAACGGGACTTGTGGGTGTTTATGACCAGGTAAGAGATACAATACCTAAAATTGTTGTAGGTTCTTGTCAACAGAGAATGTGCTTTGTTTCTAATCCATTTTCTGTTTAGTTTTTACTGGTTTGCCATATAATAGCCAGATAAGTGGCTGAATCCTTGTTTTTTTCGGTTCAGGAATTCCATATATGTTTTACTAAGAAATTGATACTCTTTCTGGTTTGTTCAATGCATTTATATTTCCACTTTTTTTGTTTTGCAGAAGAACAAATGGAAGACTGCTTGAACTCAAGTTATGATTATCTTTGGGGAGCTGAGGAATTAAAGAGACGGAGAACAAAGGTAGCAGAACATGCCTGTGATACTTGGACTGATATTTGTGTATCCATGAGCACCTCAGTGAATTCTCCATCACATGGCAATGAGCAGAAGAGCTTAACACCAAAACAACATGCCAAAAGTTTAACAAAGAAACAGATTTTACAGCGCACTTTGGATGACAGGTTGTCTTTAGGAAAGAAATGTTTAAAGTTTCCAAAGAAAAATGAGAAGAATGAGCAGAGCAAGACTATTTCAACTGCAAATGAAAGTTCTCTTCTTGAGGGCTTTGGTCATATTACTCCTTCCAAAAAAATAGTCCAGTTAAATACTGTTCCTCCTTTGAGTGACAGTCTCTCTAATTCGCCTATGAATAGTGATGACTTAAATACATGTCCGCTGGATAAAAGCTTCCCTGTTGACAGAAATGATTGTATTCTCGAAGACAAGAAGAGGAAGAAACGACAGACGTTACCTAGTTTGAAGCTGTCTACCTCAGAACTGGGTGCATCAGGCTCTAAGGGGTTCTTGCAAACAGTTACTACATACAACAAATCTTACTCCACTGAAGAGGCTTCTTACGAAGACTTCTTCTCATCATCTAATTTAAATGAAAATAAAGTACTAATACGAGTACCGAAGGAATCACAGAATCCTCCTGAAGTTTGTTGCAAAGACTCTTTTACAAGCATGGACTTACATGATGTGAGTTTCTGTAAGCTGCATAATACTACTAAGAAAAGTAGGAAAAAGTCTATTTCAGTGCATGATTTTCCAGTAAAGAAAAAAACCAAACCAGCTAAACGTCCTGGAAGCCTAACAGGATGCTTAAATACATCAGGTGGTGAAACAGATGACACTGGAGAAGCTCGAGATTCTGATGATGTGAATAGGCTGCCACAGCATGCTCATGAAAAATCCTACAACACTGTGAATTACTGTGCTCATGCTACTGGTAAGTTACTACATAGAGCTGGAAAATCAAATGATATCGTACTTCATTAGATATACTCATGCAACTAAATTGCAAAATGAACTACCATTCCAAAAGGAAAAGTATTTCAGAAACACACAAAAAGAAGAAAATACTGTGGTACTGACTTTATTACTGAGTAAAATAAATGAGTGCATAGAATCCAAAAGAGCACCTCTTTGTTTTCCCATACCTTACAAACACAAAGTAACAAGAGATAAGGAGACTGCTCACTGTGTACAACAAAAGTACTGTTGAGCCTTCTTTTATCCTAATCATCTAACTTTCTGCTGCTATTGAAATTCTGTTTAAGAAACCAAGGTCTGTTTTACATGTTATCATGCTCTTGTAAATTGTTTATGAGTAACTTCTCATCATAGGTTCCCTTGTTCATGCTATTTTTATTTCACAAGTAAAAATTGTTACTAAAATTGCAGTCAAGATCATAAAATCTCTGGTGGAAAAATATTTGAGTTAGCAATTTCTAACTTGTACAGTGTTGAAGATGAAATAAGACCTACAAGAGTTGCAATGTAAGCATCTTTTTCAACCATTACTTTTTTATATGGAGCTGATGTTAATTTTTAATAATCATTTTAAGGGTATTTTTTATATTTAAGCATTTTCAAGTTGGTTTAGCATAAGGTATTTCAGTGTAAATGTATGCTAAAATATTGAATCTCAGGAACTTCCCTGAAAGATGCTCCTAACTTGCATTGGGGTAGTCATTTTCAGATTTTGATATTTTGAAGTTTGTCAAGTTTCCATGCGGTTGAATATTTGTAATTATAATTGTATATTTTAGTAATTTATTTTCCCTAGAAAATTCTGTAGTAGTGCATCAATTAATTATATAAAACAAATTATTAACTTAAAGGGCTCAACAAACTTGCTATCAGATTTATGAAATCCAGTGGAAATGTTGAACCATGACTATAACTCACTATCTATGAGTAATAAGTTGCTGAACTCTGAGCTGCTGTTTTGAGTTCACTACACCTGTATTTTAATATCTGGAGTGCATAATTTCTAACACAGTTTAAAAAATGGTGGATGCAGGTGTATATTATATAGGTATAAATGTACACCCATAAACGATGACTTCCTGCTCCAAATGATAGAGGAGCCATAAAGGAGAGTTGCTATGTTGGATCTTGTTCTTGCCAGCAAGGAGTTGCTGGTGAGGAATATGAAGCTCAAGGGCAGCCTTGGCTGCAGTGACCGTGCAATGCTGGAGTTCAAGATCCTTGGGGCAGCGAGGAGGGCATACAGCAAGCTTACTACCCTGGACTTCAGGAGAGCAGACTTTGGCCTCACCAGGGATTTGCTTGGTAGCTTACCATGGGAAGAGGTACCCAAGGGAGCTGGATGATATTGAAGGATTGTCTCCTCCAGACTGAACAACAATGCATCTCTACAAAGAGGAAATCATGGAAGAATGCCTGGAGGCCTGCTTGGATGACCATGGAGCTCCTGGAGAATCTTAAACACAAACAGGTATCTTTCAGAGAGCAGAAGCAGGGAAAAGTAGCCTGGGAGGAACTGTCTTCGTTTGATAGACAGGTGTCTGCTAAGGAAGGTGGGAACCTTCCTTAGAACAGAGAATGTGAACCCCCTTCCCTCCGAATTATTATAACTTTAGAATCAAAGGCTCTCAGGCAAAGGTATGGGAAAAGGAATAAGAGTTTTTTACTAGTATCTATAATGAGATAAACAATCAGTAACAAAAAGAACAGTGAACAAAGTAAAAAAAGGTAAACAAAACAAAAAAAACAACTCAGTGGCAAATGTCCCTGGGCTGCCAGGCGCTTTCCCGGTTGGTGCAGTCACGGTCACGGCCAGCAGGGGCGCTGTTGGGCTCCCAGCCCAGCAGGGCAGGTGCGATGACTCCCGGGGAGCTGCAGATGGCGCTGTGGCGTGAGGTTGGATCTGTGCCGCGCGTGATGGCAGACGGGCTGGAGCAACGTGGAGCGCAGATGGATGGGGCGCAGCAGAGAGCCCAGAGCCGGGAGATGGAGTGGCCGGGTCAGCACACCTGGGCCATCCAGCAGAGGAGGCGGCAGGAAAACTCCGCAGTTAGGGCAGGCAGAGGGCGGGGTGGTGGCAGGCAGGGCGCCGGGCGGCAGCAGCAGGCGAGGGTCCCGTTCCACTGCAGCGCAGCTGGGAGATGCACCCTCCCGGAGGGGAAGAGAGGATTGGAGTCCCGTGCCCCGAGAAACTCACCCACTAGGTAGAGAAAAGCTAGGGCAGAGCTGGGCTTCTCTTTTCCTGCAGTCGCAGCCAAAAAAAACAGACCGCCGTTTTTTCCCACTCCTCTCCCCTCCGAATCCCAGCGAGGAGTGAGCTTATCAGTTCCTAAATCTCTTGTTCCCATCTCCGCCCAGCCAGAAAGTCTTTGTCTCTTTTGTGAGAGTAAATGCCCCTAAGTACCGATCGTTAGTTACCTGGCAACAGAATGGTAAAAATTCCACTCCTCCCCCCCAACCTCCCAACAGGAACACAGAGAAATTGAACAGCCATGGATCTGATTAGGAAGGCTAAAGCACTATCAGAAGTAAATCTGGCCAAGGATATGAAGGGTAAACAAAAAAAGGTGCATCAGCAACAAAAGAAAGACTAGGGAAAATACGAGTCCTCTCAGGAATGATAAAGGAGGACTTGTTACCCAGGATGTGGAGAAGGCGGACATACTCAAAATGGTTTTTTGCCCCAGGCTTCACCAGCAAGTGCTTCGGCCACACCACCCATGTTGCAGCAGGTGAAAGCAGGTATTGGGGGAATGAAGAACTGCCTGCTGTGGGAGAAATCCAGGTTTGAGACCTCCAGCTCTGGAGACCCCAGCACAAGAAGTTGACCTGTTGGAATAAGCCCAGAGCAGGCCACAAAGATGATCACAGGGCTGGAGCACCTCTCCTATGAAGACAGGTTGATGAAGCCAGGGATGTTCAGCCTGGAGAAGAGAAGGCTCTGAGGAGACCTAAGAGCAGCCTTCAGTACTTAAGGGGGGCTTACAAGAAAGCTGAAGAGGGACTTTTCATGGGAGCGTGTAGTAATGGGACAAGGGGGAATGATCTTAAAATGAAAGATAGGTTTAAGTTAGATGTTAGGAAGAAATTCTTTACTCTGGGTGTGCTGAGGCACTGGAGCAGGTAGCCCAGAGAAGTTGTAGACCCTTCATCCCTGGCAGTGTTCAAGGTGAGGTTGGATGGAGCTCTGAGTAACCTAGACTAGTGGGAAGTGTCTCTGTCTATTGCAATGGAGCTGGAGCTAGACGAACTTTAAGGTTCCTTCCAACCCAGAACATTCTATGATTCTATGAAATATATGAACCCACAGTATGTGGTTTTTTGCCATGTGTCAATGTACTAGAAGATGATCTTAAATTACATAGCTCCTAATGCCAAAGGACAGTCTGGTTTTCATTAAACAGTCATGGAAAAAATAGGGAAGGAGAAAAGTCATAGAGTATTCTGCGGGACCCACAAAGATCACCAAAGTCCAGCTCCTGGCCCTGCACAGGACAGCCCCAAGAATCACACCATGTGCCTGAGATCATTGTCCAAATTCTTCTTGAGCACTATCAGGCTTATTTACTATGCTTAAACTTAGGTATTCCAGTTAATTTTAGATTTAATTATACCTTTCAAATTCTAGCAACTAAATTATGATCACTGTTCTATCATGTCATGCTTTTGTTTTCATGCTGGACAACTTGTTTAAAATAATAGATTTTAGAGGGAAGAATAAAAGGAATAGCATTTCACAAACAAAAGTTATCCAATGTTTAGACTTTTTATCCTTTTTGTTAGGAATGTCTGTAAGTCTCAATTTGTGTTTGTAGTGATTTTAATAGTATTTGTGTTTTATCAGTGATGGTCATTTTCCCAAGTATGGTGTGTTCAGCTTCGTGCATGCATTTATGTAGTGAAGTAGGACCTCAGGTTTGACAGCTTGAATGAGCTCACTTAAAAATTCAAGGAATCAATAATGTAAGAGAAGTTGTGTTTTCCCTAATAATGCAAGTTTTGTGGAAGAAAATGAAAATCTTGTATTACGCTTACTCCTGTAATTCTCTATGATGGAATAATTTATTTTTATTAATTATGGGTTAAGCATTTTTTAAAATTAACTATAAGTTGTTTCTTGTACCTGTTAGTAAATAAATAGTAAAATTAGTAAAGTAAATAGTAAATTGGGGGGGATCTGTATATTGTACATTACATGAAAGCTGGTAAATCCAGTGTATTTTTAAAAACTAATGAATTCTCTTCATTCATCATATATATACGATTAGGAGTAATCAAATAGCCATATAAAATATTATATCTGTAAATGTTTTAAATATCAAACATTTTTCTGCCCTTTTTTTTCGTTGTGATTTTATGTCAATGGCACTTTTACCCAGTATCTTTAATGACAAGAAGACTTGATAAGCTTTATTTCCACAGACTTCTTGGAACATTTCATTTTCAAGTAGAAGTGTAATATGCAGGCTAATCTGAAACCAAATTTTCAAGTCCTAACACTTAGGTGGTAGCAAGCTTCAGGTCGCTTTGTAGGGCACATTCAAAGCTGCCCAGTTGTTCTGCTGAAATAAATACTGCTAATTACTTTCTTTCTACTCCAGATCATGTGAGTCTTGATCTGAAAGCTGCAACAATAAATAGTAATGGACAAGGAATGCAAGAGTATACTCTCTTAAGCTTTTATCAGACTAAAATCATTTAGAAATTTGAACTCAGACTTTGCATTACTTCCAGTCTTAAAAATAAACTTAAGGCTTATCTGACTGAATTTTATATATTTATGGTAATGTGGGTGGCAAATATTATGTCAATTGGCAAAAAGAGTTAAACTAACACCCATTGTACTGTCGTTAATGTAGTTCAGTGTTAAGCTGGGAAATCTGGAATATCATTCTGTTATTTAGGTGCAAGAAATCATTGCGTTGAATTTGGATTGAGTTTTACCAGAGTTTCTAGGTGCAATGGGGCTTAATGCTGCTAAAATACTATTTATGTCTTTAAAAGCACACATGTGAAAACTTCCTTAGATTTAGTGTACCTTTTGTTTTTTTAGCTTTGGAAGAAGATAGGCTCACTAAAAATATTGTATAATGTCCTCTTGACATTTTATTATGTCTTTTTAAAAAACAAATGAGGCGTGAAGAAGAAAAGTTTATTCCTTGATTCCTTGTTTTATTTATCTTCACAAAAAGTTGAATTTTAACTAATTGCTAAAACAAAAAAGGACTCGTATTTTTGAATAGAGGAACAGGTTGAGTATTTTTTTGACATAGCCAAATTTGCAAAGCATGATGACACTTATCCTAGAGCACATAACAAACTACATAAAATTGTTATAAACCATTACCAGGTTCTCTCTGAGGACCTGTGGGTCACATAAGTTTTCAGAAGACTTGAAGAAATTATGTTCTGTATAATAAAAACTTGGGATATGCCCATGATTCTGTAATATCTACAATAATAATAAACCCACGGTGTATTAAATATTCCATCCATGTGTACCTGAAGAATTACTAAGGATGACAAACTCAGACTTAATTTCTTCATATTTGGGGTAAATACCTCTATGGATAAGTACAAAATAGTTGATATAGCTTACTTTAAGTGACACTTCATAACAATACTTTTAAAGTAGAGAGCTATACTGTAGAAAAATTTTTATTAGATAGACATGATTTATTTGATCAAGCAGAACTAGCTCATTGTGCCTAATAATTGCTTTTCAATTCAATAGAAATATCATGGATTTTTAAAGATTATATTCTGGTTCAAAAGTTCTCATTGGTGTTAAAATTATCGTGAGTGAGTAGAAGCTTAAATTGCAAAGTAAAATCACTCCAATTTGTGATAATACTTCAGGGGGCTCAGTTGTTGATTTTGGTGCCAATCATTGAGCAGTGTTTTAGAAGAGCATTTAGGGGATCTAATGGACCACAGTGGCAGGAGTTACCTGTATATTTGAACTTAGTTTAGCGATAACTAAATAGATGCATTTGCTTCAAAAACTTCTGTCAACTTTAAAGTCCTCTAGAAAAGGGGACTAAAGATGAAAACACATTATTTGTGCCTGAGTGACTGCTTTAAAAAGACGTAATAAGAAAAAAACAGAAAATAGTAAAGCTTGAGACCTTTAGGATGCAAAAGCTGGAAAGTGCTTGAGAAGTCCTGGTAGACAGGGATGGAATACCAAAGAATAGTCCTTATTCATGTAGTGCCTAAGATCCCTGAGCTGATAATCAGAGATGAGGGACATTATCCTCTCTGCCTGCTTTCCTGTAAATATGAAGAACCCACAGGAGTGGGTTCTAACCCTAACTTGAAAGAACTCCAAGAATACAGCTCTTAAGACTTTAAGTGGGACAAGTACTGTGGAACATGAGCATTCAGGCCAAGAGTAGGAAAAGGAATATTACACCACTTTTCACAACCCAAGCTACAAAAAAAAAAAAGTGGATTTTCCTTTTACAGTACCTGAAACAACTTACATCCTATGCAGTCCTATGGTTGTTACATTTTTTTTAAGATTCAAAATACAGCTTTAAAAGTTCTGGTTTTCACATAAAAAGAGGTAGTTTTTATTTCTTTATTGTGTGGCCTCTTCTACTTGCCATCAGTCTTCCTCAGTGATTAAAAGTTATGGCAGTCAGAGCAATACTAAATATACTTATTAGTTATCTCATTGTTATATGACACTGTGTACTTAAATATTGAATTTAAATCAACAGTTGTACCTGAAACCCTGCTTTACGTTTATTAAACAAACATTACTGCAATAAATTTTGACTAGTTTAGAGATTATAATTTTAAAATGAGTAATCAGTAATGGATTGCAGTTTGATGTTGTTTTGTCACCTCAAGGATTAAGAATCTAAGTAGCTGACAGAGGAAAAACAAATGATTCTTAGTTATATATGCATACTAAATAGGGATAGTACCCTTCAGTATTTTCCAAAAGTAATCAAAGAAACTTAGTGAGCAGGCACTAAATTTAGGCCACTTTAATCACTAATTAAACTTTCATTAGCTGATCTCATTCATTTCTTTGAAATAAAAAATTAATAAATGCTCAAAAGTAGACTTTATTGAATGACATTTGGGAAAATTCTCTCCTTAAATTATGAGTAATTAAAGCTTAATTGTTTAAAAGATCAAAATTTTTCATCTTAGGCAGGCAAGCTAATTTCTCAAATGATTCAGAAGTTCATTATTTAGTTCTCATAAAAGTCATCCTCACAGTGTTGAAGAATTAAATATGTGTTAACTCATAAAATACATAATGAAAAATACTGCTTTTTAACTGTGCATTCTTATGGATGGTGCCTTTTCATAAGTAATAGGTCTGCATGTGCACAGAATCACTTTGCTAAATTTGCTTGCAAAGTGTTTGAAAACAAGTTTCAGACCTCCAGGTTACTTTATATAAATAAAGTCTGTACCAAAAGCATTGATGTTTCAATAAGAAAGAGAAACTCTAGCCACTGATACTTCATACTCAAATATCTCTATGCAGAGAAATTGCACATTTTGTAATAAATAGAAAGCAATTTAGCAGGTTTTCTACTTGTAGATAATATATGGTTTTCAAAATATAGGAAATTGGGGGTTTTACAACTGGTTTTTTTACAAGAACAGATACTGAAAGATGAAGTCAAATGCTTGAACGTCATTCCTTTTCCCTAACTGAAATACAGTGAAAAAATCACTGGTACAAATTACTAAGAAGTGTCTGAAGTGTACATAGCATTGTGCTGTGATAAAATAATTGGTGGCAGTTTCATTTCATAAGATTGCATTTTTCATTTTAAGTTTCTAAATTTGGCTTCCAGGTGATGAAAATGAAGTTTCAGAGTGTCATGTTACTGATGGCTCTTGCAAAGTTTTTAACGAACAAAAGAACAAGCACACTGGGGGCTTCAAAAAAGCTAGAAGACTCCAAAAGGTCAGTTTAATTGGACATTTGCCCTGTTAAGCTCTTTCTTTTTAGTGGATGATCACTGACTGCCTTTGTATGTACAAAAAATAAAAGAATTCTCTTTGCAGTATCAATTTAAAAACTTTAAATTTGTTTAAAATTTTCGAATTGCACTTTTCTTGAAATATTATAGAAATGGTCTTGGTGTATAAGCGTAAAACTCAGCTTTCAGGAAACTCTTGGTGGCAGAGTCCGTGCCAAGCTGACATCATAAAGGAAGTTGGTAAGCCAGCTCAAATTGAAAAAAGCTGAAAAGCCACTGAAGTTACCTGAAAAGATGCCTGTCCCTTTTGGAGGAGTTACTACATACAGCAGGATTTTTTATTTGTATTATAATGGATATTCACCAGTGGATGTTTCTGCAGAATAAATATTTATGCAAGATTTTCTTTTAGGTTCTGGTAAGACTAAATTTCTTATTTAGTATTTGAGCTCAGTTTAGCTGTGAAAAAGGGAGAGGATTGAGTCAGCATGAATCATTTTTTAAGTGCTCTTCCTTTGTAAAAGTCTCTTAAATAAATATAAAACTTGGGATTGGGAAACTAAATATTAGTACTTTTAATCAGTAAGTAGCAAGTCATAATTGAAATGAGTGCTGAGTTCTTTTGAGAATGGAAGGTTATAAAGCACTAAAGGATGTCTGCTATAGTTAACTGTATGAAATAAGGTGTTTCATTGGTAGGTATTGGTGGAGTTTCAAAGAGACTGATCACAGATTTTGATACTTTTTTATATAAAAGTTTTGTACAGGTTCAATTACTAAGTCATTCAACCTTTTAAACATCCTGAAGATGGGATATTAATCTCCATGGACCAATGGTCTCTGGGTTAAAATGATTATTTGACTTGTCTGCATCTTACTACTTGCTGCTTTTCTTAAGTATTTATTCCCTTATTTTTTCTAAATATATTATTTGTAAAATTAATAACTAGAATGTAGAATGGATAAATCACTTCACTCTAGATCCATGCCCTATAGAAGCATTTAAGATTCTAAAATGTACTCTTTGGCTAAAGTATCTCTCCAGAATAGTTTTGTTTCCTAGCAAAGAAATCTGACTAAAGCTGCTATTTGTAAATCCACAAATCACACTCAATGGCTCTTTCTAAGGCTATTTGCAGAAAATGTGCTTTGAGATTGTCAGACTTGTTGGTACAGATTCCTTCTCCAGTGAAATTACACAAGGGCATTACACATCAGTGCTAGCTTTGACTCATTTCTCTTAAGATCCCAACATAACAATTAAATACTGAAGAGAATCAAAAACCAATATAAAGTCCTTTCTTATTGTTCCTCTTTTTCAGATCTGGCCTTGCAGTCAGAGGAGGTTATCTTTAAATGGTTCTACTTGGGGTTTGCTTGCAAAGCATGCTCTGTGAGGTGTTTAATAGTAGCAAGCTAGGTAGGCACTGGAGAAAATTCCTATTCAGCTTTTTGAGATGGCTTCTTTTATCCATCCATTTCATCTTGGTGATAATACAATTTCACTCAAATATCAATAGAATAGCAGTGCATAGTTTCATTCATGTCATTAATGCTTTTTAAAACTAATTGTAAAGCTTGACTGTGCAGATTCATATAGAGACAATTTTGGGGAAGGACAGGGGTTTGATTGAAAAGTAAACAAATTTCACAAAAAGGTGCTATGTGGTTAACCAGGTGCTATGTCTGGCAACCAGACTGTTGCACTGAAAAGTTTAAATTTTAAGAGGATATTGTTTTGAACAAAATCAGACTGTGTAAATTTTTGTAAATAATTACGTTGCAAAACCTCTCTAGTACCAATCAAAATATGTTCTTGAAGTTTTATAAAAACAACCAAACATTATACACCATTTCTATTTAATACTTTTTTCAAGTGGCTACAGCTTATACATTGCAACATTTTGCTAACTTTTGGTGATGTAAAAGTTGAGTTAGAAAACATTCGTTTCCTTTGCATAAAGAAAACAGCGGGAGAGAAATGGCGCAAATATTTTTTAAAATATTATTTTATTGAATCGTAGTACTATGAAGAACTTCCTAACATTTATTTAAGTCTTAAAAGACATTTCATGCTAAAAATACAACTGGAAAAGAAATGGCATTTCCTAGATACTTTCATGTACAAACATTTCTACAAATGTGACTGTGAATCTTCAGACAGACCATATTGCTGGGAATCTGTTGTGTGATCTGGTAGACTCATTACTTTGCTGCTCAAAATAAGAGACAGCTATGTAAATTGCAGCTATTTTTTAATAGAAAAAGGATTAGAAATCTAATGCCTCTTTAAAAATATTTTAGATGCTTGCTGAACATAATGCCCAGATATCTAAACTGAAACTTTTTAGTGTACTTTAGTTACAACTACATAGTGAATGTATGTCAGTAGGCCTTTGGAGTTCACTATGTGATGGTAAATATTAAAAAAAACATGGAAAAATATCTTTAGGAAATATGACTGGGTGTAAGTGTTAACATTATTTACTTCTATGGTTCTTTCAATTTTTCATTTGTAGTTTCTTTAATAGAAATCAAGCCATAGGTTCTGTATTTCTCTGCTGTGCTATTGTGTTATGCTTTTGTTTTCTTCAAAACCTCATGCAGGTTGAGTTTCTTGTATTTTGTTTTAGCCGAAGTCAAAAATTACTTTGTTCAGATACTTGTATATCACAATTTTAGATTAAAGTACTCATAATCTCTTTATCTATACTCTTTATATAGGTGTGTTTATTGTACTGTTAACGTGGAAGATGTCTAGTCAAATGTATGTAAAATTGTACTGTCAACAAACAAAAGCCATGAAGACAGAAGACAGTTTATAATGGCAGCTGCAGGTGCGTTGGGGGAAGATAAGTAAGATGGCTTCCAGAAAAAAATTTTTGGATTTAGGACAACACCACCATCCCAAACCCAGGACTTTTGGTGTGGTCAAAGGCAGCACAAACAAAAAAATTTCTAAAATTGACTCTTAGTTTTGAGACAGAGTTGGTAAGGATAAACACTGTTGATTATTGCTTGTGAATGTCAGCAGGTGGCTTCCCTGGTCTAGAAATCTAAGTTGATGATACTGGATTGGAGGGATAAAATAAACCCTTTATGCACTGTGATGTGTTTTTCAATTATTCCATGAAATTGGATACATAGTTCTTTGTTGCTTTGCATAGGGAGGACAAAGTGAAATAACTAAAATTAATCTTAAAGCCAAAAATGTATTCAAACAAGTTATTTACTGGAGTGGTGAACTGTTTGTATCAGGTCGAGATCTGATTTCATTCCTTGTTGTCACAAAAAAGTTTACATTATCACAGCACCTGTTGCATGTCACAAATGTAAATATTTTGTACTTTTAAAAAATCAGAGACTCATTTTTATTAACTAGCTAACTGCTATTTTTATCCAAAAAAATTGTTTTATAGTTTTAGAGGGATATGAGAGGTGATGGATGTCTTTTCAAGCATCTAAGAGATTCACATCACTAGAAATGCAATTGGAATAAATTTTTAAATTAAAAAAATACCCATAAAATACTGTATTCTGAGTGAAAAGAAGAAACTCTTTAACCATGTGAAAAAAAGAGTTAAGCATCATGAGGGATAATTAAAAAGATATTTTCACAAAGAGGACATTATGGACTTAACTGAAATTCTCTCAGTTTTGCTTTTAAACAGATTCATCTTGGCGTGTATTTCTGTAACTCTTGGATTTGGGTGAAGGTACATTTATCAACACTGAACTTAAGAGACTTTTTGAGAGAAGATTTTTACAAGCAATCCAAGCGCATGCTGTGGAACAAATAGTGTGAAGCAGGCCATTGTTAGATCCTGTTATCACAATCTTCTTTTAAATTACTTTATTCATGGCAAAACAAATTTTAATATGCGCCAAAATCTGTAACTATGAAACATGAAGTATCTTGCCGAACATTCAGGAAAGTAACTTTATGACTATATTTTATATGTGCATTCATAGACTTGTCTTAAACAGATTGTGTTGGTTTATGGGACATCATCATTTTATGTTTTCCTTCCAGTTTTGACTTACAGTTGCTTTGAATAGGTATAGATTTTAAATACTGATACTTGAACTGTTACTGACTTTGAGACACAAATGAATAGGACAGTGCATTAGACAAGGTGGAAGCATGCAAGCTCATTTACAGTTAACAATGAAGAAACTGAACTACCTACGTTTTTGGTCTGGGGAAAACGCTTGATGTAATGGGGATGGTCAGAGGATAGCGCTGTGAAGGAGAACTGTCAGAGGATAGCCTATGGATCCCCTGGTTTGAGACATTTTTTAAAATACTTCTGTGTGATTAATCCCATGGCTATTTTCACTCAAACTTTGCAAGGCAGTTCTGGTTCTGGACTTTATCCAGCTAGTGAATTTGTCCCCCACACTTCTTCCACATCAAGTTGAGGGCTTCCAGGACAGAAGCCATACTCTTGGCAGCTGCTGCTGTACCTTACAGTGCATGCTTTGGGCCATATCCTAATGTCAGCAGTTTTGTTATCACCCCTTAGGGATGCAACCATTCCTGACAGGATTATCTCCTATAGATGAACCTAGTGGGCTGATTCAGGACCTTGGGTCCCTAGAAATCATTCTCTTTATGACAGGTTTTATATTAGCTGTTCAGGACTACCTACTGAAATGCTGTGATCTGTTTATTAATTTTTAAAAAGTCTTTTAAAATCAGTACCTTTCTATGGCAAAAGGCACCAACTCCTCTCAGCTCAAGCTGTTTCCTGTTGTTCCAGGGACACTTGCAGCTGGTGTTCACACTTACATGTGTTGCTGTTTGGAACACTGGAAATGTGCTGTGACAGTGAAACAGGAGGTGGTTGACTGTAGCTTGTCATCTTAGCAGGCAGGATAGTAAAGATGCAGGAATCGACTTTGCCCAAATTTTTATATAAAATTGTAGCAAAATTTCTGTCCACTCAACAAATTAACATATTGGTTATTTTTTAGAACCTTCTTCTAAAAGAAAACATAGAGCCTTAAGTAAAAGGAGAGTTTTATTTTTTTGTCTTCATCGAATTAAGGGAAAAAAAAACACTTCACTGTTTCTTTTTTTTTCCCAGAAAAGGGGTTTGGTGACTTTTGATTAAGAGGCTATTTATGAGGCTTTATGTAAAGTCGGAACATATTTTTTATTACTACATTTAGGCAGGTAGGAGATTGCTTAAGATCTATCTGTGGTGAATGGTAGATAAGAATAAGCACCAAGAATAACATCCTGGAATCTCAAGTTATCTGAAGTGCATCTATGTCATCTCCATCCTTTTGAATAAGAGTCTTGGATTTAATGGTGGAAGGAAGGCTTAGGTGCAAGAAGCAAATGCCTCTTTGAAGGCATTTCTGAAATGCTCTTTCTGGCTCAGAGTATGAGGGGTGAACTGTACATACACACTGTGCAAGAAGTCAGATCATAGAGTCCATGCGTGAAGTATACCTCGTTGTTGGAGGTACATACATATGCTGTCTTTTCCAGTTTTGAGGTGCACTGTGTTCATTACCGTCAAGCCAGAAAACCGATCCACTGGACTGCAGCTGGCTTGGCAGAGAGTAATTGTAAAACTGAAACGGTTTTCCCTCTTGAGATCAGACACTATCAGGGGGAAAAGCAACTGCTGCTTAGATCCTCTTTTTTTTTTTCAGTTTAGCTCTTGGGAAAATGAACACCCTACATAAACCTGCTGGCACCTGGCATGACTCTATAGGCTGGAAATCCTTTTGTTAATGGGCCTCCTTTCAAAATTATAGTCTTGCAGCTCTTGAAAATTGTTGAAAATCAATCTGAACAAAAGACTTCCTAAACTCTATTTCATCAGCATTTTATGTGTCTTTATTAAGTTTTTTTTTAATTATTTGACAAATATTACCATTCTTTCCTACCTTGAAATTAAACAGATGATAGATTATTGGTGTGATCTTTGTAGAATTGAATTATGAGCTTACAAACAAATCTGTGTGGAACAGAAATATAAATATGCAATCAGTCAAATAGGAAAAAATCTTGCAATGCATTACATATGCACTACAAAAATCTTTTGTTTTTCAAAGATTTGTCTTCAAGTGTGATTAATTCACAATCCTTCAAGATCCGAAAAAAAACCTGTTTGGGTTTTTCAAAAATTGTTCTATGCTTTCTAATATTGCTGTTGCACTTTAAAGTGTGAAGTAAACATTGTTCAGTTGTTTACCATATCGTCTAGAGGGATGTAAAGCTTTAAGTCAGGTTGTTGACTATCATCAAGTGGATTACAATCTTGCCAGCAAAGTATTTACTGAAGTTTACAATCTTGTATCTTTACATAAATCCTGGCTTGAGTCTTTTGGGCTGCAAACATATTCAGGATTATCTTCACCTCAAATTCCACTCATTGCATCATTGGCAATCTGCAGAAAATTTGAACTATCCAAATGAACCTCACACTGTTAATAATTGTGCAAACCCACCATGTAACTGTTGGGATGATGCAAAATGTTTCTTTCCTTCATAAAATTGTTTCGTACCAACAGCCCGTGCAATGGAAATCTATCTCTGTGCCTCAGTTCTTCTGCCCAATGACTCATGAGCAGAGTTAATGAGCTACTAATGTCTCCACTGAAGTAGCTAATGAACCTTCCATGATGGGTGGCAACCATCATGACCAAAAATTGAACACATGACTGACAAGGTCTTAGATATCAAACAGTTAATTTTGCTGGAGCTACTCTACTGTTGCCTACTACCCTTGTGGCTTCTTTTTTTTTTTCTGTTGCAGTAAAGCCATAGGCTAACTCACCTGAGCTTTTTAAAGTGCTTTTAATTGTCATAAGTTAGTTGTCTGAAGGCATTGTTCATTTCATTCAATCATTGTGAAAGCATAAACAATATTTTTTTTTTAACAGATGAAACAGATTCATTCTATATCATACTTAATTTTTTGTTGGAATTATTTATAGAAGGGTACAAACTAATTTTCTTACCCTTGGTGAGGCTGGGGTTTGGGTGGAGAAGTTCATGTTGCCTAAAATTGCCAGAAAAAAATTAACCGTGCATGACTTTCTTACAGATCATTTGGGAAGGTGAGTATACATTGGATATTATTTAGTACTTATGACAAAATTAATTTGTGCCTTAGTGTTGTCTTTAAAATGTTTCTGCTTGCCTATATGAGTTTGCTCTGTAACATAATGTTGCCCCATGATAGCCCTGGTTCCTCTTTTTCCTGTCATGTGACTTTTTGGGGTTGAACAAGCACTCTTCTGTCACCTGAGCTTTCATCTTCTGTTAGAATCTAAACTATAAAGTAGCTTTCTCCTCCACTTAGCATTCCACTTCTTGAGGTTCGCTTCTGTCACACTGGTAATCCTGCTGTCTCTTTCTGATACTAGAAAAAGGTTCTTCACCCAGAGGGTTGTTGGGCACCGGAACAGGCTCCCCAGGGAAGTCGTCACAGAACCAAAGCTGACAGAGTTTGAGAAGTGCTTGAACAACACACTCAGGCACATGGTGTGACTGTGCAGGGCCAGGAGTTGGATTTTGATGATCCTTGTGGGTGCCTTCCAACCAAGGATATTCTATGGTTCTCTGATTTCCTCAGGTTTCACATAATAAGGTATAGACATGAAACTTTCCTAGTAAAATACAGTTGAGAACTGGACTGCTGCTTTTCCTGAGTGAAGCTGACCAGGAAGTCAATCCCTAATTTGTACCTGTTGGAAAGGCTTGGGCTTCCCATTGGAATGAGAGCCACTTCTGTCTGTGCTTGTAGAAATTATGATAATAATGTCATGCTGATTAATGTAAAAGTTTTTTGGTTGCAGTCAAATGATTGGGAATGAGCATCTCCTCTCCCCTTAATCTTTGGCTATCCTAGTAGGAAAAGTCCCTCTCCAGTCGCTCTCCAGTTTTGCTAGAACCTGTCCTTCGAAGTTGCAGAATGCTGGGAAAGCTACCCCTTGCCACAAAGTTTTGCATCCCTATGGTTGGATTTTTTATTTTTCTTAAATGTAGTTGTTAGCTATGATTGGTTGCATGTGGAAAACATGTAAACACTGACACTTACTAGTCTGAAAATCTGAAGCTATTCATTCTCTCTCATCTTGCAAACAGAAGTTTTAGGGGTTCCTATGTCTTCAATTACAGGATTTCTCATTATTTTCTTGTATTTGGCAGTGACGGAAAAATGATGCCCAAGCACCTGTCACATCATCTAATATTTCTGTCTTCTAATAGCCTACTTTCCATGTCGCAATACTGGATTTAGTTAGGATGGGCTCATTTTTTCATATCTTTCTAGGACCAAAGCAGAGGTAATATATTTGATGAGGCAATTACTGTTGAAACTGACTTTTGTAGCCAGAGGAAACTTGAAAAATGTCAGTATCAAAGGACTGATAAGAGAAAGGCCAGCCAGAAAGTACATTGCAGCTTTGAATAATAGTTGTTTAAAAATACTGACTAGTAATCATTCATTACAATTACCAATTATTTTCAGCTGTGAGCCACAATTACTTGAATAAATTAATGTAGTACTACTTATAAATTGTTTCTAAAAAGAGCCTTAAAGTTTTGGGTCCTCATTACAATCTTAGATACAAACAGAGTGAAATTAACCTGATTTTTTTATATTTCTGTGCTACACACATGTCTTTTGGCTCATATATTAATACGACTGAAGATTATTATGAAATATAGTTGTAAAGATCAATATTGAGTATAAGAGTACTAAATCAATTTCAGAACCATCTGATGGACCTACAATAGCCAGAGGAGGAAGAAATTTGAAGATTACAAAACAGATAGTATAATATACTCTCCTCTACACTTTATTTGCTCACACATGCACTGTTTTTTCCTGCCTGCCTCCTGCCCTCCAAAAGTTCTTTATCATTGTATATTGGCCAAACCACAGAGGGTATCTCGTTGAGTCCTGAAGGTGAAGATCTTTTTTCACTCCACTAAAACAGATACCTGAGTTTGAGACTACTCTGAGGTTTACTTCTTTCAGAACTTCAGTAAACTTTAAGGCACAAGAGTAACACTTGGACTAAGTAATATGCAATCTAAAAGTGCTATTTATTGGTTGAAATGATTTCTTGAAAAATTTTTGAAGCCTGGGTTCTTGACCCAAAGACAAAACGAGATCCAGTATACTTAGGCTGGAATTTAACCAGTTACAAATCTAAATCTATTCCTATCAAATTAATTCTTTGCATGAATGCACTTTATTCTTGAGAACTAGTCTGGAAAAACATTATATGGTCTCATTTTTATTTGTCACTTCTGAAAAAAAAAACCCTCATTACATGCTTGAGGAAGCAAAATTTCAGTTCACCTTCTTGAAAAGCAGGTTGTACAAAACAGGACTTTTTTTCTTCTCCTTCAGCTCTAAGAAACACCAGCACACATTTACAAGAGAGAAAGAATACATTTTGAGTTTGGATACCTTTTTTGTGGTTCCTGTTATCATACAGGAAGTATCATACATTTTGGGAAGATTTACAAATACTGTTTCCTTCTAGCTACTGAAGTGAATGTTTTATATTTCAGATGACTTAGAAAATCTTGTTGGCAGACACTAAAGAAATACTTAATGCAACTGTGCTTCTAAGAAGTATATAAAGAAAAGCTGAAGCTGTCGTTTATAACAAAGTCTGTATTCAAGATCTCAAAAATAATTCAGAAAGAAGTGTGTGCTCTGATTCAGAGTACAGATATGCAGCTCTTAAGAATTCAGAGATTAATGGTAAATAAAAGGACCAATTAACTTAATACTACCTTTTCCAGTGTTTTATTAATAATAATCCTGCTACAAACGTGCATTAGAACTCATAATGATGCTCACCAGATGTCTTTTCGCTGGTCAGAAAAGTAAATGCTAACTCTTTTTTTTTTTTTCCAATAAAAGCAACATGTAAAATAAAACAGACACAAAAAGCACAGAAGAAGAATTACATAGTGGGGGGTGGGGAAGAAAGCAATTAACTTGAAAAATGTAGAACTGAAAATTAGAACATAGTTTGGCTAAGTTTTCCACTTGGTAACTGTAATTAAAGAGAACTGCTTGTCTTATTGAAGCAATAAAACAAAATATTGTCTGCTTAGCAAATGACCTTTAACTTACAAAAATATGCAGTTCTGAATGCAAATGAAATAATAGCTTGGAAGAAATTAAATTTATTTCTAATTTCCACATTTTGTGTGTGCCCTTTTGCATTCTTGAGTCTTATAATCACTTCTAAGTGCACTGACAAGACATTTGTTCAGAATACTCACTGTACCAGCTTGTACACAATGTGTTGTAGCATAAAATCTACAATTCAAAAGCTGACCTTGCAGGGTAAGGTCAGGACTGGCTGTAGATTTCCCGATTTGTGTAGATCCAGTATTTTTACTTACCTTAGACAAGGTATAATGGCTAACAAGCATTTCTGCTCTGAAACTGAAGAAGCAGCTGTAGGATCTCAAGCTACTCTGGCCTTGGTTTATGGCACTGCTTCTTTTTAACCCAAGTTTGGCAAAAATAGTGGTATGATTAGCATGATTCCATAACATTTCTAAAAAATTGCAAGGAAGGATATTTTTCGGTACATTCTGAACTGATGCATCAGTATCTAGCTTTAGAGCTAATACTGTACAAAGACCCTTAGGAGCCTAGTGCAATTCATGGATTTAACTCCAGACCTTTAGACAAGGAGCTTGATTGTGATGGCAGTGAGGCTTGGCTTCATGTACCAAAGGAGAACGTTGTGACTGTGCTGAAACATATACATTCAATGTAGATGAGATTTCTACCCAGAAAGACTGGACAGAGAGAAGAGAAACCTTGCTTTTAAGCCTTGGTTTTTTTACCTTCCCATGCTGTTACATTTCAGAATCCTTTAATGCTCATGAGTTTATGCAGATCTTACAATGTGTAAGACAATGTGAAGAATATACTCACAATTGTAAAATGTGTCCCTACATCTGATTTTAGTCATCTGATCTAACCTGTGCAGTAATGTGCAGTCCTTTTGCCACAAGAACCCTTACTCAGTATGTTACTAGATGTCTTTTTGAGTATTTATTCTCAAATTTTGAGTTTATGTAACTTAATACTAATACATTCATGGTATGATTCATGTATTTGACACATGCACTGTCATTTTTGCTCAAATTCTGTGCATGTAAATCTCCAATGTAGAATTGAGTTGGAACTCAATTTCAAGAGCAATTAAATGTGACTGCTTGTTTGGAATTGAAAATAATGCAGTAGAAATTCTTTTGGCTAAGAATAGAACCAAATTTGATAAAGATAAGTGCATATTATCTTCTTTTCAGCTGTCAGGCTAGCAGTACAGTAAGACATGATTAGTATGTATTGCTGGCAACAAGTTAGAATTTGGAAACTTATATTTCCAAAAATACTACATACAATTTCTTTCAAATATTTCAATGCAAAAGTTTGGTTATTTTTTCTTTTGAAGTTTTATTCCATTTTATTATTGATTGGGTTTATATTTTCACATTGTATACATTTTCAGTATGAAGTATTGTAGAGCTTACATAGTGTGGTGTGAGTGAACGTTTATCGTAAATTTTAAAAATTTTTGAATATGCTGCACTATGTTGCTTCTGAAGATTTAAAGAGTATCTGGATTTTGTGGTTTTTAAACTTACAAACCACAGAATGAAATTACCATGTGTATGTTGAAATGACTAGTACTTGTGTTAACTTTAATACCTCCCTTGTCAATGATATATAAATTGTGTTCTATTTTTGCAAAGAGCATTCATATAACGAAGAGGCATGGTGCACATTATTAGTCTACATTCTGTTAGTCTAATAGTCTACACAGGTAATTCCAAATCCATTCTTAAATGTGACAGATTACTTGGTCGCTCAATAGATAACAGTTCTGTACTGATAACAGAGGTCTGATGGAATTGCATCAGAGTTCTCTCTTCTGTTCCATTCATTACTGGGTAAAAGGAGTTGCCCTGAAATCTTTTTTTTTTTTTTTTTGCCTGTATTCCCAATTAATAATATTTTTGTGGTCTCAGCTCAGGGCATTACCCAAAGAAAACTGAATTTTAGCGGAGAATTTGGGACCTTACCACTTGTGGTTGTGGTAATATATTGGGGGGGCAGAAATGGGAATTAGTATTTCATATGGAGCAGTAGCTACCTGGAGAAATAATTTAAATTCGTATAGTGATTTTGAAAATTAAGAGGAGTTTTTTGATATCCTGGTATAAAATTCAGTCAGTCTCATTTTCTACAAAATTAAAATGTTTGTGTATACATATTTGTGCATATTTATGTAGCCACAAGTAACTCTTAGCTAAGATGTTCAAAACCTCTTCTTACACAGGTTTTTTTGATGACCATGATCTGTGTAATTATGTATTTCTCTGATACTGCTAAAATTCATCTTCTGTCCTGCCTCTGTGCGTACTGGAGGCTTTCATGGTCAATGATGATGAACTTCCTCCTCTTCTGACCTCTGTAATGCTAAGTCTTCCCAAGCTTATTTAAAGTCCATATGGGCCAAACATTCCTGCTTCGCACGTAAGCTATGGGGGGTATGGCGGGAGAAGGGAAGAGTGCTTTTTAAGGTGTTGCAGAACTGCTGGTTTGAGGATTGCTGTACTCCTTGAATATACCCTGTGTGTTATATTACTTGGACAATTTCTATTCACTAGAAAATATTGAAGAGTGAAAGAATGTTTACTTAACCTTGACATAAAATACTGAAGTTGTGCCAGGAAAAAAAAAGATACACTATCAAAATGAAAACAAAACTATTAAAATTATATTTTGCAATAAATACAATAACTCTTGTTTCTGAAGTATCCCAGCCAGTTTCTGCCTTTCTTTTGGACGAAACTGGAATTTTAAATTACAGGATTTCTTTCTTGTAGGTAAGCTGCCTTGTCCTTTCCATCTGATGAAAAGGAAAAGCCAGTAGACAAATACTGTCCTTATTTCTGTGGCATCTCAGGCTGCAAATCCTTTGCTTTTTGTTTTTATTAATGAAAACTTGCATTCCTGTCTTCTGCTATATTGGATGCTTTGACATAAAATATGATTGAAGGGTTTTCCTTCCTTCTATGTCCTCAAAGTTTAGTATTTCTAGTGTATGTATTAATTAGGACAGAGTCTTCCTCGGGTGATACTATAATTATGAAGTAGTTTGCACATTTTAATACAACATTTTCTAATTTAAGGGTTTTTTCAAAGGGTTTGTTTTCAGATTTTTTATGTTTTCTTGTTTCTTTCACATCTCTAGCCAACAAGGACGCTAGTCATGACGAGTATGTCTTCTGAGTAAGTATTAACTACTTCAACTCTTTATTTGGCCCACAATTTAAATTTTAATGTTAATAATTTTTTTATGCTTATAGAAAAATTTATCTTTGGGCTCTGCACTTTATTTCATTCTGTATTCTAGCTAGAAACTTCTACACACATGTATATGTCATTGTTATTAGTATTGTATATGTATGGTTTTGTTGCTGTGGTGCAGACTGAAGTAGTTCCATAGGTGAGTTCAACAGGGCTTCAGAGCAATAAAACTAAAATCATAAGCAAGTTTTTAATTTTTCCGAAAGAACTGTAAATAGTTGTATGTGGTAAAATGTTCAGCCCAACATTTAGCCTTTTCACCATACATTTTAATTATTTCTATTTGAAAAGTCATAATCTGAAAAATCAGTTTAAAACATTTTATATCATAAGAATAGTTGCAGAATAAATATCAGTTGTGGGCTTTTTAGCAACTTAGTTTCGAAACATTAGAAGCAGCTGCCACTGCATATTTTGGGGGAGAGTTAATAATTTTCTGGCATGCTCTTATCATTCTCTAAAAAGTCTTACAGCATAAAGAACATCCAACAAAAACATGGTTCCATATTTTATACTACACTTGCTTACAGTTTTTGAATTCTTTTTCAAAACTCGAGATATTTATACTACCCACAAATCTGTTTCAGGTTTGATATAACTAAATGTTGACAGTTACATAGATATAAATACTCAGAAACAGCACTTAGTGGCTATCCTTTCAGAAGTTTTTGTAAAACATTGTCAGTAGCTATTAACAAGTATCTATGTCAGAAACATAAAATGGAATTAATACTTTTCTTCTATTTAATGTGATTGAATGCTAGTAACACCAGGACTATAAAATGAATTTTGCAAGTCATGCAATGCAGGATTGCCGTGGAGGAGGTAGTGCAGATAGTAGGAGAAAACAGAGCCTGTGTTCTGCCTAAAAGAGGAGAACAAATCCTGGCTGAGCTAGGGAAATTTATTGGTTTTTTAAGGAGGTCATTAATATATTATATCTTTCATGTTGTTATATATTGACTTTTCCTACTACCCAATTACTATTTGTCTGGGGATAACAATCGCTTTTCTTCAGAATCTTTTCATCAAGACCGCTTTTGGCTGACTGCAATTATAGGCATCCATTAACTTGTAAATGGGTGAAGGGAAAGGGACTGCTTCTGAAAGAACTAAAGAACAGAAAATAGTCCTCCAAAACACTACCCAGTGGTCAAAAGCCAATTCTAATACCCAGTAACTACAGCCTCAAAAGTGGTTCATTCGAATTTACATTTTTTGATGCATGAGTTCAATGGTTTCATGGCACTGGGTTTGAGATTATATTAAATGCTGCTCACTGATTAACAGCCATCTGCTACCAATTTTTCTAAATTAAAAATTGAGTGAAATTTTGCTGTAAATTTTCACCCACCAGTTTTTGCAGCTGTGTCATATCTGTACTGGTGAGTTGTCTCTGTCCTTTGTGAGACATCTTTGATTCAAGAGTTGAACAACAGAAATCTTTCTTCTAATTGTAAGGAATTTTGTGTAGACACAGGAAGAGCTAAGAAATGGTTCAGGGAGAGCATGGAGCATGCAGTCTGGGCAGGGCCAGCTCCCATGGGCTGCGGTGTTGCAAAAACATTCACTTGTAGGCTATGACAAATTAAAGCTTACAAAATAAAAGCGAATACTAAGTATTCTTCTAACAATCAAAGCTATATAGCCAAGGCCACAATTCATACCAGAGAGAGGGTCAGTCATTTGATATTTTTAAGTATCTCAACATACAATATCACCTTTTGACTTAATTTTGAGATCAATTTGCTACACTCTTTTCACTATTCATTCTTTTGTTTTAAACTTCTTGAAAAATAGATTGCTCCAGTTTTTGTGGAGAATTTTTTTTTCAGTTTTGTTGGAATTCTGCTAAGTAGTGTTTGTTTTAGCTGGGATATTCTGTGAGTTTTGACAGACTACTTTTCTGTGTGTTAAATGTAGTGAGAATGAAGCAACCCCAGAGGCTTCTGGAGATGCTCTGGGTGTGCTTGCATTGTGTCCATGATTAACTTACATGTTTTGCCTGAAAGGATCACCACTGTGATAGGTGTGGTTGTGGTCATTCTTGTGCTTAATTGGTTTATCTTGTGTTGCATGGACATTACCGAGTCAGTGCGGGGAGTAGAGGACATCAGAATTTGGCTTTCATTTACAGATTTTTAATGATCATTTATAATTGTAAAAATTGTCATTAATAAGAGCAGTAAATTGTTATAATGCAACAGCTTTTCTCTAGTGATACCAAGATCTTCTTGTTTTCATAATTACATATTTATCTGCTCCTGCGTAACTATGTAGAGAGCTCAAATTAGAATTCCCATTACAGATTGCCATTTTTAAATTTATATTTAATTTTATATATTTCATTATAATTGTATTTAAGGAGACGTGAATTTTTAATTGAAACATTGGCATAGATGTGTAGGTGGCAAGCCAGATAGAACTTTAGTACTTCTCTCTAAATTTAGACACAACATTTTATTCAGATGCTGAAAATCTGGTGCTTCCTAATGAAAAACTGTTAAGTGTGCTGTCTGCAAATGTTTACATTTCTTGGTAATATTTTGTTATAGTACTACAGAAGAAACCAAGAATTAGGCTCTGTTGTCCTGGGCATTGTACACAAATAACATAATAGATAATTCTGCACTCAAAAGCTTTTATTTAAACAGACAAGATAGATGTGGAGGGCAAAAGGGCTTTGATGTGCAAGTAGATGTGATTGTGTGATAATGGAAAAGGGTCTGTTTGGACTCTGTAGAGAGGCTAATGAATTTAGGGCTAGCAAATGTGTAGAAGCTGAGTGAGAAAAGGATAAAAATTATTAGTGGGGAAAGAAATGAGGTGAATTTGAGTTAATTTGTGTTGTGTGTATATCCTTTTATAATTCTGCCTCCTTTCAATGTTGTATGGTTTTGGTTTTTTTTCTTTTATTCTTTGTAGGATGCAAAATACAGTAATTCAGGTTGTGGATAAACTTGGAGGTTTTTTGTTTTCAAATGATGTATGTGAAATGACAAGTCATGTGGTTGTTGGGAGTCCTCGTCGTACCTTGAATGTTATGCTGGGAATTGCTCGTGGGTGTTGGATTGTTTCTTATGAATGGGTAAGAAATGCTTTTTAATTTTACTACACAATAAATTAAATTTATTTTGTTTAGCTGAAATATCAATCATATTTGTGTCCATGTTGCATACAATGGTCCAAATGCTAAGATATTCAGACTTACTTAGAGCTAGTTCAATTAGATGAAATTTGTCTGTGTGGAGATCTGCTACTGTAAATTACAGTTTTTCAGTGCATAATCTAGGCAAAGTATTCCTGTATTGTACTTCATTATGTATTTTAGAAAGGCTCGAAGTTTTATCTCATGGTTAAGAAACTCATGTCTCATGCATTGTTTTTGGACAGATTGATTTCTGCTTAACATTAGCCAACTCACATTATTCAGATTGAATTTTTTATATCCTGATATATTTCTGTTATGTTCTGAAACATGTATTGTGTTCAACATTGGTAGAAATGAAGGGAAATTGTTAGATATTTTGCTGCAAGTGGGAAAAAATGTAAAATAGAAATAGTGACTGGGTGGGGAGCATATCTGTCAACGCAGGCTTAAACCATCTCAATTACTCACTGTAATAATAGAGATTAACTGCTCAATCTGACATTGCAGATGACAGTTTCTCAGCTTTCCTCACGTTTCCAGAGCTATAAAACATAGATGTTGAAATTTATATAGAAATAGCTCTTCATCTTATACAGAAAAGGTTGGTTGAATAACTAAATTTCTTGGTTTCCTTTTTCATATAAATACTTTAAAATTTATTTTTTAGGCAGAAAATAGACTACAGAGTTTTTGTTTTCAAGATGTCTGGCACTTACCAGTGCGAAGCTTGTCCTGTGTGATATATATGCAGTTATCTGAAGTTGTTGTGGTATGCTTCAGGGTTTTCAGAAGTTCTTGGTGATTCATTTCCTTTGGAATAGAGGTTTTGCATCTTTGGTCACCTTAAGGATCCAGTAATGTATCTTTGTGATGAAAGAAGACTAATAGCATCCTTGGCTGCAAATTTGGGCAGGGGGTTTGGTGAAGAAAACCTCCGCAGACCCAATCCAGCCTACTATATGACTCTGGGAAGCTATTAATTAAATACACTGAATTATCTGTCCCACACTTAGCTTTGTATGGAGCAGTAAAAAAGTCACAACATAATTGCAGTAAGTTACTTTTTCATAACAGGGTACTCAAACATGAAAGCTGCATTTTTCCTTGAGAAAAAGCTTCAAATCACTACTAAGATAGCTGGAGATGGAGATAACTGCTACAAAATAGTTTCCTGTCTTTGTGCATAAGGCAGTATTTGAATAATCATTATTCCAACAATAGAATTTAATTGTCCTAGAATTTCACTGTCCTAGAATTTCATTGCCCATTTTATGCCCTGCAGTTCTGTGAACAAATGCATGGTGAAAATATCTACCCATGCTCTTCACAGACCAGTACTGATTGGTAGCAATGCCAAATTCTGTCCTCCTGTCTTACCGTCTACCTTGTAGACTCATTTCAGAATAATCTATATCCCTCATATAATAACAGTAAGTTGAATAAAATTATTCCAAGTATTAGTTTGTTCCTGAAGATGTTATTGGATCAAGTGCTGATGCTGTTTTCACTCATTTTATTGAACTGCTATTTAGACAAAGGTCTGAAGTTACTAGGAGACACACATGTGAAGGAACTAGAGAAGAACTTCAGAATTCAGATCTCCAGATCAAAAGTTTGTTTAATCTTATAGTATCTGCTTATCTGTGAAGATGGCTATTTTTAATATTTTTAGAATTGTGCTTATATCTTTCACATAGACTGGGTCCAACTTTGTCCATAAATGTATATTCCGTCAAATAATTATTTCACTGAAATAAAACAGTGCTTTGAACTTTTTTGAATCGTATCATGTAAGAGCATGTGTCATGCTCTAATTGTGTCAATGGCATAGTTTTGCCATCTTTTTATTCAAATTGGTTAACTAGGGAAGAGAAAGCTGAAGCCTTACTTAGCCAGCATGAGGAATAAAGTAGAAAAATAGTCAGGAGAACTTAATTTATGCAAAATAATCTTCTCCTTTTATTGATGCTACATTACTCAATCCTTTAAATGTAATCAGTCCTATCATTAATACGTTCATTGATAAAATAGTTCAAATTGGATAATTAAAATAATCAATCAATCTGGAGAAATTGGTAGTACCTTTTAAACATGGTATTACTTTTGAGGAGGGATGATTGTCTTTTGGAAGATGTTTATCAGCATTTTAAGATGCTTTTTACCTTTGCCTTTTGACTTGTAATGTGGAGATAATTTAGGCTGAAGTGGTTTTTTTCATCTAAGAAAACCTTAAAATTATGTTTTTAAAGCTGGATGTTAGAGAAATACCAATTTTACCATCAGACATTTAATCTATAGCACTGCATTTACGCATATTTCAAGATGAATTATTCAAGTACAAATACCATATGATCATTCAGTGTGCTAGCTGGGTAGGTAATAAAAGATCTTAAATAATAACTAATCAAACAGTGCGTTATCAGACCCTTGAGAACTTGATGCTTGCTGTACCTTTTCCTATATGTTGTGAATAAAAGAATGTAGCTGATATGGATATGCAGATGACAACTCCTCCCCAATGCTAAACTTGTAGCTATAGAACCTGTAGGATACTCGTTGGAGCACCGTGCCGTATCATGGCCGTTGCATGCTGCTAAGTTAGATAATTTATCCCATACTTGAGCATGAAGTAACAGCAGATTAATCAACTTGATTCTAGAATCCAAAGCCAAAAGAAAACATTCTTTAAGGTTGTAAGAAGTCCACAAAAAACTGTGCTTTTCCCACTCTTCTCTTCCCTCCCTGTTTCCTGCTAACTTTAGTTCTCCATGACCAGCAAGACTATATTCTACTAGAATCTGATACATTCTAAATATATCAGTGTTATCCTGTATTTTCCTAACTTCTGATACTCCTATATCCAGCATTCATATCTGATCCATACTGTACTGCTTTATCATTACATTTTAAGTTAACTCTTGTAACTGCGTATTTGAAAACTTCTAGATATCTCTTTCTTCTCAATACAAACACACATTCTCAAGCATTTCAGCTAAGAATAATACTGCAAATCATAGCTTGTTTTTGTACTACATGAATCTGAAGCATTTTTTGTGTTGCTATGAAAATACACTAGTTGAAAATTTGCCCAAGTCAGAAGCAAACTTTCAGTGACTTGGTATGGAAAGCTCTTGTATTTGTTTTCATGAAAGCTGAATGTCTTAGTGAGTGGTGACCTAATTATTTACTGCAGGACCTGTTCATGAACTCTGTATCTAAGTTTCTTTTTATCTAGGAGATACAATGCCCTTGTACTCAATTCCAGAACCATGATAGACAAGCATTAATCCATCTTTTGTTAAGACAAACAAAATTCATTTCTAAACAAAATTCTGTAAATACTACAAGGATTGATAGAGGTCGTTGCTGTAGAATTGGCCTGGAAAATGAAATAGGATTACTTAATCATAACTAATCTTTTGGGTTTATATTTTAATCTATTTGGGTTGTTTTCCAGCTACTTTTGATACAAACAAAATTTTAGTACTATAAGGACATGATGTATACATAATATAGCATGGTACATCTGTTCCTGCTTAAGTTTATTTATGAAGAATTTATTTTAATGTAGTTTGTCTCTATGAATTTTATTAAAAGTTACAATTTTCTTGGTTCAGTTAAAGTTGATTTATATTGTGATTAAAAGAGAAATTAACAAATTTCTTTTATGTTCAATAAATATATACAACTATAAGTATAAAGCTAAGAGACTTCGCTATTCTTACTGTAAATTATTGAATGTAATTGTAAAAAATATACAAAGGTACCACCTTAAAATTTATAACTTACAATCCTAAATTGCAGTCTTAACTGTATATTTTTAAGAAGTTACTATACTTTTCTTAGCTGAACACAGCAATGCATTATTAGGTTTCGAATATTTTTAAAGGTCATTGATTTATTAATGCATTTAACTCTTATTTTTATCTTTGGTATGATATAATGACTGTATAAATTATTTTCTCTTTTTGTACAGCTGTTTCGTTTTCAAATATTTGATTGTTCTTTTTCTAAAAGTAAACATAGTATTCTTTGGATGTTTTGTAATCAAGTTTAGCAATAATCTAAAGATACTGCTTTTTATTGTCAGCAAAAAATAACTGTTCATTTCCAATAGCCTGCAAAATTGGACATCTTCCCTCACAAGTTGAATACCACTTGTCACACAAGCCACCAGCTTTTGTAGCAGTTCACATTAGAGGTTGCTGGTTTCCCTAGAAGTCATCCGGCATAAGGTGCATTGGACTGAAAACTATAGAACTTACTTAGAAAATAATTTTGTTATCAAAACCAAATTTGCAATTTACTTCTTGTAGCAACAGATTTGGGGCAAAAGAGCCCTTTACAGAAACTTATTTTCTTACATCCAGTTAGGCTGTTTTATAAGGTTTACATTGATGGTTTGTGATCAACCTGCTCAGCTTAGAATTTTCTATTAGTGAGCTGTAACATTGTAAAGGATAACTTTACCATGCTCAATATATATAATGTCAGTTTTTATCTATGGGGAGTATTTCATAGACTTGCTCACAAATTTTATGGGGTAACATTTTATAATTTAAACTAATAATTTCTGCATTTGTATGGCAGAGTATTTCAGTTATTGTGAATCAAGAATGGGAATAATTTCAGACACTGATGAAATTCAGCTTGTTCTAAGATGAATAATGACAACTGTTTAATAGTGCATGGCTGTGCTAACAGACTTCATCTCTTTGAAGTGGCTAGAGAGCTATCTAAGGAAAATATAAGAGAGGTAGACTCATCCTAAAACAGGGATTTGCTTTCTGATAAATTCCATATATCCCATTTTGGGGATATATGTATGCTTCTTTTTCAGTAGCTTCGCTTGCTCTAGGACCAGCAGGATGTCTCACTGGTTGGTAATATTGCATTTTTTGACTCAAACTTAAGGGGTGCCAGGTGGCAACTACAGAAAAGATGTTGTGAAGCTGAAATATCTCTAAAAGGGAAAAGTTGTTGAATTGAGTGACAGTGAACAAACTTGGCAAAGAAGTTACCAGTGTTTTACGTCTATGAGAAGCTTCGTGGCTCACCACCAATAAAACCAATAAGGAAAAGAATCTCATCTTTCATCAGAATGTGCTTCAGAATTTAGACTATCTACAAATTAGTAGTAGAATGTCCTTTATATGACGCAAGGGCAGAGACAATGTAGGAACTTTGTCTTTTTCCATTTTCCCATTATGACGATGCTTTTATCAATTGAGGGATAGTATTTGAATACTCTCTGTGGGGCTTTAATGTTATAGTCAACCAACTGCAAGTTATGGTAAATTGTTCCGAAGAACGTTTAGAAAATCAATCCATAAAAAATGCTGGATGGAGTAGCTTGGCGAAAGTTTTACCAAAAAAATATTAAAAAGTACTCTATTTCAGAAATTGGAAATACTACCATTTTAAGTAGGGTTTTTTTCTGTTAACCATTTTGTGCTGACCCTGATGGGAACAGAGGTCTGCAAGTATTCCATAGTCTTAGGAGACCAACCATTTGGTTGGTTTCTAAAGACCATATTGATCCAGTGTTTCAGAGCTCAGTTGAGCACAAATGGTTATGTATTTTCTAGAGAGTCAGTGTTCTGCAATCTTTTTTTCTGCTCTGGAGTATGACACTGACAGTGGAGGATACCAAAGAGAAAGAAATTGTGTTATTCCTCTTTGCAGGATGATTTATATGCGCAATGTTGATTCTATGCAATAGTCGTGTAATCCTTGTGAGTAGTAGGGGTCCAATATTGTTTGACATCTTCATTTATGATCTGGATAATGGGGAAGAATGCACCCTCAGCAAGTTAGCAGATGTTAGAAAACAGTGAGGAGTGTTTGATACACCAGATGGGTGTTCCTTTTCACAGGGACTTTGACAGGCTGGAGAAATGAGCCTACAGTAACCTCGTGAAGTTCAGTGATTACAGAACTGAGAGAACAGAATTGATACATTATTGCTTCCCTTTTCAATTTTTTGCTCTATGTATTGTGAATAAAAAATAGTTGACTTTTCTGATGTACTCACAAAGTTTTAAAATTTAATGTGGCTATATATAGAAATACAACTGTTATTTCAATGGTTGGTTTCAGTCGTAAAATTGGTGTCTTTCTGATTGCTTGATTCAGCAAATCATTTGGTTTGGATAAATGAAATAGCAAACCAATTATTGCAACAGCACTGTCACTTCTAATTACACATTCAAAAAGTTTATTTTAGAAATATTAAGCTTCTGCTTACCACTTATTTTATTTTAGGTTCTGTGGTCTTTGGAATTAGGCCATTGGATCTCAGAAGAACCGTATGAGCTTTCTTCCAGCTTCCCTGCAGCTCCTGTAAGTTTAATGGTCCTTTAAGCTTTTGAACCTTCTTTTGTTTATCTGGGAAATGAGTTGCCCTCTAAATAGGTTCTGTGAATAAGAAAGCCTACTAGAAAAATATTTTTTCAAGTAGATACTGTAAGGAGTTATTTTCTTCTTCATCCACTACTTTTTGAAGTGTGTGCAAAAGCTTTGGTACACGAGGAAAATGCAAAATATTGATTCACCAATTAACACCTGAATAAACCAGCATCTTATTAAAGTATAAATGTACTTTAATTGTATTTCTACCTGTATACATACTGGAGAGGCATGTTATTGCCAAATGGAAAGATTTTCAGGTCATGGACTTAATTTTTTGGCCCAGAAATTATGTGGGCCATGGAAAATTACTGTGGCCTTCTCAAACTGCTATGCAGGAAAAAATGAAGCATTTTTCCTGCCTCTCATAATCATTCTCAAGTACTGAATTGGGAACCAGTGCAAAAGTGGGCATGGTGTACCTGTGCAGACCTCAGTGCACTTCATGTGTTGTAATTGATTGAATAGGAATTTTATTTTGGTTTTAAAACAAGGAGAATTCTAGCTGGTTGCTAGTCAATCATTCCAATAGTTTTCTCTCCACTAAATTATTGTCTGTGATTTGTTTCTCAAAGTTTCATACAGGCTTTGAAGAAAGAACAGTTAATGGGGTAGGAAATTTATTTTTAAAGAGGTAGTTATTATTTGAGCATGGATGGTGGTTTTATTTCCTATTTTTTTGTTTCTTTCCTGCTTCCTAAAAAGTATTTAGAGAAAATGGAAGTGCATTCTAGTTTCACATACTGTTTATTTGATTACAGGAAGGAATTAAAAGTAGGGGTTACCTTGCTGTTATGTTTTAATTGCTTGTACCTAGTCCAAAGCAGTTGTTGCAGCCTTGTGTTTCCTACTATTGCCTTCCTTCTGACATGTCCTCCTGTTGGTTCACTTTGGTGTTTGGAGTTCAAGCCATACAATCTTCTTTAGATGAAATGTCATTTAAATACATATTCACTCCAAAATTTTACATTTGAGTTGAGAAATTGAGCCTTTTTCTCCCAAAATGAAGTTTCATTAACAAATTGATCCATTCAATGTCTACATCAGTATTTCTGATCACTTTTTCAGAATAGTCATCAGAAAGCCCCAAATTTTATAAACTTTTTTTCAACAAATCAAAATCAGCCATGCAATATTAAATTATTTTTGCCATACAGTGTTTTCTTACTAAAATTAAGAAAGTTAATGTCAACCAGAAGTTAGCCAGGTTGAGCATTCTGATTCCATCTTGGTTTTTACCTTTGCGGGGATTTTTTGGTTTTGTTGGCTTTTTTCTTCTCTATCACTTTATTATTGGTCTGGATATGCTTACTAACTCAAATACTGGAGGTGTTTTCTTTAGTTGTCTGATAAAATGTAGCAATGCAGGAAATGCAGTAATGTAGACTCAGTATTTCTATTACATTTCATAGAATCATGAAGTATTTTAGATTAGCAGGGCCCTCTGAACGTTGTCTAGTTCAACACTCTGCTCCCAGGGACTTGCCCAATCCAACCTCATGGTAATAAATAAATAAATGAAAAGGAAAATTCACTTTCCCCAATTCCAAATTGTGTTTACTGTGTCTCGTCTCTGTCTCCTGTCTCATAGCAGTGCACCTCCAGAAGGGTCTGGCTCTGTCCTCCCTGTGTCCTCAGTCAGGAAGCTGTAGGCACCATTAAGGTCTCCCCTTCCCCTTCTCTTCTCTAGGCTGAAAAATGACAGCTCTCTAGGCTTTTGGTATGCTGTGTGCTGGTTGGTATGTGTAGCTCCTCTACTAGTGTGATGACTCTTCTAGATTTGTTCTCTAAGACATTTCTTGGAAATTCATGAAAGCAATTTGGGGAAGTTTGGTTTTTTTTAGTTTGGTATATGTATATCTTAAAAAGTTTGCTATGAAAAACAGTAAAATACTAAGAAGTAATTTCAAATACATCGAGATTATTTTATGTGACTCTTCAGACAATGACTATTAGTTTACATTCTTTAGGTTTATATGAAATCAAATCATGAAGTAATATTAGAAATATTTTTTGTCTCTGCTACACTTCAGTAATGATGACACATTTTCAGTGAAGAACAGTGGTAGAGTACTATGACAGCAGCTTTAATGACTGTCATTAGAAAATGACGAGATTTCTTCCATCTTTCTCAAAATCATTTACTGTTTTCAAGATAGAATTATAGAAGGTTGGGAGAGACCTACAGGGTTATCCAGTCCAACCATCCACCCAGCACTTCCACTGTAACCCTAAACTACATAACCCACCAGATCCAGATGCTTCTTGAACACCTCCAGGGATAGTGACTCCATGACCTCTCTGGGCATCCTATTCCAAGGCCTGACAACCATAGCACTGAAATTTTTTTTCTAATGTCTAATCTGAATCTCCCCTGTCTCACTTTAAGGCCATTTCCTGCGGGCCTCTCACTGCAGGCACAGTAGAAGAGAGACCAGACCCCACCTCACTACAGCCTCCTTTCAGGTGATTGTAGGGAGTGATGAGGTCCCCCCTAAGCCTCCTCTTCTCCATCTAAAGGACCCCAGGTCCTTCAGCCCCTCCTCATAAGATATTTTTTGTAGACTGTTCATAGGCCTTGCTGCCCTTACAATATCTTTTGTTAAATTAGCCTCTGGAAATTGTCTGGTGTTTTTGTTTTGTTTTGGGATAATTTCTTGCATTGTAACTAATTCAGTCATTCCCTGAAAGTGTGCTGAAAGTTTTACAAAAATACTAGGCAAAGACTAAGCCTGAGAATTAAAAGCTAAACTTAGTTTGGAGAAAGACCTCCACTAAATTATTGTGATTTATGAAGAAACGATTTCTCAATCTGAACTGCAGTGTTTAGTGCACAATTTTAAAGCACATAGTAATAAAATTAATGGGAAAGAAAAAGCAAAGATCACTCAGTAGAGTAATTTATTCACATTGTGGTGTACATTGAGGGCCTACCTATGGAGAATTTTTAGGGAGAAGTCCTAACCTTACTGAAAAAACCCATAGTGTGACCTTAGATAACTTTCAGACTTTTTTTTCCTGTTTTTAAAATGTAGTAATTTGTATCTTAAATCATAAGCATAAATTTAATTGTATCAAAGAACATGCATATGTTTTTCAGTTAGGTTATTATTACAAAACATATCAATATATTACAGCACCAGGTGATAAATGATTGTCATAGACAACCAGACATCTGGTGTTAATGCCGTTGTCTCGGTTTATAAAATACTGGTCAGTTATTTTACAGGTAAATGACAAATGGAAGAAAAAAAGTGCAATCTTCATAAAAATGTATAGGAATACACGCTATATTGTAATTCATAGGGATTTTTGTAATTTAAAGGTATTGACTGAAATAGAATGAAAAAATGATGATTTTTGTAAATGGTATTTAACAAGATTAAATACAAACTATTTAAATGCTATTTGCTCTCTGTTAAACATAGTCATGCAGGCTATTGGAAAAAATCCCCAAATGGGTGTAAGAAGTTGTTTAGGAGACTGTGGGGGAAAAGAATGTATTCCCTAACTACATTATAGAACTAATTACAGGACAGTATTTTTTTAATGTACATAAAGGGCAAACACAACACAGAAAGATAAATAGTCCTAGATCAAGCTAAGTGTTTTATATTAATGTTTAAAGTTCAGTGGTCAGGCAAAATGCATATTTCTAAAACTATTTTAGGGTTTTTCACAGTTCCAGTTATTTACTAACACATACATAACATAATTGATCAGTAAAACAGAGTCCTTAAGTTGTCTGATGGTTTCTTGGATGTTCTTTTTATTGAGTCATTTGGCCAAATCACTGTTATATCAGGTTGATGCTTTAGACTTTGTGTCTGGTTGAATAATATGAGCTTTAGCTGATCAAGGGTATTGCAATTCAGGAACTGTACTGAACTGAACACTAGTGCATGTTTCTGGGCTTGAAAATATGAGACAAGTTGCTTGGTAAAATAAGTCTTTGAAGACTATACAATACACAATTCACATAATGACAAAGCATTTAGAAATCTGCTGGTCGAATCATCATAGTCGTAGCTTTGAGAGAGTATCCCGAGCCCTTCCAGTAGTACCACTTGATCCCATTAAACTTGTTGTTGTTCTGTCGTAATGGATAATACATTCCATTGAGGTTAGAAGGACCACATGCGTCAAACCACCAGCCTGCAAGACAGAAGACAAACATCAGCAGAAGTAATTCTCAAAATAGTATATCAGGTCACTGTTTGGAAATGAGAAAGAAATCTAAACCCAGTTTTTTGTTCCTATGATTTGGAAGTCTCTGTATAAAATACTTGCCTGAAACTCAGGAAATAAATGTATTTATGTATCAACTACATATTCTTGAATCTTATGCAATACATTGTATTTGAAAATTGAGAAGTGTTCAATTTATTATCCACATCAAACATTGTTGACAGTCTGAGGGCAGAACACAACTTGAGCTATAAGGATATTGAGTTGCCTTTGGTTTTATCCACTCTTTGGTAAACTGTTCTTCACAGATTTAAACTCCTTTCTTAATTCTTTCTTAAGGAATTATTCAGTTCTCTGTGCAGTCAGTTCAAAACCTCCTGGAACTTGGTAAGAACAAAAACGAGAAAAAAGCAGCCCAAATGTGTTTTGTATCCTTACAGTCCTGACCTGTTAGTGGGTCATAAGAAAAGATTACTTTTATTAATAAAATAATATTTGAAGCTTTTTTTCTTTCAACTTGTGCTATAGGAAAATGAACAATTGCTTAAGAGATAACAGGAAAAGAAGCCTATTTTACAAAGCAGTTGTTTACATTTCAGAATGTGTAATTCTAAATTAGCAAATTATATAAAATTACTTGTGTAGCTGATGATAAAAATACCACCCAGAACTCAAATATAAGTAGTGAACAATCATTAGAAAAATGTAGATATATTCCTGGTGTGTCTTTACCACTTCATAACTATATTGATATAAGGAATTAAATTCTTGTACTGTTCAGTAGCACATGGAGTACACAGCAGCTCTTGGGGTTTTTCTTCTCTGGGTAGTTAGGGAAAGGGTTTATGCCTGAAGAATCAGAAACCTTTTCACTGACAAGCTGGGCCTCTAAAACAGGTTTTTCACAGGGAGTTTTGATCTTTGAATGTTACCTCATTCCTTGGAAGAGAAATCTGCTGTTTCTCTGATTAGTTCTACAATTACAGACTTTCTTGTACCCCAACTTCAGAGATTTATTTTCTCTCCAGTTTTGTTTTAACAAACCTTTATCAAATGATAAAATACTTCATTTGGAGTCACCATACTAGTATTTCTATCCATGAGTTTTGAGCTTTTTTAATAGTCAAAATTTACTAAGTCAAAATTAACACTATTTATCTCATAGACTACTTCAGTGCCAATAAAAATAGGAAGACTGAGAAACATAAAAACATTCCTACCTCCTGTTAGCATTTGTGAACACTTGCAAATACATTTGTCATTGTCTGCATCCTTTGTGCTAAAATCATTTCCTGGTTGGCTTATACTACTTATTTTGCCCGCTGTCCCAGTAAGTCCTTTAAGGTAAATCCTGTAGAAGTGAGAAATGGAAAAACAATTATTACGTGGAAGTTGATGGTAGTTGTCTGCAAAATAATGATGGAATAACTTGCAATAAATATCCTGTTCAAATAGTTGAGTTCTCTTCTGGCCAATATACTGCTGTTAGCTGTTTTTCAGCACAATGTTTTCATATTAACTGAAATGGTCACCACAATATTCTAAGTCTAACAAACATCTGTTTGTTCATGTCATATTAGAAGAAAATGAGCTGGTAGATAGTAACTCCTGGGATTTTTCATACAGATCATGTATTTATTAATACTGAAAGTATGTTGTTGTACTTCAATGCAACAATACATGCAATTTTTTTTAAGTTCAAAAGTTTAAAACAAAACTTTTTGATTCCTATTTTGCTGTTGGCACAATGCAGCAATTTAGCATTACAACACTGCATATGTGATAAAACAGCATTGCCAGGAGTATTAATGATGAGCTAGTAAATGATATTTTAGAAGTTTCTCAATGTTTCCCTTTCCACTTTCCTAATTACTCTTCCTTTTCATGTGGTTCATAAATTTTAGTGTTAACTCATCACATATTTCAGTTTGCTTCAATTCCCTGGCAAGGTAGGCTTTCAATGAGGCTGCTGCTGTTGGCATCTGCTTGCATGGGTACCAATGCAGTCTCAGTAGGGAGAGACACAGGGCACTGAACTGGGCAGGGCAATTACACAGCTATTCCTGAGTTACCTTGAACTGGAAGGACTTGAACCCTCTGCTCCCACAGTATCTTTTTGGTGATTGCATTTCTGTATCAAATAGCTCATGCTTCTCAGAGGCATTCTATTTGTTTAAAGAGGAGACCTGACTCTCTGAGGAGAATTAACTTGTCCCCACATCAGTCTTCATCTTGCATGTAATTCTCTGCTTATGATGGAAGTTGTCCTTTCTATTTTAACAGATTATTTTAACCCATTTTATATTCCCTATTTTAAGCTATAATTAATTAATTTTTATTCATTCAGGTTTCAAAGGATCAGTTCATTGCAGATTTTCTCAGAAATGTCTTTAAAAAAATTACTGCTTTTTCTTAAGATGAGTTCAAAATTATGTAAGCCAATTTCTAATATAAATTATTTTAAAGGTTCCAAGTATAATGTGTGAGCCTAGGCTGGGTCTTCAAATATCATTTGAAGTCTAATATAAGCATAGTATTATTTATGTATTATTAATACTAAGTTGTTTTTCAGCTTAGTATAACAGAAGATGAGAGGCAGTGGATAGAAATTGAAATGAGATGTTCTGATTGGATGTCAGGAAAATTTTGTACCATGAGGAAGCACAAGCAGGTTGTGCCATCTCCACCTTTGGAGGTTATCAAGACCCAGTTGAAAAGCCCTGAGCAACCTGGTTTGATTTCATAGCTTTGAGATCAGGAAGTTTGATTCAAACAAAATCCATTCTGATCTCATTTTGATATGAAGAAATTTCAATTTTATGGCCCAACTCATCTTTCCAGCATTCAGAAGGTATTAATCTTTTTAATGTAATGGATCACAGAATGATAGAATTGTTTGAGTTGGGAGGGACCTTAAAAGATCATCTAGTTCCAACCCCTTTGCTGTGCGCAGGGATGCCACCCACTAGATCAGGTTGCTCAAAGTCCCGTCCAACTTGGCCTTGAACACTACCAGGGATGGGGCATGGAAGATGTTCTTAATTGAATACTTTCTTTGGTTTGTTTTTTTTTCTTTATCATAATGTTAAATATATTCTTTAAACCACTCTATTTTATGATGAATTCCTTGTTCGGTTTCATATTGTAATAAAATTGCTTTTACCATCTTACATTTCAGTAATTATCTTTTAATATTGTAAATGGACAAGGGTAATGACCCATTTTGCAAAGGTTGCCTTTCTAAGTATTTTAAAGCATTACTTAAAAAAAGCTCTGCTGTAGATTCTGACTGTTTCCAGATGAAAAAATATTTACTTTGGAGTTGAGACAACTGTATACTACCAAGGCATTAAGATCTAACGTTTTGTGGGGGGCAGATGCTGATAGTTTTGAATTGCTTTGTTTGTATAGAAGACGTGAGTTGAAATAACAGCATCATTTCTCTCAGGTGTCAGTCTGACTTTATTTACAACAGATAATTGGTAGAGAGCTTGGAGAAATTAATCTAAAAGTAGAGAGTTTTTCTGTCTAGTCACCCAAAGCTCCATGAAACTGTAAGACTCTTACAAAGAATCATTTAATGGACCATGTAGTAGGAAAGCATCTGTTATACTGTGAAGTCTCTAGTTTATTTTTTAATAAATCAAGCTATTTATTGCATTTACAGAGAGCCTGGTGAATGAACTATGAACTGCACATGTATGTCAGCTGTGGCTGATACTATTTCAAAATGTGTAATACTATGATACTATTTAAAGTGTATAATACTATGATAATATTTATATAAAATACTTATTTAAATTTGTATTATTTCTTATTTTAACCAAGAATTAAGAAGAAATTATGAACCTTTACATTTTACAGGATTAGAGCATAAATAATATGTCTATTAAAATTTGGTGTTTAAATTAACAAGTTGTTGGTGACTGAAATGCACATTTGCTCCATTTTCACAGGTAGGGGAGTTATTGAGAATCTAAGCCAGCAGGTCATGGAAGGATAAGGCCACATCACCCCAGTGTGCCCTTTCTGACAGCAGAAAAGTTCCTAGAAGCCACTGACAAGGAAAATCCTTGCAGTATAATTCATCTACTCATCCACCTTCCAGTAACGTATTTATTGCAGGGAATCAGGATTTGCAGACAGGTTCCTATTGTCCTAATGACTGTGCATTGTCACCTACTGCATTGGCTCATGTATGCCATCTTATTTTGTACCATCTCGTCATCTTTGCATTTTGTGTGTTATCACCCAGGGTGCATTAGTGAATACACATTTTCTCCTCTGGAAGAAGCAAATTTTTTAGGCAATAGATGAAAAATGGAGAAAACATTATTTTCTGAGTGAACTGGAAAATACTCATGATTTGTATGAAATAAGGCCATGCATCTACACAGCTTAGAAAGATTACTATCAGAGCTTTTTTTTATTTAGGTCTGATTTTTCTGCTTACCTGTATTTTTGTTCTTCACTTGCTAGAGAGAAGTGGTCATACAATGAATAGGCCTCATTTCCTTCCCAGTCTTTCAGGTGTATTTTAAGAACATAACGTTTCTGATTAGTCAGTTGAGAAACAAACTCATTTCCAAGCCAGTACTCCCCAGCAGGATCACCAAATCCCTGTAATTCAAGTAGTATATTTAAATAGCTTTGTTTGGGTGGGGGTTTTTTCCCTTTAAATTTGAAATTATCACTTTATCAGTTTTTAAGTTTAATAGTTTTCAGCCTGTCAACTAAGAATTTTACTGTATCTGTGAGGATTATTGATTTGTAATATTTCAAAAAGTTGATTTCAGCAAGGACAAGCTCAGGAATCTGAAACAGTGAATCAATATTCCTTAGCAGATTTGGAGCAGTTTCTACTGTTGCCACTAGAAACACAAATATAAACAACTCAAAAAATGTAGACATACGATGGAACAGTTGATTAAAGCAAAGTAAGGTTTCTTTTTAAAAACAAACATCACACTTGCAAGTCTGCTTAGGCAAACAACTTACAACTCTGACATTTTCTAAATGAGCATCTGAGGACAAAGACAACTTTTTTAAGTTGCTTACATTCTAAGGATGCTATTAATAAAACATTAGTATATTAGATTTCAAATAATAATAACTAATATTAAGGCTTCAGAGAACATTGTTTACCATCTTGTACTCTTTCCATGTCCGGTGGAAGTCCACACTGCCATCTTCTCGTTTCTGAATAACTGTCCAACCTCCTCCACCAGTTTCCATGTCACAGTAGGCCTACCGGAGTAAGCATGTAACAGCCTAAGTGCATGCAGTCGCAGCAAAACAAAACCAGAAGTCATGTACTTTGCATACATAATTCTATATAGTGGCAAGTTAGTAGGTATGTGCAAAACATGCCTACTATGAGCAAAAACATATATGTGTATAAAACGTGCAAAATATGTGTTAACCTAAAAATGAAGGTTTTCATAGCTTTCATACAAATCAATTGTGGTTGTCCACAAATAAATGTGATTCCTCAGCATATATCACACTTAACAGAAAAACTCAACAAATGGCGCCTTTCACTTCCCCATCTTTTTTGTGAGAGGCCCATTCAAATTTCCTGTGGCTTGTCAGAGTATAGATACTGTCAAATTCAGGCAATGAGCAAACAAAAATATATTTTTATTATCACAGTAATTGTTCAGTGCCTTCGCAAATGGTCTGGCACCAAGTTAAATGTAAGTGTAGAACAATCATCATCTGAAAGCTGAACCTTAAAGTCATGTTATTATACAGACTGCTTTGAACATCTTATATTTGTGAACAAAAAGTAACAACTATAAGATGTGTCCAAATATTTATAAATCACCTTTGAATTTACTGAGTTATTGCTAAAAATTTGAAAGGACTGACATGTAATAAGCAATTCACTGAAGTCAGTTTTAGAACACCCAATAAATACATCCCTGGCACAGTAAAATTCAAGTTTGTAGGTACCTTGTTCAGTCAATCTCCTAGATTAAATCACTTCAGTGTCAGAGATGAAAGGTATCACTGAAAGTGCCAATATACTGGGGAGATGGTGATGGAAAAAAAGTCTTTTGAAAATTAGTGGGAATTTTGGAGTGATGTTTGGGAGAAGTGGGGGGTTAAATTAACAAGAAAATTTTGTGAATATGTGAATATCTGGTACATTTTTTCCTTAAAAAGGTCTTCAAATTATTGCATCTAATTCTGCTTTTCCGAAACTAACCGAACTTATAACCAGATGTGTGAAGTCAGTGAAGCTAAGCTGGTGGAAGACAGTACAATGAAAGTCACACTGATGTCATTATCTATTTAAATTGCATGTTAGTACCGATACTATCTTTAAGAAAAATATTACATTTCTTGTACAAGTATTCCTGTTTGGAGAGTTCACAGTTAATGTTTTCTCATTTGGAAGTTTAATTTTTTTTCACCACTTTCTGCCAAGATACTGAACTTCAGAGCTTTCTTCAGAATCACTTCACATCTTTGAAAACTTTTGAACTCTAGTTTGAGTATTAAACTACATTAATTTCTAATCTGTATTCTAGATCTTTCATCCATTAAGTGAAGTTGTGTCTTCCCATTTATAGTAGTATAGCCAAGATCTGACTTCTTACACTTCGATAAGATACTTGATCTGTAAAGTAATTAAATAAATAATTTTAAAAGAAGCTAGGCAAGTATTTAATTCTGAATTTGTATGTTTCCTTCTTTGTTTAACAGTTCTCTCAGTGGTCTTACTTCTTACCTAACTGCTGCTTGTCACAATATGCCTATAAATGCCCCAAGTCATGACTGGATGACGCTGAATCTGTATGTCTTTTTCATCCTCTCCTATGGGAGACTGTCTTATCAGTGTTAGCAGTTAGCAGATTTGAGCTCTTTGAACTGTTAGACATCCTGGAAATTCATTGGAAAAGTATCACTTCAGAGAAGCCAGTTTCCTTCTGTCCTGTGGTAGTGTTATGTGTGTCATTTTGGGAAGTAAAGTGTGCTCCTTACTAACTTTCCAATATAATTGGCTTTTAGGGTATCTGTATTTTACATACGTTTACACACACATACATATATTTATATAAATCAGAGTATTTACAGTTCAAGCACTGTCATATACACTGTTCAAAGGCATCAGACTTTTGACACGGAAGTCCTTACAGCTGCAAATATCGAATGTATTAGTGTTTCAATAGGCTGTAGCACATTGGAAATCCAAAGCAGATACTTTACTTTAAGCTTGCAGTAAAGCACTTTAAGCTTGACTTTGTTCAACATCAGAGAATCATGAGACATTCACTTGGAGATTTTTAGGGAAGATAAATGAAGAGTTGGATAAGGGATTACTTTTTAAAGTATGTCTTGTGAATGCAATTTAATTGAAAGCAGCACCTTTAATTTATTCTGATGTATGCAATTCCTTACACCTCAAAGCCTAGTTTTTGTTTGATTTTACTAACATCTGTATTTAATGACTGGTAAAAATTTGATAATAGCATATAAATTAGTTTAGTTAAAATAAAAATTCCCTTCAAAGGAAAGGCTGAAGATAAGGTATTGTAAGAGAATATCAATCTGTATTAGAAGGCTAACTCATGATCTGTAATTTATATGTGAAAACTAATTTCCACAGAGGGCTATGAAAAGGGATACCAGGAATGGGCTAAAACAGATGCAGATACTTTTATTAAGCATCAATACAAGTTAAAAAGCGGATTTAACAATGATCAAATATCATTGGTTGTAGATAAATTTGTTTACTCTGAAGGTTCATCCCTCTTAAAAGAACAGTATAAGCAGCCAGATGGAGAATAGAACTGTTTCACCCTTCTCTGAATTATGTAGTTTTAACTATGTACAGTGGGAGACTACATATTAATTTATTTGAGCCATGGGTTTAGTCTGATATTGCTATTGTAGATGTTAATTGATGCTTTTTAAATGTTACATGCAATTTCCTTTATGCCTATTGTCTAAATTTCAATTTAGTTGGAATTAATACTTTGAAGAAATCAATGCCTTTAAATAGCACTTTATTTTGTTCTAATGTGATTAAAATATAAATATTGAATGACTGTGAATGTCCTCCATAAAATATTCGTGTAACAGGCAATATCCATTTTTTTATGTGACCAATTAGACAACTAGCTTTAATAGACACTATAGATTCTCTGAGATAAATACTGGGATACTGCAAATTTGTTCCCAAAGGAAAAAGCAACTCACTAGGAACAAAAAACATATTGAGAAATTGAAGAAGAGATGACCATAAAAATCTCATGTAGATTTTCCTTACCAGTAATAATTTTTAAAAGTTTATGTAAATTTGGGAGTGTACTTTTTCCACACCAAAAAAATTCATGTCAGTCAACTCTAAGTCTTTCCCTTAATACTCATTTCTAGAACAGATCTTTTCTGACCTTTCAACCTATTCTAGGTTTTATATTCAAAAGAAAGATATGTAACATTTCATAACACTAATAAAAATAGATACCAAGATTAGGCAGGCAGCAGGAGTCTTCAAACAGATGCCAAAAAGAATAAAGAGATTACCCTCTCAAGTTACAACAAATTGGAACGGGTAGTATTTGATGTATCTTGTGAACTGCCTCAGTACTTACAGTTCTAGCAGCTGTAGCACTGTAAGAGGATATTTGGAGTATAAGTTTTTTCAGATCTACTTTGTGAATGGTAATGCTCAGGCTGAGTTATCTGGATGAAGAGCCACTGCAGTTTTTATACCAAAGCAATGCAGTTGCCACATCTTTGCAGTGGCACTTTGCATCACTTTTGGCTGTTGTCTGAACACTTGAGTCATTATGTTCAATGATTTTGTATTCTGCTATGTCTATCTCCTAGAGACGTGACTAGATAAGAACTACAGTCCAATTGGTTCATGCGATTGCTGTAAACATAAAACTATTGACTTTTCATAGTTTTGCCTCTGCCATTTTTTCCCTGTGTCAGCAGTCTTTTGCTGTTTTCCTCAGTGTTTTTAAAAGGACTTCACTTCTGTCCTGGTGCAGAACAGAAAAGTTTGGAAATACTAATGGAATTAAATAATTGTTTTCCTCTCAGCTGTCATTTGCAATTCCTTAGTTTTGGATTATGATGGGAGAGAAATTAGTAAAGTGGGATCAGTTACAGATTACACAGAAGTTGTTTATAAGCCTGTTGGGAGGTCAGAAGGTGTTACAAGAGGAAAAGACGAAAACATAAACAGCAGTGCAGCACTTTTGGCAAATAAAAAAGGTCACTCTGTTTCCTGGTCTGAGTAGCCATCCACATCATAAACAGTTGAAAATGGTGTAACATGTTGATTATCCCTAAACCTTCACTTCCCTTAACAACTGCAATACAAATACACATTCATATTTGTATAAAAAATCAGCATCAGGTTAAAACTATTTAGTCTCTTATTTTCAATGTCATATGGTAAGTAAAACCTTCCCTGTCTTTTTCTGTCTGAGGTGGACAGAATAAGATTTAAAATTTTTAATGTTATTAAATGACTGATTTAATACTAAGTGAAATTATTACATTTTAACTACATTTTTTAACCTAGTAAATTACCAAAATGGGTATTTACATTAAGTATTTTAAGCCTCCATGTTCAAATGTAAAGCATTTAATATTTTATAGTCTATTTTTGTACTTTTGAAAATGCAGTGTTAAAGTTTATGACAAGTTTTTATTCTATAATATGTCATTCACTTCTCTCTGCTTTTAGAAAGTATGCATGCTCTGTATACTATATTTGACAGTAAAATTAAAATCAAAGATAAAAGTTTGAGACAGTAAGAGATCCAAGGAATGCAAACCTTCCTGAGATGTCTAACAAAGGCTGTTGCATTCTATTACTTTAGAGATGCAGTAGCTTTCATCTCCTTTAGCTCTTAAAATTGTGATTGTAGATATCCATGCTATTTAAATGCCATTCAGCTTCACATGTAATGAAACACTTTATTGCATCTTATGTAACAAATTTTCTTGTGAAATGGATGTATTTAGATTAGATTATTCCAAAGGAAAACCAGCTTCTTTTTTTTTTCTCCAAGAGAAGCAGACTGCAAATAATTTCTCTAGAGTATATCTACAAAAAATTGCAGGTTTTATCTATTGTATTTTATAGATCTTACCCAAAGAAATTGCTTTTTTCCGTTAGGAGAGCCTTGTAAGTGTAAAGATCACAGTCTGGCTTGAGCTAAATAAAGTTCTGGGACTTCAAAGGCTAGTCACTGGTGAACTTCATTTCTAAATCTTTTATTGGGAAAAAAAATGCTTTCTCTGTCAGAGCTTTACCAATTCCTTTTCCACATTGCACTTATTTTTTCACTGCTTTTTTACATTTTCTGGTTTTTATTCTGATGGAATAAAGTAGAGCCTTAGGAATTCCATAAAATATTTCCTTTTTTTGTGTAAAGGCAATATCTACAGTAGAAATTAGAAAATAAAAACATCAGAAAATTATTTAGTGTTTGTCTAAGAAATATATTAAGCATTTTTTTTATTCGTATGTCCCTTAGCATCTTCAGCCTGCTATGTCTGAAAAGTTGGAAACAAACTTTTATTGTCTGAGCCGCACCTCCCCCAAATGCTCACTCCAGGTCTTTGGTTCTTTGTCCTCACAATCCACCTGGGACTTTTCTCCCTTTCAGTTTTTATTGATTGTTTCAACTGAATTATTCTACCTGAAGCTTTATCATTTTGTTTACTTCAGTGGATGGACCATCTCTGTCAGGCACCCAGTGTATCATCCACTGAGTGCCATTTTTAGCTCAAGGTCTCTTCTAGAGATATATGGTGTACTGCTTTAACTTAAATTGGCATTGGAGTTCATTTCAGTGAAACACATAGGGGAAAAAATAGCCATATAGGAATTTAAACTGAGCTAGTGAAACCACTGCAAACTCACCTTTTATATGAATCAGTAGTAGTATTTTCCAGAGCAGTATTTTCCAGGAAAGTCCTCTCTGATAGACAGTGTCTAATTGTTAATCTAATTATTACACAGATATCCTTAAAACTCTGTGTTAAAAAGAACTGAAACCTATACATGAGTCCAGTACTAGTAGATTTGCTTTCATGAGTATAAATCCATGAGTAATCTTCCATGCCCCTGACTTTACCTCCTTTGGACGCCTGAAGGGTCTTGGGCATATGAAGGAACTAAGAACTTAGAGGAGACAGGAGTCTGCTGATCATGCAGAGCAACTCTGTTGGGGTTACAGATTTTATAATGAAATTGCAGTACCTTATTGATTTAACTACATTAATTATGTGGAAAAATAATGGAATTCTGGCATGATGAAGCAAACAATGAAATGTAATTCATTTCAACTGAACCAAGATTTTACCTGAAGGACTTTTTTCTTCCTGTGAGATACTCAGATCTAGGAGTGATGAAATGCTTATAAAGAAACTTGATAAGTAGTAAACTTCACTATTAACTAGCCTTTAAAATAGCATATTTGCCAGATCAAATAACTTTCAACATGCAGTATGCCTAGGTAGATCTTTATAGTAATCCTACCTTTTTCTCTTGTGCTGTGTTTGAAACTGTTAAAGTATAGATTCCACTTGTTGTCAGCCCAGATTTGAAAGCTTCAGCACAGTCTTTGAAGCTGATTTGCTCCTCTTTAGCTATGAAGTTGTTCTTAGCTGTTAAAAATACAACAGAAATTGAAAGCATTAAGAGGAGATGAATGAAAGTTACTAAAAATCAATTTATTACATAATCAGCTTAAATCAATTCCAAAAAATATGTCTGGCCCTGAAAGAAAGGACAGATCAAGGTACTTATGATGTGTGTTGTCACTTTGTATCATTTAGAGACATTCTGATAGGAGCGTGGTTGTTGGATAGGTTGAAAAGTGCCAACGCTTATTAATATGTTGAAGGAAAACTCAGGATATTGCATCTCATTCAGTTGAAGAGTTTCTGCTTCTATTCATTGCCCTTGCTGGACTCCCACATGCACTACAACCTATGCATGCATTAACTACTATTACATACCCAAGCAGCAAATGATAATGTTAATAATGACTTTTGGCCAGTACTCTAATATTGTGGAATCCAATGTAAGACTAATGAAACCTTTTGCCCCTGTGCTGAGCAGGAACAACTTTGTATGTACCAAGCTGAAGCTTGGTAGCTCAGCCCAGCCCACTAAAGACACATGCCTTCTGGAATTCATTTGTGTAAAGAATATATTTTCATATGTCTAAGCCTCCTTATTCAACAGAACAATCTTAGGCTCATCTTTTTGTTCAGTTCTTTATTAACTACGGAGGTTGGAATTTCCTGGCATTTTGCCTGCTGACTGATATTTCATATTTGACTCTTTTGGGGTTGGTTCTGTGTATTTTCCCTTTTAATTTAATATAACAATCACAGTCAGTTACTACAAAGGTTTAGGTGCCATAAAAATATATGCTTTTATTGCAGTTTCTTATTATGTTCTTTTTAGCTTGCTTATTCATTATTTACCTGTTTAAGTGCTTTGCCCTAAATAGAAAAATAACACATTCAGTGTTTTAATAGCTTTTCCACACTCTATTGTTTGCATACTGTCTTAGAAGCTTTCCCTGCTAATTTTGTCTCTTTGGCAAACATTCATTATTTTTTCCACTCTGGGTTTAATGGTGCTGTAGCCAACATGACTTTGACTTGTTTACTTATTTGTGCACTAGCATAGCAGATAACATCAGCAGGAACATGTACAGCCTTGGTATTTAAGGGAATAGCGTCAGTTATTAAGGCAAAAAAAATTGGAATTTACTTTGTTTAGAAAAACCTACAATATCATAACATATAGGATGATACTAAAAGTGAGGACTTCCAAACACCCTTTTCCTTTTCTGTCATCTACCTTACAGTAATGTTGCATAGAACACCTATACTGTCTTTTAAGTTGTCATGACAACTTTTTAATTTTTTTCCCAGTATTTAACTTTAAATCCTTTTTTTAGGGGTTCTGTATGCTTGTGGATTTTCAGCCCTGAGAACTTTACAGGCAAATGTGCCATATTCTACAGCCTTTTAGAGAAGCTTCTTAATTTGTTCAAGTTCTCAATCAGACATGAAATTCTAGGCAGGGAATGTTTAAATCCTGTGTAGCCATGACTTTCAGTTTATGGTTTGTGTGGGTTTTTTATGGAGCATATGAATCTGCATAAATCTGGAAGCTATGATTGGTGGCTATGATTTGTTGCAGGGTTGTCAGGCATTTAGGGGTGTGATTATTGCCTGTCAAATTTTCTAGGCTGAGGGATTTTTAGGTTGAACAAGGAAACCTCAGTGGAGAACTTTTGGGAGTACCTGCTGCCCTGGCCTGGTTCTTTCTGGTTTTGGGGGGCTAAAACCTATGCCCATACTGATTACTTTGCCTTTAGTAGCCGCTATAATTTATCCTTTCTTTGATCAACTCCATGTGCATAAAGAGGTAGCAGAAACAATCTGTGTGAGCCAGGAAGAAAAGTTGCAGGGCTACAAAATGCAGTCTCACCTAGATCAATGGTCAAGGGAGTGTATGTTGCCACACATATGAATGCCGTGTGAGATGAATGATACTTGGCATCTCTGTGTTTTGTCAAACCACTGGAGAATTGGTTCAGCAAAACAGAGAAGATAAACAAACCAGAGAAGACAAACAAAATGTTGTAAAGAAACCACATAAATGTGGTTGTTTCTCCCACACCCCATAAAAGTAGGTTAATTAACTCATATGCAGAACTTAAGGCAAAAAAATACAGACTTTTTGAGAAGCAGAAGTGTGTCAGAACTAGTTGTAAGACTTTATACGTAGTAATGTACACAAATTAAGAAATAGCACTGAAATTATATAAGCAAGTCTGCTATAACTTACAGTTTGGTGTTGATATCATAGTAAGCAAGCTATGAACCGTCTCCATCAGATCATGTTGCTGTTTTTGCAGAACTGAGTTGTTTACTGTAGCTGTAACTAACTGTTTTTCTAGTTCTTCTATAATAGAATTCTGTCTGGCTACTAGGACTTGAAGCTGATCTTTTTCATCTTTTATTGACTTCAGCTGAAGCATGTGCTTGTCTTCCATCTCAAGAACTCTTTTTTCTAGAAAGCTAAATAAAAGATTTCAATTAGGCTCTCCAGAAACAATTTTGAGCTGATGTCAAGAGAATCAAGCCTGTTGTATAAGTTTCTTTCTTCATAAACACTTAACTTCATTCTCTGATGCTATGCATACAGAAGACAACTAAATGAAAGTTTTGTTTGATACATAGGCTTTAATTTATTATATAAGTGCACTAATACACAGCATTATCCACTACAGTGAGTATTGCAGACTTTAAAAGTGTAATAATTGGGTCTTTGATAATTCAACATTATTAAATGAAAGATAAAGAGACTAACTTTTCATGGGTTTACCCTATTAAAAGATGAAACTTATTTAAAGATGTAACTGAACTTTTCAAATATCCTATAGTTATAAAATAATATAGACTTAACATAAATCTTACGGCATTAAGACAGGGAAACGTGCAAAAAGTTACTTGAAGATGTGTTGCTCTTCTCCAGTTTTGGAGCTGGTATGATTAGGGGACTGGCTGGGAACATTATTTCACTGCTAATTATTCTGATATAGACTCTGAGTGCTAATAATTCTGATATAGACTCTGAGAAAGCTGATGTTAAAAGATGCAGAGCCAGAAGAGAGAAGTTCACTTAAAATCCATTGCTGTTACTGACAAAAATCCTGAACCTTATACATAATTATGTTTCAAGCAGAGTTGCTCAATGCAGATTGTATTTTGTCAGGTGAGAAACAATGCTTTTGTGTTTTATGTGGATGTTACAAGGGTAGTCTAAAGTCTGCTGAGTTCAACACCAAAAAACATGACCTTTTAAAAATCAGTATTTCCTTTGCTTTCCGTTTGATAAGGATGATTGTTTTTCTGAAGCTGGTAGATTAAACCTTTAGGGAACCTATATAAATGTAGTGGAGTAGTGAACAAAAATGTCAAAACATGTCTCCTGGGTTTTTTAAGCTAATTCTTTCAAAGAAAAAGCACTTTGCACATATGGTTCTCATTGAAAAACATGGCTTTGAAAGGGAAAACTTACTGTTACTGCTGCTTTTAGATTTCTCTGTAAACTATTTATTGCCAAAAGTAAAATAAGACTGTGGTGATATGGAAACGAAACTAGCTGAAAAAAGGTATGAGCCTTTAGACCACAGCTGAGTACAGAAAATGATAGGAGTAGTAGTTGGATATTGGTCTGAATTTCAAAACATTGACTCTTAAGGAACATTAAATATGGCTAGTGGGGTTTTTTTCTCACTACATTAGATAAAAATTGTAGCAATGACCTGGTTAGTCATTAAGATAGCTGTGTATTACATGGAAATAAAATTTTGGAGGTGTGGTTCCACTCAATTAGTTTGAATCAGGTTACATCAATTTCATCTGGATAAGTCTAAAGAAGACTATAAATTGGGTACAACTGAAGTACTGTTTCAGTTTTAGTCTTAAGTTCCTCATATAAAGGAGAACTTTAGATAGTGGAGAATGATATATAAACAGAATATAAGAATAAACCTGCATGAAGCTCCTAGGCTTTAAGTAATATATGACCTTCATAATGAGGTGGGTAGTGTTTTGTAATGGGTTTGGAGAGTCTGTGTACAAACCCTTAGTTTCCTACTTCAAGTACATTTGTTTCTAAAACTATTAGAAGGGCACTTCATGGAATAGCATTTTATTGGGCTGATATGCAAACTTACCTGTTTTTTTCTTGTAATTTAGTTATCTCATTGGTCTGATCTGAAATCTGTCTTTCTAGTTTGTTTGTTGAAAGAGAGTGTTCCAAAAGCTGAAGTTCAAGTCTGGTTGTCTGGTTTAATACCTAAAAAAAATTTACCAAAAAAATACTTCTTTTAAAAGATACTTCTTTTAAATAAATTGTAATTTTGTTATGTTGTGAAATCATGCAAATCTCTATGTATGTCTATGATTAAGAAAATATTTTTCAACAATTTACGCACAAATATTCATAGAATCAGAATGAAGAAGAATACACAGAGTTACGCTAATTTTGTTATTTCACTACCATATATCATTGGGAATATTTCAGTAGTATGCTACATTTTTGATGAGAGTTACTGTGTACTTTAGCTTTGTTGTTATACCTTCTCCTCTGTTATGATAATTCTTATTTCATTACTGTAACTATTGTGGTTGTCGCTCAAAGAATGAGTTGAGTTGTTTTCCCCATCTGGTGTAGAAAGTAAGTCTCTCACTCACTGAAATCTTGGCCCAGTCCTAAATTCACTTGGTAGTTCTCTCCTAACTATTTTCCTCAATCCCAAATTATATTTTGAAGTGTTTATCATGTGAACCACACTTTAGTCGATGCATTCTTTGCATTTTAATATTACCTTTTCTCTACCTTTTTGCATCTTTAAATGAAGAAATGCAGATACTAGTAAATATGGGTGATACGGTATGGTTTGGATTGGATTGCATTACTTTGAGGCATGTTTTCTAGAAATATTTTCTCATTGTTTTAGAATAGCTTTTTTTAATTCAACAGAATTTGGCTTTCCTTGGCAGGAAGAATTGATTACTCATGTCCTTCATGTTAAACAGTCATTCAGGACATGATTTCACACTTAAGTGTAATTGAAAACTATTGCCAAAAGTAAGTGTCCTTGAGAGAGCAATTGTTTGGTTAATTTCCGTATGTTGCTAATTAAGCCCTTAACCCAGTCACCAGTAATTTCAAGCAAAGAAGGAAAGTTACAGTGATGATTTTCTTCCTCTAAGCAGAAAATAATTGAGTAATTTCCATAAAGACATTACTGTAAATGAATAAATATATTCTCTCAACATGTGCAAAATATTAGGCTCCTGAATAATGCAATCAGAAAGTTGAGTTCAGTATGCCTGTGAGCTGTGGATTATCGGTTTATCAAAGAGTTCACAAAGGCTTGGTTTAGGTTAAAAATGTAATTTAATTCATTGGATGAATTCTACAGATAGTAAAATGTCTAACAAGAATTTACGTTTTGCATACTTTTTATATTATACAAAATATTATGTGCTGCAGATATATCCATTATGTGTTTTGGCAATTACAGACCTGCATCTTCCTACCATGTCTGCAAAACTACAAGTACATACCACTCTACATTGATTGTACTTGTCCTTCTACTAACATCTGCATTCTGTTTAACAGAATGTCTTATCATACTTAATGCTTTTCAATTAAAACCCTTTTTAAAAAGTAAATTAACAAATATACAGTAGACAAGTTTACTTCTGTGTGAATATACTTTTCTAGCAGCCTCTTAATTTCTTTTTTCTTGATTCATCTTGGATTTGTTTATATATCCCTTTGTTAACTATAATACAGTGCATTATGCTGGAAATGAACTCTTATCCCACTTAGAATATCTGTGAAAACATTAATTTAAAAGACATATTTCTCTTGTTAACTTTAAAAAAATTTTAAAAAGGAAAGATTCCATTTAAAAAACAATTAGGCAGGTAAATGGAAGAAAGACAATTTGAAGAGACTCTTTTTGCAAAGATCTGGTAATGAGAAGATTGTATAACAGCATACTAGGACCAAACTGATGCTTGGATATAGTATAGTAGTTTTAAATACATTCTCTTTAAAGATTAATTTAACAATCGTATTTCTAGACTTACTTAAAATACTACTGCAATGGAAATCACTCAAGTGACAACACTGGGCTTGAGATGGAGCTATGTATTACCAAATATTAATGTTTCCTTAAGCTGGGTAGAGCTGTTGGTGATAATGATTGACTCCTAATTGTTGAACTGAAGTGTGTAACACTAAACAATGTTAAATGTATAGTTGTAGTATTTGGGAAGCAGAAGCATTTTTAGTTTCAAATTCATTACTTACTTGTGCTTCAACATCTGTTAATTTGCGGGTCTGTTCAGCTGTTTGATTTAGCAAGTTTGTGCCTATTTCAATCATTACTGCAGTCTGGTTCTGCACTGCAGTTTGCTGGATCTCTACCATTTCTTTCTTCATACTGTCTTGGATGTAATTCTCAAGCTACATGGGAGAGGAAAGAGAGAAGATAGTTGCATTCTTTAAATGTTGGAAAGGGGGGTAGTGCAGTAAGCCTGCTGGCAGCCTTTCTAAACAAATTTGGTCTTTGTCTTTGCCTGTTATGTATTTATGTTAAGTTTCCCAATGTTAAGCTCCCTGAGAGGAAGACCAAATGTGACAGGTAATGTGTGGCCACTCATTTTCTAAAGGCACGAACAGGAATTTGCAGGAGGTAGCTAGTAGGTACAGTGGTGAGAGTGCCTATGGCCACTTGGAAGCTTTTCTGCCCTAGTGTTCCCACCATTGTGACCATCAGAGGAGATTCACCAGCTTTGGCAGCGATGGGAATTTTTTAGAAGATAATAGTTTAGAAGTTTAGTCATCTTCCTGTATTTACACTTAAATATTTTAAAAGCATTTTTCATCACATGACTAGAAGTCAGAGAAGAGGTCAGATGTCATTTAACACTGTTATGTTCGCATTTTTATCAGAGAGAATTTCAAATAAAGACACAAAACAGTAGAAAAACCTATAAATACTTTAAATGCTTAATATTAAGGAAAGCAAAAGTTGTTTAAAATACTTGACTCTGAAGTAATTTCTATCTAAATTAATAACTCTACTTTTTTAGTAGCCATTTTGTAACAGAGTACTCTGCTTTCAAGGAAATAAGTAGCAAGGAGAAATTTACAGTAATCTTTTGTGTAAATCTTTCTTTCTACCTGGCTGGATTATCAAAAAGTAGTCTGATTTTTCTTCACGGTTCTTTACTTCTCAGTAACTGCAAATATTTCATATTTCTTTGATGTGTCATTGCTTATGTTTGAATTCATAAAAGTCCAGGCCAAAAGATTTCATTTTTTTCCATTGACTGAGTGAATTTCTAGCATCAAACTTCTACTTCACTCCAACACTGTTCTAGCAAGAGAAACCATAATAAATTTTGAACTTCATGCTGTACCTAGAAAGGGGATACTAGCTAATAACAAATAGCTGGTGTCACTAAGCACAAATGGTAATACATCACCAATTCCTAATCTAAGTAAAATGGTAAAACAGGTTGATATCTTGATTTTTAAAAAATACTATTTTGATAGTGCTATTTTTATATGATGACTTGTAGTAAGGAGAGACTTTGAACATTATTTTATGGCTACTTTCCCTATTAGTGAGGGAAAAGCATCTTATAATTTAATATTCTGTAAGTCACTGCTCAGATATAACCATTCCACTTCCAACCAGCTAAAGATCAATGGGCAGATCTATCAGCTTCTAAAGTTTCAACTTTAAATATTACTTGAGCAAGGATTGGATTAAGTTTTCTTACTTCACCATTGTTTTTTAAAGGGGGCACATAAAGAAGAAAGGGTATATTAAGAAATTAAAACCTCTAAAACCGGTAGTACATTCTTACGTTTGAAGTGACCACTATTTCTTGATGCCCAGTGTGACCAAACTGTCAAAGCAGTATTTGTTTGTTCACTGCAGTCTCCCCATGCAGCTGGTGAACTGCAATGCGCAACAGGGAGATTTCCGACCTGGCGTAAGCTGTGACCCACATCTGCGATTCTGCTCCATAAGTGTACTTACTTCTCAAGTATACTACAAAGATTTAAAACCAGCCTTTACGCAGCCTTTACATGCTCTTTGCATAATGATCTTTTTGAATACTGAAAGTAAGCATACAATCAACTGGGTTTTGGCATAATAATTGAACATGGATATCCTCAATTGCCCTCATACTATAGTAATTAGAGTTGTTCATTATTCACAGGGTCAATTCTTAAGTGTTACCTTTTGCTCCAGGCTATTTCTCATTTTCTAAAGCTTCCCCACCAAGAGATGAATCTAATTTGGCCGAACATGTTGGAATTCTTTGAAATCTTTGGTGGCATCTTTTAGGTCAGCTTCTTTTTTTATGTTGGACAAAGATCAGTGCCTTGTAATTGAGTAGTAATAGTAAAGCATCTTGGGTTCTTAATCATTAGAATATGAGATGTCAGAGTATAGTGAAAATTGAATTTAAAAAGCAATGCACGTTGGTATTTGGTGCGCCATAGTCCAAGGACATTTGCAAAATTCTGAAGACTTTTATCTATATAAAAATAAGTAATTTTTCAGTAAAGTGAGATGAAGACTGAGAACAACTAATATGTGTCCCTCTGAAAAGGCTAGACATCTGGTAATTAAAAGATTTGTGAGTCCAAATTAACTTTAGCAACTGAAAGTGGAAGACTGGACATCATTATAGATAACTTGGAAAAAACTTTGTTCCAGTGCAGCTCTGTTAAAAGAATATGAAGGGAGATCTCCAGAGTGCACTTTATTTGCCTCAATATCACAGTTAAGTACTGAAATGCTTTTATCAAGATCAAGGATATGGCCTCACCCAACAGACTCAATGTACATCTGCAGTTAGAAGGGATATTGGCGGGAAAAAAAACTACATACGGGGGGAGAAAAAGGGAGTGAGATATCTCAGGTATCAAAGAGCTACCTTTTAAGAAAGCACTGAAAATGTTACATCATCTTTAATTAAGAAAGAAAGGTCCAACAATAAAAAGACAGACAGCAATAAATAGATCAACAGAGAAAGATTGTTCATGAGCTTTGATTCTTTAATGAAATAATTGTGGATATTTAACTTCATTCTTCAAAGCTGGTTCTTTGTTCACCAAAGAGAGAGGAGAAAGAGAATCTGAGCAAAGTCATCTCTGCATATAGAATTACAGAACTGCTTGACTTCTTTGAAATTGTTATCACTGAGTTATTCCAAAACACACTACTAGAAAATGAGTTAATTCTGGGCTTAAAGGTAAGGTAAACATTTTATGGTAGGCTTAGGCAATTGCCCAGTTCAAACACACAGATTAAGGTTGTTCTGAATACAGTATGCAAAACCAATGATTACAATTTAAGGCATCTGGTGGTTCTGGCTGCCAGATTTTTATACCCCCTTGTCACTGTGCTTGCAACCTTGGAAAGCAGTTTTGTTTAGACACACAGATCTGCATTTTCATAATTAATCTTATTTGAATATCTGTAAGTGTAAGCATATCTCCAAGAATCTGATCTCTTTCAAATAATCTCTCATTTATGTGGGGAATTCCGAATCACTGAAGTATTCTCTTGACCCCAGTTTTAAGTTTGTCTTCACATCTGTTTTTCAACTTAAAAATATTAAATACGTAATTTAGGGAATATGGTATCTGTGCTTACTTGAAAACATGAAATATAAACACCAGAAGGCTTTATATTAATATCTGAAGCCAGTTTCATTATCTGACTCATTTATTCTAATTTAGAGCAGCATGAAGCATCAAAATTATATTGACCTATTAAGTGGCTTTGAAGCGTCTTGTGGTTTTATTCTTAAAAATCATACAAAGCATAATTACATAGATGCCTTCTGTTTTTTCCTTCATGTTCATTAATCCTCTCCCACTTTTATACATTCTCTGCATATACACATCATAAAATCTCTTTTCCTGACTTGACCAAGATATGCACTGATAGCTCTCTGCTTATTTCCCCTTTCTCTTCATCATGCAGTGCAAAACTGTAGAAAGTAGCACTTTTTAGAACTGCAACTTCCTAATTTTTTTTTTAGTGGCAGGTGCTTACTTTCATCTTTATTCAAAGAGGAATAAAAGAATGACTTTCATCCAAAACACCCCACCATCTCCCACTGACCTTAGTGACAGCAGAACATGTTCCCCTGCATATCCCCAGAACCCAAGGCTTCTTGCGTGGGTTTCCCTGAGAGGATGGTGGAAGAACTTTTTTAACACAGGCTCCAGTTCCCACAGCCACGGCTGAGCTACACTGACAACACTGAGGATTAGCAGCCATTTTGCAAGGCTGCAGTTCTTTGTGGCACGTTTCTTTGTAGAGTACTATTCATCAGCTCCTGCCAAGGACCCTCCTTCCTTTGTAAACAGTAGCACACTCAGAGTTTCTGAAGGGGGAAGAATAGCTTGGGTCATTTAAAAGAGGGAAGGACACAGGAATGAATGCCTCAGTCTCCATCCGTCAGCTGGGAAGCTTGGCAGTTTGGTTTGAACAGCATGTCTGTATTCTTTAATATTTTGCTCAAATTTGGAAGGTGCAACAGGGATTATTTGCCAGATTTCTCCTTTGCCACATGGCTAGTTATGATTTAATCTCTTTTTCATTCAAATAATATTTGGCATATAAAAATTGTGTTAGCCATGATTACATTATTGTTACTTTGAATGAAGTGATTGTTAAAACCTAATAGCTGATTATTAGTGATGCATCTTCTTTCAGACATTTTGCATTTCAGGGAGTTAGTCAATATTATCTTAAAGATAATACAAGGGAGAGAGAATATTTGAAAGAAGGAATAGTGAGTTGATAGCATTTCAGTGATTCTTCTTGGGATTTTTTCATTAAACATTCTATCTTTTGTGTAAGAATTTGGCTAGCACATATTCTTGAAAAAAGTAAATATAAAAATGAAAGCACAGATGGGAAAAAGTATGTCTCCAAGAATGCTTAAATTGCAAAAACAGCTGGGAAAATGGAAATACTTTCACAGTTAAGATTTGTTATAGGGTTATAGTGATGCATTTTTAGAACGCAAAAATTCTCTAAGGTCATCACTTTGGGGCTGTGTCATGCTTTATTACTTCAAATCATATAAAATCATAAAATTTGATGAAAATACTTTAGCTAAGTTCCCAAAAAACAAGGACAGGTCAATAATACTGGAGCACATTCCATCATATTGCTTTTATAGCCAAGATCTTTCTTAAACAAGCTTTAAATTGTCAAGAAAGAAAAGACAACATGTAGACTTTGCACTAAAAGAAGTATGTTTTCTAATCATTGGCAGAGATAGTATTAATCCATTATGAAGGGTTATCAATACTAAATCAAATGAAAAGTCTTCCTGACCAGTTTTTACATTCTAAGTTATGAATGGTGTTTTGCATTTGTTCTTTGCTGCCAAGTGTTTAATCTATACTAATTAAACAGTCATGTTCCTGGCAGTAGTTATGCTACATGAATACATAATCCCTCCTTTGCCAAATGCTACCCCATATAAATGGAACAAATAGTACTGGATGCATCTTCTATTTTATAGAATTTGTTGGTTATTGGAGCAGGCTTTCCAATTAAAGTTTGGTGACTTTCTGAATGCTCATAGTCTGATTCTGTCAACTCTAACATTTCTTTTCAGTGAGAGATGTTAATCATGAGTCTCTCTACAGTGCTGTGTCATGTGAGAACAAGTTGCGTCACAATGCATATTGCATGCTTAGTCATCTACTGTAGATACGGAGAAAACTGCAGGGCTAATGGCACATATGTACTGGTTTTCCTCTAATTTTGTTTTGGATTTACAAAAGTGGAGTAGATCCAGTGGAAAATCTAGCAACAGAAAGTACATTTACAGCTAGGCACTTTTAAAATACGCATTGAAACTACAGTGTTTGCGTATTGTAGAAGCCTGGGCAGTAAGGAGTTAATGTGTTGTTATGGCTCAAACGCTGATAGCTATTCAAGTGGGCAAGTAAGAACAGGATGTGTCTGGAAAAATGGGCTGTAGGAAAGTAGCGCAGCACCTTTCTGAAGCCCACTTCCCTGTTCCCTGTGACATAAAGGACAGCAGATGTGCAGTTGGGTCAAGAATCAGGCCTGAATTGTCAACTGAGGGTCAATCCAGTAAAGGCGGATCACGATCATCAAAAAACGCTCAAAGACCCTCAACCCATTTCCAGAAAGGTCCAGAAGAATGGACTGCACATGCTTACTTATTTACTTGAAGAGCGAGAAACCTAATCCCAGGGGAAGAAAACTTACCTATAAAACAGTACCCCTACAAAGCCAGGGTGGCACCACCAGGCCCTTGGACACCCTATTGGCTGGATCAATGCTGGACCCAGAACTGGTGATGCCCTTTCCTCTCCTATCTCATTTCTCTTTATAGCAGCAAACATGTAACTATTTCCATGTGGAGTGTGTAGTCTGCTAATAAAATGTCGTGAGCTTTTTTCTTTTGGACCCTTTTGGCTTTTGCCACTCTTTTTTGACCAAAGGCATTGAGGAATTTTGGGTACTTCCTTCCACGAAGGAGTGAGATGTGACACATATATTAAGCTGTCAAAAGCTTTGAGTTATTGTTCTCACATCCCTAATAAAACTGTCCTGTGCTTTATTGAAAACTTACCTTTGCAAATTTAAACCACTGGAGTTTAATCAGCCCTTCCAATACCTGTGGTCATCATCCTGGCATTTTATTCACCAAGACGTTCATTATACACACAAAAGTGAACAAGATGGAAAATGTACTTAAGCATCCATAATCAGTTGTGCTTAGTTTTAGTAACAAGGCAAAAGAAGAAAACTGCTGATGAGTCTGATCAGTTCTTTTGGGAATACTTTTTCAGATTATAGGTGAGACCTTCCTACTTATACTCCAGATGTCTTGAGGTATCTTTAACCTAGTAATACTTGGACTTAGTTGCCCTCATTGCCCGGCCCTTTTTTCAGAGTGGTAGTGTTCTTTGGATTGTGGCCACGTCTGATTTCTTCATGAGTCATCCGAAGTAGAATTTAGCTCATAATTTGGAACATTTTTTCAAACACTGTGCCAATGTGCAGCTTTCTGATTGTAAAAGGTTATTCTTACTTGCCACAAAATCCTTACGTTTCTTATTCACAGATACATTTTTTATATAAAGACAAAAATATAGTTTTTTCAAAGACTATTTTAACAGACCTAATTTTCAATTAAAATACTAAATATTTAATTCATTGGTAGTATAATTGAAGTCTGTACATTAGTAAGAGTTTCTTGGGGTGAGCCATCTTGGATCCTACTGGACATGGATAACAGTGAAATGTAATGTAGTCTTTAAAAGAGAAGAAAACACTGTCTCAATTTCATCACAGCATTTCACATAGGTAATAAATAGTATTTTACCTACATATATGTGCTACACAGGCTCCTTAATGTGCATGTATGTAACCGTATTGCCAGGCTCTTCATGTGTGCATGTATTTGTATTTCCATATCACTGTAATGTATTGGTGTTATGAAGGCAAAATACAGTAAAAAATTCAATTTTGCAGACAGTTTTGTTCTGTTTAAAATAGTTTTTCGTATTTGTTTTCAGTCTGCCATTGTCGCTACTGCTTCAAGTCAGAATGGAAATAGAAGAATCACTACCATTCAAGAGTCATTTGTTTTGACAGACCTAAGGGAACACATTTTTAAGGGCATTGCATCAATCCCCATCAATCAGACCTTATGCTATTTTAAATCAGGTTTTAATAAAATGTTTTATTTTTCCATGTTTTTTGAAAGTAAGTTATCAATTTTAGGCGCTTGTAACTTCTGGAAAAAATTAGTATGCTGCAGAAATAAAAAGCAATCATGTCTGAAAAAAGAGACATTTAAAATTGCTTGGTTTTGGCCTTTTTTTTTTTACCTTAGGGCAGGAAGTCCCAATGGCCTATGAGTTGTTTCTCAAGGGAGGGAAAAAAATCTTTTGGGAATGTATATGGGAATGCTTGAGATGTCTCTACACTACTGGATTCTTAGCTGCCCCATCAAATGTGTCTGCCTGTCCAGACCTCCAGCTAAGATTTTTCTCTTATCTCATTTTCCTGTCAGCAAACAAAAGGTGAAAGTAACATCATAAATGAATACTCTCTTGAAGTGAGTTGTGATTTATGGAAAATATTCAAGCTACAATTGTGTATTAAAATACTAAAGGTTTAAATGCTACCTCTTAAAATAGTAAATACAGGCTTTAGAGTAAATGATATGCAGGAGGTGGTTCTGGTAGGGACTTTTGCACTAAATGAAAGCTTACCAACTTATTCTCCTGTCTGATTACATTTCGTTTAGAGGAAACTGTTATGGTTTTATAATTTACATTTGTTAGTAGATGGAAAAAAATCCCCCCCTCCTTTACTGGCAAAACTAAACTAAAAACTTAATTTTCCTGAAACAAAAATGTATTAAATGAAACAAAATGTGTTAAATTTCTTCATTGTCTATTGCAAATATTTATGAAGGATGAGTTTCAATCTGTGTTCTTGAATGAAAGTATTTTGTACCTAATTCTAAAAGTTATTGCAGTGTGATTGTACTTTCTACTGTATGTTTTGAACTAACTACAAATGTTACAATCCAAGTGCTGTTGTAGAAAGAGCAAAGGATCACATAGGAAAAGGGAAGAGACTTTGACAGCTGAAACACTCCCGAAGGCTGTCGTAGAGTTGAGGTCCCACCATTCCAGACTCTGAGCTTGCTTTTTACAAGTGATACTACACTACTGCTTTCCTACCAACACATGTGTTTTGTCATTTGGAGGATAACGTTGATTCTTTATACTATATCTGATGCACATACTTTCTATGGTGCGTTTTTGGGGAGTTGTACATTAAATGGCAAATGAAAGATATTCTTTTTAAAAAAATGCTGTTAATGGAAACTAAATAGTCAACTTGACAAACCACTTAGCAGTGTGAATTTCTATATAGGTAAGTAAATAATTTTAAAAAAAACAAAATTTAATAAGAGTATCTTCAAAATTAAAATCAATTATTTGGTGATTAACCCTTCTCATTAAGAGCTAAGGCTGTTCATTAGGGCAGTAATTTAAGATTCTGAATCACCATTTTTCAGGATCATAGCTAAGTGGTAGTTCTCTTAAAAATCAGGGAAGGAATTCATAAAGTTCCCATTAGTCTAAAAATAAAGAATAAATAAATAAATAGTGTGAGTCATGAATGGCATTTTGCCGAAGCTCAGTAGCACTGAAGCCAGGAAGACAAGAAGCCAATGGTGCTTCTGCCATTCACTGAAATGCATTTAAATATTTTTCATTATATGCAACGAGCCACCAATACTAAAAACTAGGGTTCCTTTTTTATAGGCACTATAGCAAATACTGTTAATCAATATTTAGTTTTTAAATACCATGTTATGGCATTGGGCTATAATTTCACAAATTGAATATTCAAACTTTTTGAAGACAAGCCTGCGTGTTTTCAATCAGATTTTGGACTTGCACGCTACGATCAGGGAATCAGGACTTTACCAGCCCAGTGTAAGGATGAGATTCTGCCCTACAAAGATGACATCTGAATAGACATTTGTTATCCCAGATCTTAATAATCCTTTCTCATTTGTGTATTTTCTTCCCTTCCACTGACTACCAGGCAGCTGAAATAAACTTACTATCAGATATGCTAGTGGGGGTACTTATGACATTTTTCATGAAAAACGTTGTCTATGTAGCCTCATAAACTTTACAAAATATTTAGCAAATGCATCTGTCACAGTTAAAGCCATTAATCTTTTTTTATCTCAACAGACAATATTAAGTGGTTTTTTATTAACTCCTGTTTCAGTGGGACAGCCTATTTTAGAGAATACCTCATGATGTGCTGAAGCAAATCAGAGTTCAAGTTTTTGAAGACATATGAAGCAAATTCCACTTTTCAAAACATGTTATTGGGGAAGTGAAAAAGCACTAGGCATTTACAGTTCATTCTCAGCATTGCTTTCTAGGGAAGCAGTCATCTTGCATTCCATTTCCAACCAGAAGGAAGAATGATTTGGAGTTCAAGGATCAAACTAGTTAGGAAGCTATGGAATACAATTAGTCCCTTTTGTAAGCTGTAAAACTGGGTGTCTCCGGTTTCAAAGCTGTGTTCACAGAGCATCTTTCAGAATGACAAAAATTAGATAATTTTTTTTTTTTATTTCACAGATTAAGGAAACTGAAAGCATTTTTAATAGTTCTTAAACTTTGCAACATACTGGCATCTAATTACAGTTTGTTGAGCTTTTATAAGATCATTTTCTTGTAGAAGAAGCATCAATGATGATGCTGCCAAGTGACAACCAATCATTTCAGCTGAAGGCCTGACAGATTTTGAGTGCTCAAGACTTTGGGGAGCACATGTCAGCTGTTATTTCAGTTTTGAAGGACTGAACTTGTTTACCAAGAACCCGTTCACTGATTTTGGAGGGGGGAAGAGAAAGGAATTTCTGCTCAAGTACTGTAGCTCTTTTTTTAAGATGTGCTGCATCTTTCTCACTACTGTTTCCACTGATAATATGTTAGATGGACTGGGGGGTGGGGTGTCTGGAGAGCTGCTACATCTACATCACCAGCCTGAAAACTCCTCACTTGCTGGACCAAACCTGTCAGACAACTTCCCAAAGGTTTTCAAATCACTGGGCAAAGGAAGCAGGACCCAAAACCAAAACTGGGCTTAACTGTGACTACAGAAAGCCCTAAAGGCTGCCTTAAATAAGACAGGCTCAGGTGATCACTCTGTTTAGTTAATAAAATGAGCATCCTTATATGTTCTTGACAAATGCCACTTCTTTATTTCTCTGTGTTGTTCCATTAGCCCAGTTAAGAGTCTTTAATGCAAAAGCTTCTGAAGAATTCCATGCTTGAAAGATGAAACAGGAAGCTACTGCACTGAGAGTGGACAAACGCAAATATTTGGAAGCAAGATCAGAACATACAGGCAGCATATTGCAGAAACAAAATGTAATGTGTGATGCAGAAAAAAAATTAAATATTGTAATCCAGATTAAAAGTACTCTCTTTTTTTGCCTCAATAGTTGGAATTATCTATCTAAATGCAGGCAGTTTAGTTTTTTGGAACAGAAACAAGATGACAAGTCTTTCCATCCATTGCTTCCAAAATTTCCTCTTTGTGTCTGGTATGCCCTGAGCACTCAGGCAGTGATGGAAAGTCACCACTTGAGCTGAGCTCCAGTCAGTGATCCTGAAAGGGTGACACCAGGCAGGCGCCAGAGGGTACCCTTCTACGAAGACCAGAAACCAGATCCTCTCAAAACCAATGATGCTATTGGCATTAACCATAAGAGAAGAGGAGAAACTCTCAGAAAAAATGGCTGAGAACTGAAGCTATACATTATAGGATGGGTATTTTATGAGAGGACACTGTTCCATGTCTGTCAGGATCTGACAGGAAGGGCCACTGAAGACTTTTAAATACGCTTTTCAGAGACTCTCAGTTGCAAAACTCTGCTGCCAAGATGAGTAAACACCTTAGCAATGGAGAAAGTACAATGACATTGATGCTATATGCACCTAGCCAGAAAAGAAAGCTAGGCCCCTGCAAACATCACAAATTTCAATAAGGCCAAGTGCAAGGTCCTGAACCTGGGTCAGGGCAATCCCAAGCATAAGCAGAGGCTGGGTGGTGAAGGGATTGAGAGCAGCCCTGACAAGGACTTGGGGGTGCTAGTGGATGAGAGGCTGAACACGCCCTGGCAATGTGTGCTCACAGCCCAGAACTGTATCCTGGGCTGCCTCAAAAGCTGTGTGGCCAGCAGGGCAAGGGAGGGGATTCTGCCTCTCTGCTCTGCTCTGGTGAGAGCCCACCTGGACTAGTGCTGTCTCCACTGCTGGGTTCCCCAGCATTAGAAGGGATTTGAATGGGTCCAGAGGAAAGCCACAAAGATGATCCCATGGCTGAAGCACCTCTCCTATGAAGACAGGTTGAGACATTTGGGATTGTTCAGTCTGAAGAAGACAAGGTTTTGGGATACCTTAGAGCAGATTTCCAGTATCTAAAGGGGGCTTACAAGAAAGCTGGAGAGGGACTTTTTTCACATGGGCGTGTAGTGACAGGGCAAAAGGGAATAGCCTTAAACTGAAGGAGGGTAGGTTTAGGTTAGATACTAGGAAGAAATTTTTTTACTGTGAGGGTGGTGAGGCACTGCCACAGGTTGCCCAGAGAAGCTGTGGACACCCCATCCCTGGAAGTGTTCAACTCCAGGTTGCATTGAGTTCTGAGTAACCTCTGGAAGGTGTCCCTGCCTACAGCAGGGAAGTTGAAACTAGATAACCTTATTGGTCCCTTCCAACCCAAACCATTCCATGATTCTGTGACTACTCAGGAAAGTATGCACAGAAGGTTAAAAACAAATTTAGCTATAAGGACAAAAGAATCCAGAACTGAGAATTCAGAATGAGAAGCAATATAGAGGAAAGGGACAGTCAGGAAGCTGCATAGTTTTAACTGAAGGGAAGAAAAAAGAAAATTAAACTGTGTGAGCAGAATTTTAAAAGTGGATGTGTCAGGGATAGGAATTCTTAATGACAATAAGCGGCAAAAGGGGACTGGAAGGCTGATCTTAAAGCCAGCTGAGGGAATTAATTCTTCGGTTTGCTTGAAGTTTAAAAAACATTGTGAAGTTGGAAGAAAAGTCACAGAGGAAAATGGTGAGTGCAAAGGACTTGACTGGATGAGACTCTTGGGAGATGTTACACCCACATGGGCTAGAGAGGGACAAAAAAAGGAAAATGTCTATTTCCTTGTGATGAAAATTATTACTCTTTTTTTCTATTCCAGTAGCATCCTTACTTACTTAGAGGTAGTCTACATGAAGTAAGCCTAAAAGGACATGTCTGACATACTGGTCTACTCCATTATCAAGTTCAAATACTTTTTCAATATTTTTTATTAATACTGACTTCTTAGTGAGACTAAATATTTAGTTTCATTAAGAAGTCAGTGGGAATTTTTCTACTTGTTTGCAGCAGAGCTAGGTTTTTCTATGCTGTCCTCAGAGCCTTTTTAAAATAATGAAGTTCACCATAACAAAGCAGTTGAACTCAAGGCATGGTTAAGTTTTTTCTAGATTCAAGTCAAATAAACTTACGTGTCAGGGGAAAAAAAATTAGGGTATTTTTAACTATATTTAAACTTTCTTCCCTAGCTGGTAAACAGTAGTTGTCAGAATCCTTGCTTGTATGTGCTAAGATTTCAACGGGGTCAGATTGTTTATATTTGTTGCAGTTTATACTCTTTCTAAGTGCTAGGTTATAAGTCTAGTGACTAACTTTCTAGTTATTTGAACTTTGTTTCATCATGTCAGAGTAGTTTTCAGAAAATGTTCCCAGTAAGGCTCCAGTAGCACTTACAATACGGTTTTTTAATTTACTATTACTTTATAGGCAAACATTATATCTGACAGAAAATCTGGCATCAGAATGAGAGTTTAACATAAGTGAAAACACAGGGATATTTAATATGGTCAAAGTTCAGACCTCAAGCAAGGAAGCTGAGGGTTTTTTCAAGTCAATTCCTTAGAAGCAGAAAAAACACAAGATTTTTGTCTTTTTTACCTATTCACTTAAGCTGTCTTTTGCCTACTTTATCCATTTTTTTAAAGTTGTATGAAGAAACTGGAAACTAATGTATGATTTGAATAGTTGAATTACCCTGTTTATAAAACATCTTTCTGAAAAGAAAAGCAAAACTATGCAAATCTTTTCATTAAGTCTTCACCAGGGAACTCTCTTGAGTAAGAAAACTATCTGAATGGACAGATAGTTTGTTAATGCAAATTAAAGTATGGCCAAGTGTGTTTTCCATTACTATGTGCATTTCAGTCTTGATTTGCAGGTTTTTGGTGTTTGAATGTTAACGCTTTGCACAGCTAAGATTGTCACTTGACGGCTGGTACCCTGGAAAAATGAGGCTATTGCTTCTTGACTGAATGGCACATTCTCCTTAAGGTGCTGGTTTGTATTTCACTCTGAAACTGTGGATTTGAATTGGGATCTTGCAGGTATTTACACCTTGTAAATGGAAAATTAGGTAAATTCTTGCATAGAACATAATGTAGTTCATGAGGAAAGACCTAAAGCAAGTATATAAAGTGTCTTGGTATGATGTCTACAAGTTCTGTCGAGGTAGACAGAACTAAAATAATTTTTAGGTGCCAGGGATCAAAATTAAAGCTGTCAGCCCAGAGGTACCTCAGTGTAAGTCTGTGCATCATGTCACACGATGAGCAGCGGCCCTGCAGCACACAGATGTCACATCACATGTTGGGGAGCTGCTGTGGGGCTATGGCTATTGCCCAGGAAATGTCCTTTCCACTGAGCTGGGTGTCTCCCCATTCCCACACCCTGACAGAATGGAACAAAGAGGCTTTTTCCTTCCAGGATCACGCACATCAGGTGCAGGCCTGAACCAAAAAGCAAGCATAGCGATGAAGCTGATACCCTGAGTGCAGGAGGTGAATGACTCTTAGTGCCTGCAGCGTGAGAATGAACAGGTCTGCAGAGCTGTTGTTTGGATAGGGCTTAAGACACTGCTCAGTCATTTTTATACTAGTGATTTTCAGAAGATCCTTCTATTTTTTAATGGATAGAATGCTTTTCTCCAAAGATGAGAACTTTCAGATTTTCTCCCTGTCAAAAAGTTCTTTTAAGGGGAGTGATAAAGATCAAATGTTTGCTTATTGTGTTTTCCTGTGGTTTTGACAAACAGTTTATTCAAAAAACAGTTTATTCAAAAAACATACTAAAACATTGCTTCTGAAGTACACAAATTATGGCAGTTGTGTGCGTGATTACGCTGTACTGGAATGCTGTAATAGAATAGTTTTGATTTTGTACTGAACTACTCTGGTCCTCATCGATGCTTTAGTACAGCTTTTAAAATGCACATAGCTAGTTTCGATCTCTAAATAATATATTAGTAGGAGGTACTACACAGTCTAAAAATTGAATTCCTATTACAAGAATTTCAGTTGCTAGTATTGAGAGAGCTGTAATGACTCAAGCAAGGCTTGTTTTTCCACCCTTCTGGAACCTCAAATAATAAGTTGTTGTAGCTAGCTATTCAATAAAATAGTGTGTTGAGCTCTCAGTTGTGTTCCCACAACACACTGATTTTAATACCTGAGCAAAATTAATGACAGAAATTTGATATGTTGTTCCCCAGAGGATAAAGGAACTCTGTATAGTTGGGGGTTTTATTTTAAAACTCTATCATGATGCTTGAGACCTGAATATAAGTACAAAAGTAAAAAGATTATTTTTTCCCGACTGTATTAAAGGAAGTTTGAGCAAAGCTAGGACACTGACATGCTGCTTGGGTTTAACAAGGAATCTCCAGAGACAGCTGAATTGGAAAAAAGGTCACTGCCATCTAAGAATTCTGAAGTATTTGCTCATCTAGAGAGGAAACTGTTTCCTTACAGCTTCTGTGAATAGGGTAGCTGTGAAGAATAGTAGATTTCCATCCATACTTTATTACCAGAGAGAGAAGTTAACAGAGAGAGGGCTGCATATTCCATCAGCCTCTTTTTAGCAGTAAGACCTCTTTATGACCTTAGTAGGCTCCTGGAAGATTGTTAGCTAAACTGATAAAGCTTTATATGGGCAGTATAAAGACAGCAGAAAAGTTCCTGTAGCTTCCTGCTCTCTCTCTTCAGACTAAGCCATAATGTGCTGGAAGTTGGAAAGAGAACAGATAGATATCATTTAATCATACAAATTACAGGATACGTTTGCTGAGCTTTATAAACAACATCTTAATTTTAGGGTTAACCTACTCTACAAACAGATAAAAAATAATAGGATTTTCAGTAATTACTTGGAACACACTAAGAATGTTTTTTAAAAAGCTTTTAAGGAGTAGTAATGTCTTTTCCTAGGCAGCTTAAAAACTGACACAGTGAGTGCTTGCAGAACTATCTAGGTGTGAGGTTTTTTTATACAACAGATAGATCTGGATTTTGTAACCTGAAGAATTCTTTAACATCTCCTCTGAGTTTGGTTTACTTGGAATTGATGTCAGGTTCACCAAAAAGTTATTTCTTTTATTCTCACTAGAGAATAAATAAAATTCTTTTTTCCTTTACCCCATTTCCTAGAAATATGTCTGGTCAAGGAAATGGAATGATCACAGTATTTCCAGTTGTAAAGCACATTTTAACTTATTCTGTGTGTTAGGTTATTTGGTTTAAAGCTATGTAATGTGCCATGTCTTTAAAGCATTTCCAGGTATTAAATTACTGTTCTGTACTTTTTTTCTCTCCAATTGCTTTTCCTTCTTAAATTATCTGAGGTTCCTATTATTTTCCCGCCTCTCGTTTATATTTGGCTAGTCTGAGAAATTCAAATAATAAAATGGCAGATAAAATTGTCAGTGCTTATTTCTGAAACTTCTTATTCAATACCATAGAAACTGTCCTTTTCTTGAAGCATCTACTGATACTTACAGTGCACTGACACATTGTTTTCACTGTTATTGCCAGTGAGAGATCTCCTAGGGTGCATTTGGACTACGAAAATATTTTCTGTGTGTGACATCCTTGTTTTTTCCCTTATGCAGTCTGTACAGGTATCCTTAAGGCTCCCATTAGTCTCTTACTGTTAATTAGATGCTAGAACCATTTTTGTCTGAAGTACAGCTTGCACCTCCAGTTCCAGGAAGAATTTTTTTTTTTTTTTTTTAACTGTAAGAGTGGTGAGACACTGGAATAGGTTACATTGAGAAGTTGTGGACACCCCATTCCTGGAAGTGTTCAAGGTCTGACTGGACAGGGCTTTGAGCAACCTGATCTGGAAGATGGCCCTGCCCGCAGCTGAGGGGTTGAAACTAGATGATCTTTGAAGATCCCATCCAAACCAAACCAGTCTGCAATTCTATAATTCTGTCAGGATGTGGGAATAGGAAGACACCAAAGTCTTATGGAAAAGCCATCAATCCTGATTTGACTCTTGAACCCTAGCTGTTTTTAGACAAGTGGGAAGCATAATGTTTATCTATATATTTGTATAAAATTTGCAGTCTAGTCCACAGTTCTACCTTCTACCTGTTGTCTCTGGATCCTGAGGCTTACGAACTTCAGTGCTAAAGCAGTATGTCAGGACAAGAGCCACGCAACATGCTAGCTTTTTTAAGTTCCTCAGCAATGCTGATAAATCTGCCTCTTCAAGGGGGATTTCTGCTAAGTTTTCCACTGCTCTATTTGTCCCTTTTAGGCTGAAGAGGCTGATTGAACTTACTCTAGGGAGGTAATTAATATAGACTGAGGCACCTGATGTAACTCTGGGTTTGTGAAGTTCCGAAGATTCTACCTCTCTGTGGTAGACACTAATGTAAGGTATAAGACTGTGTCTTCTAAATCAGTTGGCAACATTTTGCATGTCTAGCCCTAGAATAATAGTAACCGTGGGGGAAGACCATCTTACTTTGCCACCACCCCAGCTTTCAGCCAAAGCTGTGTAAAAGCCCATGAAACAACAGACACAACAGGAGATCCTTGCATTGAAGTATGTAAAAAGTTATTAAAGAAATAATGGTCAACTAAGCTGCTTAGTATTGTAAATCAAAGAATGTGGTACATTTTCAAAAGCAATTACTGTGGTATGTAAAGGACAGTATTATACTGTCACTAAAGGTACTAGTTGTCATATTTTGTAGGGTAGAAATGGGTATATGTGTCTTCTAGGGTAAATTCCATTCTAAGCAATACATACATGACAGCTTAGGAATCAAGCAAAAGATATTGTTTTACTTGGTAAATTAAGGTGAGATGCAAATTATTGATTTTTTTCATAATTAACAAGAAAAAAGGAGCAGTAACAACAATTGTCTGTAAAAGAAGCATCATTTTCAACTTCAGTCTCTCTGACAAAGTATCAAAGATATTCTAAAGGTTATGCCATTGAATTTTATGTATTAAGTGGGTGCGCAAACGAAAAAGACTGGAAAGTGGTCATTCAAGCATCTTCAAACTCATCTCCTATATGCACGCTTGAAGAAAGAAAAAGGGAAATTAAGCACCTGATATCAGCAATTGATGGAGAAAATCTCCCAGCTTGCTGTTTGGACCAGTCAAAGATGACAAGTTTATGACCACATTATTAACAAACAAAGCACAGGAAAATATATGTATTTTGAATGCTAGCGAGAGACTGGTTCTGTAAAATAAGCCTCTATTTATCACATTTTTTACTGATAACATCTTGGAGAAGGCAAATTCTCTACTTCAATTTGGTCTTGTGGACGTGTACAAGAAAATCTTGTCTTCTTTGTTGATTTTGTACAATTCCATACCTGTATCACCAATTTGGTATTTGCAGAATGACACAGAAATGGTCTCTACAGCATACTTTCTAAACACATGCAAAAGAGTCATTTCAAATCCTTTCACTGAAATTTACCTACAGGAGATACAACAATAAACTGTAATTCTATCATCCAGTGTGGTATGGAAACTTTATCTGGTAACATACTAATCTGAAAGTAAGAAAGTATTTTCTTTTGAGTCCTGCCAGTATTCTTTTGCTTAGCAAATACATCGTTGATAGACAGAAACAAGCACTTTTCACAATAAGTAAAAACAGATGCATTACTTAAGAAAGGAATGCAGGACTCAGAGTCAGAATCATCTCTTGCGTACTTCAGAATCCAACACTGTACAATATATGTGTCCTTATCCATTGTGTGCAGATGGTTTTGGATGACAGCAAGTCCAAGTATCTTTTTGTATTTGACAAATGACATTCAGTACAACAATAATTATAACCTTTCAGGGTATCAAGACAAGGGAACATGAATCTCAGTTAAGAGTATCCAAAGATACTGCATTTCTATCAGCAGTGCATACCCCTCCTAGTCTGCTGGGATGGTTCAGGATGAAGTTCTGGTCTTGGGTTTAAATGTTGACTCCTGACACAGACTTCTATTTTCTAGTCTTTTGATCCACTGATAAACTACAAATAAATTACCTATATTCCAGGTGCTATCGTCAATTTGGTCATACATTGTTTTCAGCTGTTTCTAGTAGGAAAGACTAAGAAAATATGACTTGTTTCTTTTACTCTATTGCTTTGGACAGTCATATCTCCTGAGTCATAGGATCTAGTCAATACACTAAGAAGCAAATTCAAGTCAGCATTCAGTTACTTCAATGTCTTAATATCTGAAAAAAATGCAGCTCCTTGAGTACAAGTGCTGTGATCCAGTTGGTAAAGCTGTCATTTTTTCAGATAAAAATTACTTTAATTCTTGGACCTAAGGCATTGCCTGTCTTTTAGGAATCTCTGAAAATACGGTGTTTTATATAAAAAGTTCCGAAGTATAATAGCCAACATACACGTCTGTGTTTAAAATTTCCAGTCTTGTATCTCAGCTGCATACCAACCTCCTATCCTCTCAAGTTAATTGAAAATTGTATTATTGAGAGGTTTATTCTTCCTGCTCACACACACATTAGGAGCAGATCTTACACTTCAGTATACAAATTGATTGTATGGTAGGGAAAGTCAAAGAGGAAAGTTCATTTCAGGTATATTGCTGCGCAGCTGATCTAGGGTTTTGGCCTTTGCTTCACAGTATCACTTACTGGCTTACTGCTAAGCACTGGATTAGGTGGAATAGTGGTTTGTTCAAATATGTCATCTGAATGCTTAAACATAATCTGCTTTTCAAAAGACGTTCTCCAGTTTTATGTGTGCATGTACAGTAGTGGCATAATGCATTATTAAAGTTCAGATTGAAAAAAATGTGTTTTCACAAAGAAGCAAGTTGTTTTAACTCTAGAAAAAAGTCTTCTGCTTCCTATACAGGAGCAGATCAGAAAAGAAGCTGGACGCATCTAACTCATTTTCTTCCCATTGTGTTTGCCCATTAAGCAGATGAAGCGCACACTTCCCATGCTGTTCCATTCATACAGCCCAGCGTTCATTCAGAAACATAACGTTTCCTTTAGTTGATGGATTAAAGGCAGGAGAGGGGGAGGTGTGTAAAAATGTCTGGGGATGTGCAATACTTCAGGAACAATGTTTAAAGTTTAATTCTTACTAGAAGTTTGTAATGTATATTTTACATGACTTTAAAACAAAACAGGTTCTGCCTCCTAAATGAACAAAAATAACTTTTAAAGAGCAAGATCTAATGAAGATTTTTGTGCAATTGCGGAGAAGCTAAATGTCAGGTTATTTTTAAAAGCAATCTTATATTACACTTCCAATACACTAAAAAAATTAAGCAAATACAATTTTTTCACCCCACCCTGACTGACTTTGCATTATATTTTGGGAAGTTGAAATATGAACCTAAGAATGTGTATTAGTGACCTTAAAAAAACAACAAGTAAACTCTGTAAGCAACTTTAAAGGTTATTGTTTGCTTTTTATCTTCACTTGCAGACCAGGTGTCTCTAGCAAAGTAAATCAGAGGAAAAGCTACTTTTTGTTGGAGGCTCTTTGTGAACAAAACAGATGACATAAAGAGTAGGTGTTAAAATAGTGAAAAAGGCAAACAGCAGATATTTTACAGGATGTTTAACTGTGGAAGAGCTAGAAACAAAATCAGGCTATTCTAAAGCATCTTATTTGGAAGTCTTTGCTCAAATATAAGAAACATTTCTCTGTCTTGTAAATCAGAATCTGTCTTTTGATCCCCCAAAGAATGGGTTAGAGATACTTATCCTATTCCTCTTGGCACTTATTTCCCAGGGACTGACAGGAAAAGGCATAGTTTTTACTAAATAAGGATGCTGGAATTTGCTTACTGGTTTCTGTTTACCTGATGCCACTTATGATACTGTGTTTGCCTACTTAAGTGGCATTTAGGACTGAAGTTTTGTGCGATTTCACTATTTATGTTAGGAAATTACTTAGCAGCTGGGTAGATTAGGCTATTCTACTTTCTTTGTTTTTCATCCTGCATTGCACATCTGTTGATTTTGGTCTTAACATTACAATAGTGAGCATTATAAATTAATAAGTAGAAAGGTAAGTAAGTGGAGGAAAGTACGTTTGCCTGTTTTAAAAAACAAAAACTACTCAACTGATATTATTCATGTCTCTAAATTAAGCACCCTAAACCTATAAAGAGAGATTTAGAGTTCCACACTGGAGCCTTCAAGTGTACATATTTTGGATTTAAGCTTCAAGGCTCATTTTCAGGTTGATGAAAACCCTGCGCTGTTTGTTTCGGAATGTGACTTTTAGCACTCGCAAATTCACCAGCAGGTTTCATTGGTCATATCACAGGAGTTCTGTAACTTTGTAACTGATGAGAGAAGTGAACCCTAAAGCAAAATCATAACTATGTGTGAAATAGCTATTCATTGTAAAAAACTGAATTCTCTCCATTCACAACACAGATTTCTTTCAGAATGAAGAAACTACCGTGACATCACTGAAACATTTATTTGGAAATACAATGCCAAATCCTCAAAATATTTACTGCTTAGAAGATAGGCATCTTGGTGCAAAACATAAACACTCATAAATTTACTGTGCCATTACATTATACTATCACACTTTTCCAGGTAGTAGTGAAATAAAGGGTTTTTAAGTCAACTTATGTTGAACTGCATAACATTTTGAATCAAATGAGTTTCTATAAAAATGTGAAAAAGTGATCAGGTTTATTCTCCAGTAATATTAAGAATATATGCTGCAAATTTTTTATTCTGCTCTTTCAGGTACAAATGTTGTCCTTATGTCATTTTCCCTTTAGTTCCAATGGAATTGCATTAAAGGAAGCTCTATGGTATCTGCAACACCATTTCCAGACTATTTTTCCCTTGAATATTGTACATTTCACTGGAAATGTTACAGGATGCAAAGTACATACGCTAAAGAATTTTCTTGAAATTCTATCACTTCACAAGACTAATTTCACTGCAAGTCTGACTTGCAGTCTTTGCTAGAACTGGGGTTAAATAGGTCAATTTCTGCATCCAAGTTTTGAAATGACATTTCAGATAACATATTTCAGACATGCCTTGGATAAAGGTACATTCTATATTCTTTAAATAGAGCTAAAATAGCTCTTGCCAGTTAATTATAAATTAGTAGCTGGTTCTCTCATGTCAGAAACTTCAGACATGCCCGCAGTCCATCTGTGTATGTGATTTGTCCAAGCAACTCAAATGTAATGACAAACTTTAAAGCACAATCTCTTCAGAACTGTGCAGTTCACTGTTCCTTTCTGGTTAAAATTATATTCCCAGACTTCAAAACAACTTTTTGATTGAAAGGGAATTCAGAAATTTAGCTTAGACCATGCACCCTGTACATTTAGAAACTGTTCAAAAAAAAAAAAAAAATCCCTCTGAACNAAAAAAAAAAATCCCTCTGAAACAGATCACAGGATGTTGAGTTTCTAGGATAGAAATTATATTACCGTACCTTCATTAGCCACTGAGTGTTGTTTTCCATGATGTTCTCAAGAAGCTGCAGTCTTTGAACGGAATCATCATAGTCCAGAGGTGCATCCCTTTGCACCGCGTTGGACACGTAGGGCGCGGAGGAGCGGCAGTTGTCCGCCTCGGGCAGCAGGAAGGTGTAGCTGCACGACCCGTGCTGAACCTGGTACTGCTTCTTGCCTATGCTCTCCATGCTCTTACTGAAGGAGTTATATCCTGAAGCTAAGAATATGCCGCAGCCCAAGAAGAAGCAGGCGGCCAGCTGCATTTTACTCGCTGCGGTTTGGCGGCGGAGCTAGCGAGCCGGGGAGCGCTGGCCGGAGCCCGGCCCTAGTGAACCTGCGGAGTGAGCTTAGCCGAGCGCGGCGCTGCCATGTGCCGTGAGGGCAGGGCTGGGCTGGGCTGGGCTGGGCTGGGCTCGCTCGCTGCCGCCGGCCCGGGGCGGTGCGGTGCGGTGCGGTGCGGTGCCGCTCCGCGCCGTGCCCGCAGCTGTCAGCGCGGGAAGCAGCGCGGCCAGCCCCGCCTGCCCTGCCTTCCTCCGCCCCGCCGAGCCCCCGCGCCGAGCGCTGCCCTGCCTTAGAGCAGCAGCCGGGGCGAGCCGAGCCGCTCCTCCCTCCGGGCTCCACAGCGCCGGGGGGCAGCGCACAGCGCCTGGCGGGGGCCGGAGGAAACCCCAGGGAGGAGCCGGCAGCGGCAGGACCCCTGCGAATTCCTGCAGCACGGCTCTAATTAAGAGTTTCCTAGACAGAGCAATCAGTTCCGATAGCCTCCAACTATGCTAGTAAATTGTTTGCGATGGTAATCATTTTAAAGCTCTTTCCCCTCGACCACCCCACACACACACACGCAGAAGTCCCTGGGCTTGTTTGTTCTTATTTTCTTTAAAGCATGCTGAACCAAGATGTAATTTAGTTGGTGTTTAATACATTGTGTAATTACAGAGAAAGACACTGTCCCATGCATACAGAAACAGGCTTGGGCAGGTCCTTGCAAAGAGAACAAGAGGGACAGTAATTAGAAGTTTTCAGTTGAACACAGACTTTGTATTTCACTGAATCTCCGAGATGAATACTGATTTTTAGGCATGTCTTTCAAGAATTAAGCGTTTACATGCTTTCTATTTATTATTTTAAAGGCTTTTTTTGTCTGTATGACATGGCTAACTTTGGAAGTGCTAATGTTAATACAAGAGTTAGAAATCACAAATCAGCTGGGACTGGAAGAGGGAAAACCATCCAGAGGCAGTGGAAGTAAGGCACTGCCCAGGAAGTGGCATGGTTGAATAGGAGTTACCCTGTTAGCTCTCCCTAGCCCAATTCTGTGCCCTTGGGAGTGGGAAATACCCAAAAAAGAGGGAACTTCTAATAAAGTAAGCATTTGAAATTTATATATAAGAGTAAAAAGGAGCTTCCCCCTACTTCCCAATTCCCATGGTCTCTGCAATGATCGGTCATCTTGAAAAAACGGAAAATTACTAGCCGACTTACCAGACCCTGGGAAATAGTTCATTCCACTGAAATTTTGGAAAAGTTTACTTTTCTGTAGGAAGAAAATGTCTTCTTGAAACCAGCATGATAGGATACTGACTACTGAAGACATACTGCCTGAGATTTTGGCTAGGTCTGAATCTGGAAAGTATAGATTTTTCTTAATTAAAATAAACAGAGGGAATGCCGTGCTAGTCAAACTAACATGAATTACTGACCAAAGTTTCTCATATTCAAGGAAAATCCCAGCGTGTCTCAGGATCTCTTAGGACAGACTCTTACACAACTTGCTGTATTTCATATAGTGTATTGATGTGTCTTTACTTTTTTTTATATCGTGGAAGTTTTGTTCGGGGGTTGTCAAAAATAGTTGTAGCAGCTAAAATTCATGTCTTAGATTGTTGGAAGCTGATGGTGTTTCTGTACATAGTTACATTTGGAGAGGAAAATCTCTAGAATTTAATTCTGGAGAATTCCAGAAAGATTCTGATTATATTTGGACTGTGATGAGTGGAACCAATTTGTCATTTTTTCCTGTGGAGTATTCGTGTGCCATTGTTCATACTTCTAACCAGAGGAAACAGAGGAATATGTTTGGAACAGCCAAGATTATTTGCAAAAAAATGTACGTATTTGGAGGGATTGGTATATGAAGTTTGCATTTTCAATCCCTTCAACTTTGTATTGCAATAGCAAAGCAGATTAATGTGACAGCAAGTCGCATTGAAAACAAAGTTTCAAACTTCTTGTATACCGATTTCTAATTTTCCATAAATTGAAGTCTTTGAAAGAAAGTTTAATTCCATGTGAATAACAGTCTTTTGTAAGATACTTGACCAACATACTATTATCCAACAAAGACAGAATGTAGCATTAGATTAATGCACTAGACTGTATGAAGCATTTCAAAGCATCTAACCAGACATTTCAATTCAGTATTTTCTGTTATTTGGGTACTTCAATTAATTTGCTAAATTAAATGAGAATTTCCCATTACAACTTGTCCTTAAATTGGTCTGTTCCCTGTTTTCCTTGCACAGCTAGCCCAAAAAAATGCAGGGCCATTTCTTACTAGTCATCCTTCCTTTCACCACCACTTGTATACACTCAATAGAGTAGTGCTGAAAATTAGATTGCTCCTGAAAATATCTGTCTCTTAATGAGAAAGAACTGGAGGATAATCTTTATTTTTCTGATTATATTTTCATGAATTTTTTTTTAATTCTTTAGTTAGATATTAAATGAAAAAAGGAAAATATGAGATTGAGCAGGGTAGTCTTTTAGAAGTTTTCTTTTTAATTATTAGACCTCTACTCAAGGGACTGAACATATATAAGAGAGAATATTTAAGGGAGAATCTGCTGAGGATTCATTAGACAAGATCTCCATGAGAGGCTTGATTAAATCAGTAGTTTTAGAAAGGCTATGAAGCTTGCCATCTGTATGCCACCCTAGTGAGTCACATCACAATTGTAATCTGGTAGCTCGGTTTTGCTGGGGTTTTGAGGAGAGATGAGTGTTTCTAAAGGTTTGAACTGAAGTCTATTTTCCTTTATGAAAGGCCGAAGCATAACCCCGGGAGGCCCTTGTGCTGTAAAATGAGGCCAGGAGCAAAACTGAGCTTGGAGACTGCCTAGGAAACCTTGCTGTATCCTGGGCCTCCACTAGGGAGAACTGTGGTTGTAGGAATACTGGAAAGAGAAACAAGTTCATCTTTTTTTTTTACTGTGTTTCAAGCTGGGTTTGGTTTTTGTGTCTTGTTTTTTTTGTTATTGTTGTGGTTGAATGAATGAATAAATGAATGAATGAATGAGTACATGGCCATTTGCTATAGCAGCTGTCTGCTGTTCCAGGAAAAGGTATGGAAAGCACAGGTATTATTGTGAGAAGTGACAACAAACTACTACTGGGAGACTCTTACCAGCACGGCAGACTACTGCTCCCTGTGCTTCCCATCCAGCTCTTGGAGTAGCACCCTGATGTTCTCCGTGGTAATGTTTTCCCCAACCTTTCATTGATAATCCCAGGCTGTAGGGGCAATAACTGGAATACAAGCCCCAACATCCACGTAACCGAGAGAGGGTTTGGCTGGTTCCCCTCTGGGTCCAATGGACTCATATTGCTTTAATGAAGTGCTCTTTCCCACTGTCCAGGAAAGTTAGTGTGTGTTCACCTTGCCAACGAAATAAATATGTATCCCTTTAACCCTTCACTACAGCATAGTGCTGTATTTGGTGCATCTTTTGGAGCAGTTGATGGTGATCCTTCACCCTTTCTATCCCTTTGGGAGCAGCTTTCCCAGCTGTGAAGGAGGAAGTGGTCTTCTCTGCTTCTCCAGGGAGTCAAAGCCAGTCAGAGTTCAGGAGGAAAGAAAGTAGTAACAGCTAAATTTAGAAAACTGGTGTGAAAAGTAAGGCCAGTTAAATCCATTTTTGTCCTTGAAATCTAAGGAAGAGGAAGGAAGATGCCTGAATACAGCCTTTTTAGTGAGCCTTAGAGGCATTATAACAACTTCAACAGAGGCTTCAACAGAAGGGGTTATTCTGAAAACTGAATGACTGAGCTCTGTCCCCTCTCACTTATTAGAAGGACCATTTCTTTGTTAGATATGTTGAAGTAGGGAGGAATATAAATAATCTGGCATGGAGTCTTATAAATGTCAGAAACTGAGTAAAAAGTTATAATTCAGACTAGTCACATCCTCTCATTTCTTTCATGCTCATTGTTCTCTTCATCTTTCATTTCTGCTGTCAACATGGAGTGTTGTATTTACATTCATGATACATTTTTTCTGTTAACTAAATTATAGCTTTTAGACTGTGAGTTCCTGCTTGATTCAGAGCTGAGTATATACAGTATATGCCATAAAATAGCAAATAGTGGATTGGTATATTTAAAGTACAAATTAGATCTTTCCCTTTTTAGAAAGAAGATACCCACTCTACAGAACGCACCTTTATAAGCAGAGCTGAAATGTATATTTTGCCAAAACTAAACATTTAGAACGTTTTGCCAGATGTGTGCAGGCAGTTTCCTTTCCTGGGAAACAGAAAATTCGCTTACTCAGCCAGTCCTGGGTTTCTCCCATACAGCATATGACTAGGCTGCTTTGAGAGAGATGCCTGAATTCTACTAACATTATCTTTCCAATTATAATTTTAGTTACAGCTGCACAGCTTCTGTTTGACAGGCAGATACAGAGATCTTGTGAGATCTCTGATAGAAAAGGAAGCATATAAACTTCTTAAGTAATATAAGAAAATGCTGACGTGGCTTTAGTCTGCTATCTGCAAACTTTTCCACCTAAAACTTTCAAGATGTTGATTTAGTAGATAAGTTCTCATTTCACCAGTTTTCTCATTTTAGGAAGGGAAAACTACATAATGAAATATGTGCAAACTGAGGGTAAAACCATGTAAAACAAGTTGGTTTTAGTGCTGCATTCCTACATTTGATCTACATATATAAATGAAAATGCTGTAATGTAACAATACGTAACTTCAAAATCAAATCTGAGATGAAAAATCATCTGAAACATGGAATAAATTAATAAAGTATTTTATATATTTCTGGTATTTACATTCCTCCCATTTTGGCACTCAATGTTAAGTCCCCACCTTTGGTTCCTAGTACTTTAATATTAGTTTATGATCGTTCCATTTGCTGTTTTCAAAATATTTTCTTTCACTTTGAGTAGTTTAGCATTTTTCTCAGGAACAAATGTCAACAAGGACAAGACTCATGAACTTGCAACTTAAAAAACAGGGGACAGAATCTTGGACTCTATTGGATTTTTAGTCTGCTGAAAATCTTGTCTGTTTTTAGATCTTACACTCTATTTGAAAGAGAGGAATGACAGGTTATTATGTTTTCCTATAAGCCAAAAAAAACTTCTTTCATCAAGACTCGTAGTTCAGATTTTTAGCACTTTAAAATTAAAGATAATATCCTACCAATCATTCCTCCTTTCCCCACCATTTTCTTATTATCTTTTTTATTCACTCTGGGCTTCTCCACCAGTCTCTCATGACTTCTTTAACAAAGTCTCAGGATTCTACTCACTTTCTCAGCTGCAGCTTATTTCTAATCACTCAAAACATCTGGTATAACATCTTGTGAATTCATAATCATTTTTATGTTCCATCTCTGACGTTCCATCACGTCTCCTTTGAGTGCCCTTCCTTTCAAGGGAGGGTATTTGCCCAGTAGTTCTCATATTGTACTTCTGCTGAAGGGACAAGAGGTCAATAATCTGATCCACTGAAAATTTCAGTTACCACCCTGTCTTGGTGACTCAGTTCTGTTTGTTCCCATCTTGCCTTGTAACATCCAATCCATCATTTCAGTACACAGTATTTTTCCTAGATGTCACAGCACTAGTGGAAGAATAATGCAGCCAAATCCAGACTTCGTGTATTCCCTTGGAAATGCTTGCATGTTTCCTTTTTCTCTTTAACAGTTGATACTGCCACCATCCTTCAATGTATTTAAATCTTTTAATCTGCAAGTTATGTCTATATTCTTTGTTTCTTTGACATTTTGTTCTCTCCCTTTTTTGATACTATGCTGTCACTAATGTATCTAAAATTTCTGTCTTTGTCCTTGTCATCAACACATTGACTTTTGTAACGTGTTCTGGCTCCTCCATAATAATTGAAACATGACTTGCTTATGAAGCTTATTATATTAGTTCTGCCTCAGTAAATTCCATTCAACTTTGCTATCATAAGGATGGTTAGACAACCATCAGAGCTTCACACAAGTAGGTTATCTACTTAATTGCTTTGAATTTGGAAAGTCTAAATTCAGCACCTCTCCTACCAATGTGTCGCCATCATTGCTTTGTTTGTAATCCCCTGGCTGGATTGGCTTTCCTAGGACTGTCTTGGGTTAAACTTGGGGTATCTTCTCTCAGATAATCTGACTTTTAATGTGACTATATTTTCAAATTATAGTCTTATTTTGGTGTCCCACTTTTTTTAATATAACATTTTCTCAAGATTTTTTGACTGAGATTGTATTAACATTAAAAGACCTTATGTATTTTATATATACCTAATTATATCTGTATATATGTCTGTGTTTAGCATGTTGTTGGTGCCCCTGTACTTAAAATATAATTGGTCATGTTAATTTAGATTGGGACTTGATGATATCACATCTTGAGTAATAAAAATAACATGAATTAAGATGTTCTTTTAATTCTTGTCATTATCACTTGCACATTCCAAAACCTTATTAAATACAACATGCTTCTTAGTTTCCACTGCTTCATTACTTTTATAGTGATTTCCTTTATCAGTCCAAATTTTCAAGTGATATCTAAAGTAGAATTCACAAGTACCTATCAAACTCTAGTCTGTACAAGTAATGTAGGCACATATCTAAGAAGACTCTCACTGTGCATTAATGAAGTTCCTGTTTGTAGGACAGATGGTAGTTTCGTTCACTGTGAGCATTTTCTAATAATGAATGTTATTTTAATCTTTGAAAGATGAGTCATCCACATACAGAAGTAGGAAGTGAGTCCCAGGATTATGAAGAATAGTTGCTACATGTCCTTCCTCCTTAACATTTTTATGTAGTTTGGCTATAGTGCCCAGAGGCTGTGCTTATTCTCTTCAGAGTTAGGTGATGACAGCAAACTTTAGCTGGTAACAAGTGTAATTACATTTTAAACTCAAATAACACAAGTTCAAAACTGACATGGAAATTACAGCTCATGCTAAGGATCTTACAATTGCACTGCTGAATATCTGACGGTGTTAAGTGCTGTGCCCTGTCTATCTCTCATACTGGGCAAAACATAATATAGCACTTGTTTAAACAGGTTATCATTGGTTTGAAACTGAATGAAATAACTTGTGTGCTAATGTGTCACAACTAGCTGTGGTAAAGCCTCTGAAACATGTTTTTAAAAATTGTTCCCATAGCACTTGCATATTTACTCTTATCTGTTGAATTACAAGTGAAAAAACTTAACAGATATTCTTACTCTGTATGCTTATATACTGTTTCTGTGCTTTGAAAAATGTCTTTTTAATTGCAGTTTTGTGTATTTGGACAATTTAAACCCCAAATCTTTATGTAAAGTTTTGACTTTTGTTGTATTATGTGAATGCTGTATTACATTGATGTGAAAAGGCAGCAGGCTCTGAAAGAATCCAGAAGGCTTTTGGAAGATGAGAAATCTGCCTTACAGGCATCTTAAAGAAAAATGCATGTGCCGTTTGTTTAAAAGAATGTATTTTTAAAACATCTTAGCAGCTGACAGTGAGATAGCCTTACAAATCACCCCAGCCCCCGTGACTTAAATCCTTCCTCTTGTAAGCAGCCATTCAGGTTAGCGGAAGGTTCTCTCATCTGGTAATAGCACACTTATTTGATAATAACAGCGTGTCATACTTCCGAAGAGCATGTTCAAGTTAAGAATCTGAATTCAAAGATAAACTGATGTCAAAGAGGGAATGAAAAGGAAGTGAAAAACTGTGTAAGGGGAATAAACAAAGCTTTCAGAGAGAGAGAGGACATTTACGGCAACAGTAAGGTACCTAGTTCCTGACATCTGTTTCCCTCAAGAAAAAAAATACAGTACATGCACTAACCTTTTTATGGAGAGTGCAAGAAAAATATTTGCAGCATGTTTTCATATATTCATATTTGTTGAACTGTGTTATGGATGTGTAATTTGAAGAGGACAGAGCAACTGCAAACTATTTTTGCACTCCATAAAGACAAATATTTTCTTTTTTTCAATACTAATAAAGATAGTTCAGTCATAGTTCTCAAAAACAGCACCCACCCTCTTGCTGATTCTGCCACAAAAACTGGGCATTCTTTTTGTTGTTGGTCTTACTGCTCTACAAGCAAAGGAAGGAATTACAGTGGGGTTTTTTTCCTACTTAGTGAGGCATCAGAACCCATGATGGGACAGGACAAAGATTAGCTTCATACAGATACCAAGATTAGGGCTTCTTTGAGTTTGGACTCCTTGCCTCCACACAGCCTATTGCTCTGTAAATATTAACGTAAGTACCTCACTGGCTGAGTAACAGTCTGTTCTTTATCTCACCAAATAAATCCTTTGCTAGAAAGATAATCCTCCATCTCCAGTGGAATATGTAGACAAGATCAAATCTCTTATGAGCATCCTAGCATTAAAGTGGTGTATTTTCTTCCCAACAAAAACCAATTAGAAAGTCCTTTTACTCGGCTTTTATCTAAATCTGAATTATTACTTAAGTAATTTCCCTACACAGAAAATCCAAATCTTTAAAAATCTTTATTCTGTCTCACTAGGAATATATGTGCAGAAAATTTGTAGACTACAATGGTGATGTCTATATTGTGTGAATGTGAATCCACATTCTGGCTAGCCACAGCCAAACTGACTTCTATTTACAAATCAAATAGTTCAATCTTAGCTTACTAACTTCAGTTTAAACTTGATTATAGAACATCTTGCTTGTAGTTGTATGTTCTTACTTGGTTTTTATGTCAATATTTTCAGTCAAATCTGTGATCAAATTCTATTATAAATAACTAATAAAGCTTCACCTTTGGTTTTAAATGATACATGTAGTCGTGTGTGATATGGCTACAGGGGCCCGGCTAGCTCAGGGGCTGACGGCGCCTGGCTGGGCTTCTCGGCAGCTGGCTCCCAGGCAGGCAGGTCTGAGCCCCCGGGGGGGTGAGACCACATTCCCGCCGCTGGTGAAGAGAGTCCGGAGGACAAAAGAGCAGGGAGGGCGTTGCTGTACAACTCCGCTTTATTGAGGCAGAGAACAGGGGTGGTGGTCGGGGTGAAGGATACAGCAAAACGGCCCCGAGGGGTACGGGTACCTAACTTTTGAAGTATACTAGTGACCAATAGGATGAGGGCAAGGAGGACGGACAACCCGGTGGCTAGCAAATTAAGGTAAAGTGGACGGGGGATGACAGTAACAAATAGGGAAACAAACCAATGCTTGATATAAACCCACAGAACTTTCGGGAAACCTGGGAGGGATCCCGGAGATTGATATTTCCTTGCAACACCCACGGGGCGGGGGAAGAGGGGAATTCCCCAGCAACAAGGGCTGGGCAATTCGGTGAACACCCCCCGTGGGAGGACTCAAACTTGAGTGTCACGCTCCCCTAGACTGTCTAGATCTGGCGCTCTTCGGGAAGGGGTGGGACTTAAGGGACGTCCCTCCACAGATACATTCTCATTTGTTACTGCTGCATCAATGTGGCCCCTTGCCTTAATAGCAATGTCCAGTGAATAGCATTTTTCTTGAACTTATTTCTAGTTCATCAAATTAGTGATCAGCTACAGTATTTCTTCTACAAATTTCTGCCTTCCTTTGCCTGTTCACCCACTTGAGTATCATTTTTAGGAAGCAAAATCGAAACTTTTAAGTATTTCCTAGATTATGTAATGAAATTACAATATCTCTTAACTTGGCCTGCTTAGAATATTTTCTTTTTGTATTAATGAAGATTCTAATCTTGTGTAGGGAGTTAAGGTGGCCTTCTTTAATTAAATGCAAAAATCAGGTCAACCAAGATTTCCTTGTGGAGTCAGAGAAATTTCTCTCGGTTGATCAGAAGGAGATTCTTGGGTAACAAGTTCAGATGACAGCAACAGAAGTTAGGTAAAATGGATGTCATGAAACTTACGGAAATAAATTATGGTTATTCCAGATTTCAGATGTGTTGCATTGTCTCATCTTAAAGTGCTGTTGTTAATATATTATCAGTATTTTTCATTTTATTACAGTTTTCAGAATATTGTATCCAAACTGTATTGTTTTATTTCTTTCAACTTGGACTGTGAATTGGTTATAAAAAACAGGCCAGCGAGAAATTGATCTAAATAGATTATTCACCCTGGAGGGAAAATTCTTTTACACTGTAGACACATTTTGCAAGGTTAGGAGCAGTATACCTTTGTAAATGTCAGCTGAAATGTTTAAGCAGGAGCTGCTCTGGAACCCCAGTGTAGTCCAGGGTGAGGAAGGATGGGCTGGCAATGGACTGAGTTTTCAGCCACCTGTGACATATTCCAGGCAGGACTACAGCACGCAGGAAAACTGTTAGCAGGCACAGCCTGAACTTTGTTTTAAATTTACACAGAGTATAAAGAGATATCTTCTGAAGCTAAGATCTATGAGACTATAGAAAAGCCTCTCATGAGAAGCAGTGGAATCCCTGTTGTATGAGTAAGACAGATGGCAAAACACTGAAAAATGTAAAGCAAAATCCTCTACTGGCAGCAGTATGAATTAAGTGACTTAATAAGCTTTTTCATCTCTTAATTTCTCTTATCAAACCTCATCACTTTGATGAAAGAAAGAAAAATGTTTATGTTGGACCTCCATGTGAAAAGTGCTTATAGGAAAAAATATCCCTCTTCAGATGATAAAAATATAATTAATATAGTTGAAATAATTCTTGCATTTTCTCACAGGCATGAAATTAAACCTGTCAGGCACAAGCTAATATTAATGCCTGCAAACTGTTAAGCACAATTATTGCAATATAATGCAGCAATGGGTTTAATACTGGAAATTATTATGGTTTCAGATTTCTTTGCAATATTGGGACAACTTCACTTTATATTATTAATTCCATTAGTGACATGCAAAAGAATACAGCTATTCCAATTGCTAGAAGTAACAGAGACTGTGCTTCATAGATTATTATTGCCCACATGAAAACCTGCTTGGCTGACTAAGAAGTTTGCAACCAGACAAATTATTCTCAATTATCAATAGCTTAATTGCTACTTTTGTTTTCAGATTTTTTTTAAAAAGAAAACTTATTTAAACATATTTACAGTGAATAATTTTTTTAGATGTACATCATGAACTTAACAAGCCACTAATTTTACATCAAAATCAGACTGCTCTTCATTTTTGTTAACTTGGGGTAGATTAATTTCTCTACTTTTAAAACCTCTATTTTGGAACATCTATTTGCTGTGAAGAGGGCTCCTTTGTATTCATATGTTTTTTTACTTTGTTGGTTCTGCAATGGGGGCAGAAAATCTGCACTCGCTTACCTCTGACCTAATTCTGCTGGCCTACAGTTTTAGGCTACAGTACACCCAATAAAGAAAAATAACACATGCTTTTAAGATAGCTATTTCAATAAACTGATAGCCTCGAGGACTAAGAAAAAACAGGGATGCTTTAAAGGCAAACTGGGGGCTTCTCATTTAGAAGACCTTTCTAGTATCAGTCAGAAGGTTTTTGTGACGTCTATCATGCACAATGATCAGAAGCTGCTGAAGTAAACAAAATGTGGGTCTGTTCTGCATTACTGTAATTTGCAGATACCCCTGCCTGCTTACAGAGGATGGCCCAAGGCTTTTAAAACTGTTAATGACATGAACAGTAGCCAAGAACTGTCTTTATTTGAAATACAAGTGTATTTTAAAAATAAACCAGAATGCGTGAATCCTCAAGCAGTTGCCAGTTGCATTAGCTTTACAGAGTGAGAATTTTCTTTAAGATACAGTTTTCTCGCCAAACATTCTGTAGACTAGTTAAACAATTGGAAGCATTTTCAAGGGGTGTTACCACTAGTTAAAATATTGGCTTTCATGGCTGGTCCAAATCAGGCTTTACGATACGTGAAACTTGATTCCCTTTCATTGATTTCTCAATGTTGATAAATTCATTAAATGTTCATTCATCAAATTCCATCTCTTTTCTGGCTCTTCCATGTCAGAAGGAGGCACCTGTTTCCAAAAAAATGAATTGGCAAATGGCTTAGTAAGTATTGCACCATATCGCAGCTGGCAGAATGAAGTAATTTTAATGAAGAGAAGACAAATAAAAATTAAAGTATTCAGGATTAGAAATAAGGGAGAGAGGGTTTCTTATCTGGTCCTTTTCTTCTTCTTTTTTTTAGTTAACATTCTTCTATAAAAGTAGAGTTGTGAATCCTAAATACTAATTGTTGAAATTCAGGACATTTTGGGACCGTGTAACAGCTCTGCACATGGACATCAAATACACTGTAGTGGGTACTGCATCTGCTGTACATTCAGGTTTTATCCATGCATGCACTGTGTAATTTTTCCCGTTTGCTAGGCATCTTAAAACCAGCCTGGTTTCAATGAAAATATGTGGAAAGCCATACTCCATATGCTTTTCATATGAGACATGAGACTTGACTGTGTAAAACTGGACTCCCCCCATTCTGTGGGACATCTGCCAAGCTCAGCAGAAATAAAAGATACAGGCAGGAGAATAAAACCAGAGGAATAAGTGATTACTAAATCCTTATTCTGTTTTTTATTTCTATATTCTGCTCTGGTCTCAGCTGTTATAGTCAACTTTTAACATCTCTGAGCTGGAATAGCCATGCATTCTGTACTTTAAAATGCTTTGTGGTTAAAACTTTAAAATGTTTAATGTTCATAAATGAATGACAGGTTTTTCAAAGCTTCTCACTGTAGGTTTAGAGACTTCCAAAAATCCTAGTATGTCTCCCTTTGTATCTTTATGTAAGAATGTATCTCTGATCTATGAGCTTAGAAAAGCCTAAGAGCCTTTTAATATGTTATGTGCATGAGTAGTTTAGGTTGTATTTGGAATGTAAACTGCAGCTGTTACAAATTTTCTCAAGAGTTTTGGGGTAAAAGATGAATCTTACCTTGCTTTTGGGTGTTGCCAGTGATTATGTTACTCTGTCCTTTTGGTCTGTTATGTCCTAGATTGTGAACTAATTAGATTAAGAAAAAAATGATAGCTTAAATTTAGGGGAAATAATTCTATTCCTAGTGGTTACAGAAGCATGAAAATGTTCCTCTGCAAAATGGCAATAGAAGGCAGCAAATAAATAAAAAACATATTTTTTTAGCCTGATTTTGAAAGCCAGAATCCTGGTTTCTGTATGCTTCAGTTAGCAGTCCCAGACATGTAAATTCTGAAGTCCCATTGTAAGACCTTCCTTTCACATTTTGAAAATGTGAAAGTAAATACTGATAACATCTACATATTTGGCATTGCTTTCAAGATGTTGTTTTCATGCATCTATTTATACCTCTAATACTGTTCAACTCCTTTTTGTTGGCATGTATGTGTTTATTATACCTTATGAGAAACACGTCCTCTCAATACCTTGGATACTGTAGAAAACTTCGAATTAAATTGGAATTGGGCATCCTGAGTACAATACAGTCCAGTCACACACAGGTTTCACTTGCTAAAACTTATTGTAACTGCAGGTAGAACTTTTATAATGCTCAGGTTAATGCATGTGGAGGATTTTTTAAGCACTTCAACTCCCAGTCACACGGAAGGAATCCTGAGAGTATTTACCTCCATTTATCATGCTTTCAGTATTAGTATTAACTGTATTACAAAAGACTGTATAAATCACCTACTTGGCATTGTCTCACTTTATATCCTAAGTTAAAAAAGGTGCTACCAGGTTATCACTTTCTGCAAGTTATATGCTGCTTCTCTAATATTTGAGTAACGCTGCTGTTCCTTTGTCTGTGTTACATCTGTGAAATTCGGAATAATCCTTGTGTTCAAGACATTGCTACAGACAAGAAAGAAAGGAAATTTTACATATTCAGGATGCAAATGTAAATTACTATTTTTATTTAATAAAGACAGATTGTTGAGCCTGGCACTAATTATATCCTTTATTACCAGTGAAGACATGAGAACTTGAAGTACATCCTGCTTCCATACCAGGGAAATTGGCTCAAACTGGAAGGAGGAAGACATAGCATCGTTTTTTGTGGAATACGTCCTTTAAAAGTTAGTTTACAAAGAATTCTGAGTCAAAAGGCCAATTTTATCCAAAAGTCATTTTTAAAGATGTAGTATACTCAGATAGCATATTCAGACAAAATAGCCAAGATAAAACAGTTTTAGAAACCTGTTGGACTTTATGGATGTATCTGATTATTGCTCAGGAGCCCATTCTGGGAAGGACACCCACCCACCCTGGCTCATGTGCTTAATCTGTGCACTTGAGCACATGATCATATTCTGCAATGACTTACAAATAACTTGTAACACCCCAATTAGCTTATAAAAAGAGCTCTGTTTTAGCTACATAGCTAATTTTTCAGGTTAAAAATCAGTTCTATAATTCCTTTTTACCACTCTATAGTCCTTGCTTATAGTACAATGGCTTCATATATCTCACTAATAGGATCTTGCTGCCTTGGTCCACTTTGGTGGTAAAAACTTTTCACTGGTTACTTTGCTTCTAATTGTAATGTATGCCACCAGTTTCTTCTCTGCATTTTACTAGTTTGGACTAACATTGAAATGAAAAATGAGTAAATGTAAATTTATTTGCTAAAAGAAGGTCCTAAGTGTTGACAGAACGGCTCATTCTAGCCAAGAATTTTCTTTGCACATAAACATAGAATACATTTCATAAACCAAAAATGCAGTTTTTGTTTGTTTGCTTTTGAGTTGTTTTCTGAGTTTCTTGAAAGGACATGATTCTTAAATGAAAAGAAACACTGGGATGTGTTTAAAAGGGAAATACTGAGATAACAAAGTACTAGAAGAGCAAGCAAAGCCTGCAGTAAGGAAGCTGAAATTAGTATGCAGGTAATGAGAACAGAGCCAGGCCCAGTCATCTTTGCAGCCAATATTAATTGCTAGGAAGAACAGAGGTTTATGTTGTTCTAGTGATGTAGATTTAGTAAATTTCTGCTTTGCTGCAAATGTTGCATATTCTGCTTTTACGTTATAATCTGAACTGTAATGTTTCATTTCTAGAAAATCAGCACTTGGGGAAACTGTGTTATCATTTAAAACACAATCAAATTTTTGCTTTGATCTTTTTTCCACAGTAGAAAAAAAACTGGTTACGTTTATGTGCCTTTTCTTTTCTTTTCTGGTGATGTTGCACTGTGATTGTGTTTGCCTGTATGATTCATTACAAGCTCACTGGCAGATGGTCACGTACACTTTGCAGAAGTGCTTGATGCTAATAATCAGCTTTTAGCTTTAGTATTTTTTCCTAGGGTAAGTAATGTATATTATCATAATGCCAGGAAATATCATGGTTGCTTTAGCCACTGCCATCTAAATACTTTTATCCTTCAGTAAAAAAGGTTTCCCTGTACATGTTCAATATTTTATGAGTGAAACTTACTGCCTGTGTGGATGGTAGTGACAGAAAAATTAGTGTTCAGTCTTCCTTATATGAACAAAATGGAAGAATGAGAGTTTCATGAGACCAGAATGTGCTAGAAAACCTCCTGGCTCCTGCATATAATGATTTTTTGTTGGTTAAGCCATGGGAGCCCCAGGGGGTTATATAGCTAAAGCTTCAGAAATCCTGCTTTGTCTTACTTGATCCTCATACTTGTTATGGCAGAAGGAAATAGTTTATGCATATTTTATTTGTTTATGTATATTTTATTGCATAACAGCAAATCAGGCTTATATGCAGTGTTTATCTGTGATAGTTAAAATGCTGTCAGTCCAAAATACATTCCATTTATTTGCAACGTGAAATTGTAAAGAACTACTTCTATGTAGTGCAGTAGAATGTGTATATCAAGAAATGTTGTTTTATAAGAGGAAAAATGTGTTGAATTATGGGCTCTTATCATTATACCATCATTTATTTAACAGTAGTTCTAGATGGAGTAGCTGAAGAAGCCAAAATATGGTGGAACTTTGTGCTCTTTATAGCTATCTTTATGCTGGGAAGGGGAAATTTCTAGTCTGGCAGTTTTAGTGGAGACAGCTGTTGAGATGCTCTTTTTGGCTTTTGTTTATTATAGTTGTAGTACACTATATCCAGGCAATAAAATTAGTTACAAATCTGACTCCCTCAAAACACAGTGTCATGCAATGGTTCCAGCAAAAGTGAATCTTATCTATTTAATTAAAGTTCCTTTATTTTTAATAAATTCCTTGCTGTTTCTTCATTTAGGCGTAGGAAAAAGGTTGTACTGCAACTCTGTTCATGTTCTTGGAAGACAATATGACACAAAAGTCCATGTCAATGTCTCTACAGTCTAGGATCACGGCTTACAGACCTGATATTTTTCTGAATGTATTTCTCAGTTACATCTCCTGAGAGAATGTACATTTTAGCTGATATAGCTTGTCTTCTCAGACACTTTCATAAGTGTCTTCTCAGACACTTTCTGTCTAAGGTACAGACTTAACTGCAGAATTCTGTCCTCCAAAATTGAGGCTGAAGTAATTCACAACTAATATGAAGAAAACACTCCATGAATATGTGCCAGGTTTTGTCCTGCTAGTCTTAGTTTCCCTGATATAAGCATTTTAATAGCTATGTTTGCTTCCTAACTCCCACACCTTTGCTCCAACCACACAAACACCAAAAAAATTCAATTTTAAAATGTTTTCGTAAGGTAGTTGTTGAACTAAATGCCATCTTCAGCTGATTTATTTTGCATTGGTTTTGATTTATTGTGCTTGTGAGTATATGTTTTTATATATGGACATACTTCGGTACTTGTTCTTACTGTTTGGTGATTTAATATGTGTTGATGAGATTCTGTTGTAGACCTTGGAGATTTTTTCAAAGAGAAGTTCCATTGTCATGTTTTTCTTACAATGATTTATGTCTTGTGTATTGACGTTATTTATCAGAAGTATTTAAAAGATGGTCCAAATTCATAACTTTTAAAAGGTATTATTTAATATTTGCCTGTCATTGGTCCCAGATCCTGCAATCAAAAAAGAGCCTCAATTTCCTAGTCAGTATATTACTATTACAAAGGTAGTATTTCTTCATTATTTTCCACTGAACATAAAACCAGAGTTTGCATATAAATGCATTGTACAAATCCAAAACAAAGAATAGTGTCTGCACCGGGGACCTTTTGGTCTTCAGAAGAATATTTTCGTCCTTTCTATTTTTCCCAATCTGACTGAAAGGTCACACTTCACCCATATTCCGTCCTACCAGATTTATTTGTGGCCTGGAGGCTTTATCAGATTAATTTGAAGCAGAACACTCTGGCAGTTGTTCACATGAGAGACTTTTACCTGTGGAGACAAGGCAGCTTGATTCTGCTCACCTTCAATAGTCTTTGCTGCATGTCATGCCTACTTTTAAATCTATTATAGAGAGGGAAGTCTAACAGCAGTATGTTTGCCTGAGGGACAGGATTTTTGTGGGTAATCTGAATGGGGTGGAATTTCGTTGGCTGTTTTAACAGTAACTATTAATTAGTATCTATCCTTTAAACTAATATGTTTTCAACAATCCAGGGGAAAAGTGTAAAAATTCTGTTTAGTAGTAACTTCCTAAAATCAAAGGAAATACACATTTAAGAATCAGTTTAAGGGATCCTTGCTAGCATGTTAAAACTGAAAAACTTATCCCAAAACTTCAGTGATCAGCCAAAGTTTTGCCTAGACTCAGAGATTCCTGCCTGAATCAAGGTACATTGTAAGCACCTTGAAACAGCTGTAGTTTCAACAGAAAGCAAGGTCAAACTCTACAGATTTTATTGAGTACTATTACTGAACTTCTGGGTTTAGTCTAACATGAAGAAGGTAGATAACTATGATGTCAATTAAGAAGTTTTGCACAAATCTTTACTATGTGAAACTATATCGTTGAATCAGTTGTGGCTTAGAACAAAAAATATAAAATAGGAATGGCATAAAAAATTGAAAGATCGGTTTGTCCCATTCTATTGGGTTTTTGGTCTGCCTAGGCTCAAACTTACAAAACAGAAGATGTGCTTCTTGAAGACATACTATAGTGTGATCCTGTTATATTCTCTGTGTGATGTGGATTGGGCTGGTTTCTGCTTACTCGTGTAGGAGATGCTGAAGGACACGTAGTGGTTCACTTGATAGGAAAGTAGACAATATTTTTTCTTGGTTTTTTGGTTTTTGCTTCAGGCTTGCTTCTTGGGTTTGTGTTTTTGTTGAGGATTTGTTTGTTTGTTTGAGGTTCATATAATGGTTTGTGTTGGAAGAGACCTTAAAGATCATGAAGCTGCAACCACCTCCACCATGGACAACGACACCTCCTTCCACTAGACCAGGTTGCTCAAAGCCCCATCCAATCTGGCCTTGGACAGTTCCAGGGATGGAGCATCCATAACTTTGGGCAGCCTGTTCCAGTGCCTCACCACCCTCACAGTAAAGAATTTCTTTCTAGTATCTAATCTAAATCTACTTTTCTCCATCTTAAGGCCATTCTGCTTGTCCTGTCATTACATGGCCTTGTAAGAAGTCCCTCTCAGCTTTCTTGTAGCCCCCTTAAAGTAGTGGGAGGCTGTTCTAAGGTCTCCCAGGAGCCTTCTCTTCTTCCAGGCTGAACAATCCCAACCCTGTAAACCTGTCTTCATAGGAGAGGTGCTCCAGCCCTCTACTCATCTTTGTGACCTCCTCTAGACTCGCTCTGAGAGTTCCATGTCCTTCTTATGCTGAGGACCCCAGAGCACTCCAGCTGGGATCTCAGGAGGGCAGAGTGGAGGGGCAGAATGCCCTCCCTTGCCCTGCTGGTCACACTGCTTTTGATGCAGCCCAGGATGTGGCTCTCTGGGCTCAGAGTGCACACTGCCATCCAATTTCCTGTTTCTTGTGTGCTTTCCCCTAGAGCATCACACCACTCCTGTAGGGCTGCTGGCTTCTTCTCAACAACTTTTTTATGAGATCATTTCTCTAACTTAGGGTTTTTCCAGGATTAACTGCACTATTTCTATTTTCATGCCGTCTTTGGAGTGTGTTGCAGACATTGTAGTGGTTATTTCTTTTATCAGAAGTTTTCAGTATCCTCTACTGGCTTTAACAATTTACAGTGGATGTTTTTCTATTGCATTCCAGATTTGTCTAGAACACAACCCTGAGCAGCTGACTGGGGTTTTAACTTCGTTTGCTGGAAGCCTTTGGTTTATAAGACAAAGAAGCAGTGCTCTCCACTAAGATACAATGTGCACATGGACTTATCCAAAATTACATTTCTTTGATTAATTATAACTCCTATTATAGTGTCATTTTAAGTTTGAGCTTCTGCTTTGGTGAATCAGCACTTCCAATTCTGTGATTAAATATATTTAGGAAAGAAACCACATATGTTGTAATATATAGGCTGTATTGTACTTGGCCAGACAATTACATTATGCTATGTTTGCAGGTCTGGTATTTACCTTTTCATGGGAATTTGCCTTTCTCATGGTTAATTGCAAATTAAGTAGATAGAGGTATTTCATCTGGAATCTACCATTAACAAAAACTGTGAAAATTAAGGAAAGATGACACTGGAAAGGATTCTTAATTCCCTTATCTTATCGATCATGCTGAGGAAAACACAGGAACATTTCCACTTAAAAAAATTCAAATTATATGTTAAAGAATAGTGTATTTCAAGTATTATGGTGTTCTAAAAATATTTTTAATTACTTTGCACAGGTGGTATTACATTTGTATGGCATTAGAGGAATTGATTATTACCTTTAATAGCTTTTACAAGACACTATTAGTGGAAAACATGTTACCCATGTTGTATCTAAGAGAATTGTACATCATAATTAAGTGCACTTAAAAAGCCAAATTAAACTGAATGGACAAGTAACCAGTAAGGATGTTCTCTTGCGCATTCATTCTTACCATAATGAATGATGCTTGTTTTTCTCTTTTCTTCTCTTCTCTTTAATTAGAATGTTTCTACATTTGCCAAAGAAAATGTTGGAATGTGGACAAAAACTGAAATTATAGGAACAGGGTTTGATGTAATAGCTTATTTGTAAAGGAAACACAACTTGTTTGGTATTTTATTGAAACAGGAAGTTCAGAACCTCAGTACACACAAGCACAACAAATTCTCAGGTGCTAGTTGAGTCATCTGTTGTTGGAAGTAGCCTCATAGAAGGTTTCCCCTTGATTTGGTTTTAATCTTCAATTAACAAAGGGAAGGAAATTACATACAGATTTAGTTTTAGATTATGTGCAAAGCTTTTTAGCTGTCACCCTGATGTGCATGCTTTATGACTATATCATGCTGGCACTAACAGAGTTTGTCTCAGTGAATATATCCAGTTTTTAATGAGCATAAGAAATCTGATGTATTCCTTTCATTTATGAAATAATATAAAACTCACTTAGTCAAAGTATGTTGATTTTTTTTCCTTCTCTAATCATCTCATACCTGATTTCAGCTTTACTGCGAACTGGAGAAGTAATCAGCTGTGATAAGGTTGTAATTGATAAAACTACTGCTTTCAGTTTAGAATGGGATTATTTAATTTTTAATTCTCATGTTTGTTTGTAGTAAGAGGTCTGTTACATAGCAGAGAAGAGCATGCTGATACCATGAAGTTTTGTTTAGCTGTGAAATCATTAAAAACCACTTTGGAGTTTATGTGTGTGTCTTCTCTGGAGAAGACTTAGCTTTCCTCTTCCTTCAAAGTCCGTCTGACACTGGCCTCTTTTTAACAAGAAGGATTTATTGAATTCCCTCCAAATCACATCATTACTGTTTCTCTGTTTAACCTCAGGAGTATTCCAGTGTTGTGCAGTGAGTTCTTGCCTCCATCAACAGTCTGAGCAATGATGGCTTTATAGCTCTCCCAGTATCAGTCCACAGCATAATGACAAATGCATTACCCTTCAATCAATAATGTCATTTTGAGAAAAAAATCCGTGGGTAGCATCAGAACTACCATGTCAGCTCCTCAATTTTAAACTTAATAGAATTTTAAAATAAAAATAGACACATGATCCAGTGAGTTTGCAGGACATTTTAAAACTTTTTCCTTTATGCATGACTAGCTAGATCAGATTCTTTTCCTCATTCTCTGATTAGTGTATATACTTTAGTATAGTATGTGTGATGTAACAATCAGTACCTTCTGTTACATCATGAGAATTTGCATTGTTATGGGACTAAAGCTGTATTCCTGATACACCCACTTTATTCCCATGGATTTTAGTGGGAATTCTGGATTGGGACAGAGCCAGATAGGATAAATATGTATTCACATACTTTTACTAGAAAACTAGTTTTCATGAGAGGAGTTATTGAGCATACGTATTTTATCTAAGCTATCCAGATGTTTGACTAGAAAATAACTAGTAGTTTTGCTTGAAGACTGTGACAGATTCTATGTTTCAGAGTATTTATCTTGCATTTAAGCTCAAATCCCAGTTGCTCATATTTTATGTACTGTACTTGCTGAGTATCCGTTGGTTTTCAGATTGCAACTGCTTGCATATGCAAACACAGCTTCTTGAAAAGACTTTCTGCTTTCACTAAAGCTAAAGCACTTCAGGTAAAATCCAGATAGTCCAGAAAGTAGTAGACACTCGATTCTGCACCATTCTTTGACAAAGAACAGTAGGAATATAGGAAAGGAACTCAGAAAAGAGGACAGGGTCAGAAGCTTGACCTTACAAACTTTGCCCAGCTAGCATGAGAAGTCACTGAAAGTCCACTGCCCTAATAAGTCTGCCTAGTTCTCCATATTTAACTGCATCATAACTGGCAAGCTCGAATTTAAAACAAACCCAATTTTCATATGGAATTTACAAGAATTTTTTTCAAATGTTTTTAATGGGTTTTTTTGAAATGTTTTTAGAAGATCACCATTATATTTTCGATAAACAGAAGTGGAATTTCTTGTGAAGTGATTTTAGATTGCCACTTTAGATTTGCACTTCAATAGCTTCACCTGTAGAGTCATACTTTTATTTTCTCTTCATTAAGACAGTTCCTGCAAGACCAATGCAAATATTAAATAAGTCAAATTAATATTGTTCCCTTATATTTTTCACTAAAAAATAAGTTAAGTTAGAAATAAGTGATAAAAAAGAAGTGGAAATATTATTACATGTTGAAATCCCAAATGCATTTGAAATCCTAATCAGGAATAAGATTATATTCTAAATAACACTTAGGTTTCAACCTTCTTACTCACAGCAACAACAGGTTAGACCTGTTTCCCTCCAGCATTTGATCAGGTTACTGTTACAGTCTGCTCTGCCTCCTGCAGACTCTTGAGAAGAAAACAGTGGAGTAATCTGCTGCAAATGTGTTTGGTGTATTAGCTCACAAGTTGATGAGTGTCAGCTCCTCAAACAGCGACTGGAATCAGTTCTTTTTAGAAGAGCATCATTTGTTACCATGCACAACTTACCATTGTGGTTTGTGGATTTATTTTTTCACTTTATTAAAAGAAACCCTTTTCAAATCCTTAACTTGAGAAAAAAGAAGTGCAAAGAGAATAAATTTAGTGTCAGGTACTCAGCCATTACCCCACCAACGTTTTCATAGCTTTAAAATTACTCTATATTCACAACATAAATCTTTCTCCCTCAGCTATACAGAAGACCATGCCAGCATGCTGTCACAATATAGTCAAAATTCTTATATTATTGTCATGCTAAAAAGTACAATAGTTCATGAAAATAATCTTCAAATAGAAATTGTTAATCATGTCTTTTGTTTAGCACTTATGAATAAAGCTGTCCTCTCCAAAAAACTTTTCTTGAGTAATGGTAATTTTAAAACATAATTGATACAAAGCACCTGGTCAAATATTTAAACACCTAGGGGGTTTTTTTGCTCTGTGTGTGCTGGCAACTCCACTTACTAGTTTTAGTGTGGGAGGATTAAATGACTCTGCTTTCCATTCTTCCTATGGGATCTTTTCTTCCAATTTGTGACATAGATTAAGTGAAGAAGAGATGTTATTACACATGAAGAAGTATTCCTGCCAAGGAGTACTACTCGGGGAAGTTATAGACCAGAGGTAATCATGATAGCAATTCTTTTGGGAGTTTCTAAAAGCAACTCAAATCAGGTCTACTTTTGCAGTTGGCAGCATCCCACAGCAGCGGCACCATGTGGGATGCCAGGTAATCTCTTTGAGTGGGCTCATTTTTGTGATTCTCAGACAGTTTTAAAGACTTTCCTCTGTTGGACATTGATGTAATTTCAACTGACGCTTTAGTTCATATTTTAAAAACGAAGCGTTCCCTGCTAATTACCATTGTAGTGCATGCGTTTCCCTGTAAATAGAGAGTTTGCATGGGGCTTCTGAATGCAGCTCTCCAGGTGTCTGTTGTGCTTAGTCATTACTATGACTCTTTTTAAAACAATTTAAGAAAAAAATTGCTTTTAATTATGCATCACATTTTTGTTAATATTTGGTCTGGTATGTTGTAATATACTGTGTGCTAAACAGAAACATTTTGTGGGTTTTTTGATGAGGGAGTATTTTAGGCTGTCCTACTTAGTTTTCCCTCTGTTGATACAAAAAAAATTAAAATAAGAAAGCAACTTTAAAAAAACCTAATTTGCTGATGCCTGATTTTTTTAAAGCCAAGTCCTTTTTATTTGTTTCTCTGTAGCATATCAAAAAAGATGAAGAAAAATCAATCCTCAGAAATTTGAAGGAAAACGAACTCAGTGTGTTCAAGCTTTGACATATTTCATAAAGCTGTTGAAAACCAAAACATGAAAGCCAGATTTATGAGCTTTTTTAAAGTTATTTGTAGATTCCCAAGACGATTGTGTTCCCATCACTTACTGTAGCCTCTAAAACTCAAATGACGCTTAAAAATATTCACGTTTGGCACACGCTGAGTTACTGCTGGGCGTTGCAATGGCATTCAGCTAAACTGAAGAGCAGAGAGAAGAATGTATTCTGCCTTCATGTAAAATATTTCAGTCTGTTGAGACAGAGCAAAAGGACTCACATTTTCATATTTTAAAGATAAAACCAGCAATTATTTTTAATGTTAAAATTACTTTTATGATGGTTTAATAAAAATGTTTGGGGAATGAGCCTTTTGGGAGCATCTGTGTAACCCTTCACATTTGCCAGGCTTTTCCTTTCAACAAGATCACTCACTTTGTTATTACTGGAATAGAAAACTCTTTTATTTATCAAAGCATTATTCATCTGCACATTGCCAGGTATAGCAAATCTGTTGACAGCACTGGATTTATCATTTACTGTTAAAGGCAAATGGAAGGATTCCCCACTTCCCTAAGCCAGCAAAACAAATGTCATTCTTGAAACTCACTGCACAATATCCTGTGTTGATTTAAAAAAAAGTAGGCCTATACAAAATGATTCAATATCTGAAAAGCCTAAGGTAGTTGAAACGAGCTTATAATTTTTAATTTTTTTCTTTAATGCAAATACTAGGCTTCCATGCCTCATGTCCTCATTATTTGTAGTATTTAACCATGGGGAGTATCAAGTTGTTTTCCATTAAGCAACATGTTATTAACTCATGGAATTTCTGTTTCAGTGTGGTCTTTCATCACTGAAATATAGTTATCTGGAAATGTATTCTTTCGGTCTGTGAAAATGCAGATATGTTTACTCCCATATGATTAAACATTGCTATTTACTTCATTAATACTTCATTCCTTAAACTGTTCTGCTGAAATTAATAACATACTGGTCTCATGCAATAGGCACTGGTCTGCTTAAAGCAAAAACCCAACAAACAATTTGCCTTATGTGGGTTGGGGGAGTTCGGTAAGCCTAGAGGATACTTTATATAAAATATGGGTAAATGGTTGCAGTATGAGGGAATAAATGCCAAAATGCAACTAATATTCCTCCTCCTTGTTGCTGTATGAGAACGAAATATGAGATACCAATGTGGGCAAGTTGCAAGTGTTACAAGATAGGCTACATTTAGCTGAGGTCATTCTTCTTGTGCAGTTAATCATTCCATTTGAAAGAAGCATCCCATACCTATATCACTACCCCATTCCATCTGCCAGAAGTGACTCCATGCTCCCTGGTGCCTGTGTCTAGGAGTCAGTAATCCAAGCGAATGGAAAGGGATCTGCAGAGTGTGTGAGTGAGTGCTGAGAGCACCATGCACACCACACACACTTCAGGCTCTGGGCTCATTCCAGCCTGAACCAAGCCCATCTTCTGAGTGTATTCCATCCAAACAGAGTACAAGCTGTGCCCTGATGGCTGCTTCACAGTGGGAACTAAAAGTGCACTCAATGGGAATGACTAACAGATCAGTTTCAAAATTGCAGTAAACCAGACCAGTAAGAATGCAAGTATCATTTTGCCAAAGGTCCTGTGAGGATAGATCCATCAAGAATAGATCTTTGTCAGCTGTGAGGAAAAACAGGTCCATGTATATATTACATACCTTTTAAAGTCATGGCTGGTTGTCTAAATCAAATTATTTGGAGGCTGCGATTTTCTCAGTTTTTATGTGGTCTCAACTGCTTTTGTTCAGCTGTAAACTAAATTAAGGGATGAAACTTTCTGTTCTTACTTTGCTTCCTTTGCGTTTTTGAGACATATGAACTCGCACGCATTTACAAACTGAGTTAGTTGGAGAGCCCTATCAACAACGCCAGATATAAAATGGTAGATTCAACATTGCTCACTTGGATCTGCTGCACAGAAGATCCATATATGCTCACACGAGCTCTGTGTCATGAACATAATGAGGCCACCACACCAGCACATGTAGGAACCATTGGCATAAAATGTACAACTATTCCATCCATATACTGTATTTATTGTCTAGGCTTTTGCTAAGCTACCAGGCTGTAAAACCTGATTAATCATGACCAAAAGTAATAGAACTGGAGATCCACTCTGTCAGACCTTTAATTACTAAATTGTCTTCATCTCACCTCTTGAGTTTTCTTACTTTCACTCTTGCGAATTCCTCCCTCCCGATATCCTGCAGAGCGGGGAAGCAAGTGGCTCTGTGATGTTAAGCTGCCACCAGGACTAAACTACAACAGATTGAAATTAAAATAACCTTGAAAGATAGAAGGAATGGTCAGAAATAAGTGTGTTGGAGTTCAGTAAAGATGAGTGCAAAGGCAGAGAAATAATCACCTGCAGACTGACAATGCAATACTTCTGCCCAAAGAGCAACTCAATATTTTAGAGGATCTGAACCAATACATGTAAACTCTGTCATACTCAGATAAAAGAAACAGACATACAAGGATGTGTTAACAGGAATGCTAAGCATAAGAGACATGAATTTTTTGCAGTGTGCAGAGAGCAGTGGTGGGGCCTGAGCTGGAATACCATGTCTAGTTTTGGGCACTGCACTTCAGGAAAGATGTGGATTCATTGGCAAAAATCCAGAGGAGAATAACAAAATGATCAGAGGTCCACAAAATGTGACCTGAGAGCAAAGACTGAAAGAACTGTGTTTGTTTAGTCTAGAGAAGACTGAGTGGAGACATGATAACTGTCTTCAAATATTTAAAGGTTGTTGCAAAAAAAAAAAAAAAGAAGAAATTGTTCTCCATGTCCCTTGGCACTAGGACAAGAAATAATGGGCTGAAAATGCATCAGAGGCAATTTAGGTTATATCATTAAGGAAAGCTTTCTAACTGTGCGAGAAGATAAGCATTGGACTAGGTTGTGTATGGAGGTGGGAGATTTCTATCTTTGAATTTTATTAGGATTCTTGGGGGATTGTCACATGTACGTGGTATGCCAGTGGTGCAGGGCTCAGGGGTGCATGTGTCACATTCATACACCACTTTGGCATGAGGGCTATTTCACTAATATTCCAGTGAGGAAAACACTTCCCAATTATAATTGGTTATTTTTTGCAGAATTTCGACATAAATCTGCAATTGCGATTTGCATTATCACTGCCTGGTAGTCACTTGAGTTCTCTTGAAATAGGACAAAACAGTGGAAGGACAAGTTCTGAGGTATTTCTGAAGAAAGGTTTAAATTTCTAATCCTGAAAAATCATTCCTCCATTAACTAATTTGTAATTAAAGGATTTTTTTAAATTTTAAAAATAATTCATTTGTTTTGAAGCCAAATGCAAATATATTTATTTCAGAATATTTTTGATGTTCTAAATAAATAGTTATAGTAAAGTGACTATATCTTACAATATTATCAGAGTGTTTTTAAATTATATATATTGGAAATACAGCTCCTTGATTTGCAAGTCATAGTTATTCTCAAAGGGGAAAAGACTTACTGTTTTACCCCAGTTTGTTTTTTATTAATCTATAGTTGATTACATTGAATTACATAGTGTTTAAAAATAGCTCTATCTCTGGAAAACAAGGAAATTAAAAATAAATTAATTTGGTGGGTTTTTTTCCTGCAAAAATTTGCTATGCCGGAAAAAAATGGTTCAGACATCTTCCAGTATAATTTTGAATATCCGCCAAACAGTAGATTTATTTGCCAAACATTTTCCTGCAGTATTCCCACTGGGCCTCAGTCTTTCAGAGAATAAATTGGTGAAATTAACTTTTCTTATCAGTCTGTGGGATTTGAGAGAAGCAAAGTTGTCTGCCAAAATGCAATAGAAAGAAAAAATATCAGCTAAATTGTCTGGATTCAAGTGTTCTTCCTTTTGCCCTCGCCTTGGCCAGGAAACACTTATATGAAGGAGTATCAGAGGAGGGGAAGAAACTGTTTCAAAGAACTTTCCAGATAATATAGTCTTGACTGTATGCCATTTCTCTTTTTACTTTCCTTTTTGTTTTTCAAGGCCAGACATTGAAGGTTTCTTTTTTCTGGACCAAATTTTCCACTCTGTCCTCTTCCACATCTGGCTCCTGGCTCAGGGCACCAGTCATCTTCTACTGCAGAAATGCATGGCCAGTTTGCCTGTACGTAATCTCCGTGTGTGTGTGTGTGCTGGGGTGCTGAGGTAGCCTTATCAAGCATTCAGAAAGTATGTTCTCACTTCTGGCTGCCTGAAGTCTTGACAGAGAGGGAGCTTCTATTTTAGCCAAAGAGTATCGATAGCCAATGAGAAAGCATTGTTTCAATAAATAGTCAGAGATAAAGATGCAATATTTGTAATTAATTTATGTTGCATGAATGTTGCAAGTTGAATTTTGCTCTGAGAATGAAAAACATCACTAGAAAAAACAAACACATGTCATATCAAAGAGTGGAATAAGGTTCTGGATGCTGTTGAGATAATTGTATGGCAGTACATCGTGAACCAGTTGGGGTCCTGCATCAGGGAGGTGTTCCATAAACTTAGACAAGATTCTTCAAAGCAGAGGATCTTTTTTTTGTGAAACTGCTTCCTGAAAGAAGTTGTTTCCAGCTCTTAACATACTCTTTTCATGCCATAGAGCACCAATTCATTTGTCTAGTACAGCATTTCAATATGATTTTAAAAGTTTTTGGTAAATAGTATTTCAATTTTGGTATTCTCGACACTTCAAAAAAACTCAGCCAAGTGCTAAAATAGAAGAAAGCAAAGTAAAATGATGAGTTTTTAATTTAAGTTGAAAATACATGGCACACCTTTTTTCCTACAGAAATAGAGTAGCTGCTTGATCAGTTGCTTCTATCCTATTAAACCTGATATTTAGAAAGGTGAAAAAGAAAGCATTTCTTTTTTGTCTTGCAGCAGTACTGCATTGTTAACACAAACCTCCTTGATCCCTGCAGGGCCCTGCAGATTCTGCAAATTCCTCACTGCAGGGTAGCTGTACTTTCAGAAGTCTGCACACTGCAATACTCTCCTCTTTATCAGAAGCAGGCTGGTGCTCCACTTGTGTGGATGTCAGCCCTAGATCTCTACATAGATATAGGGCTCTGCATATGTATTTGTCTTTTAAATTTTTACTAAATGACAGTCTGTCTCAAAATGCATATCACCATGCAAGTGTAATGATTCCTAACAGAGATATAATTTTGATTTTGTTCCTCACAAGGGCTTCATAAAGAATTATACTAACTGAAAATGTAAACATTACTTAGACAGTATATTGATCCATAGTGAAACAATATAAATAATAAAACCTTAGAGCTTAATATTTCCACAGCAACACCACTAAACTATATTAAATGAATATGCTATTTTATATGTGTAACTAAGATAACTACAGCTTTCCATGTTTCCATAAATGCAATATTAAATGCTCAACTATTAATGATAAAATAAATCATAAGGGGTTTTTTGTAGATTTATTTATCTCCAGTGAATAATTGAAATGAAGAATGAATATTAATAATGCATACATTGATTGTGCAGTGCATGCACAAATTTTCAGATGTGTAATCAGAAAAGATGACTACGTTATATATATTTTTGAAGCTAGTACTTCATATAAGCAGTTCTAGGCTACAAATACAATTTCTATTAACTGTAATAAATCATAATCATACTCTCCATTTCATTTTTATGAAGTACTGTAATTCTAATAGCAATTTAGACTGGAAATTTATTCATGTGCTATTTTCTAGAAGTTGGACACTGAAAATTCAGCGCTGCATATAGGAAATGAGCAATTTCAGTGCTTAAAAATTTCCAAGTACATCCAAAATAATTATTTTCTTACATATTGCATGAATTCAGGTATTATTCAGAAATAATACATTTGTGGCACTTGATAGCTATCTCCTATGGAGTTTATGGAGTTTTGTGTTTGTTCTGGCACCTCACCCAGCAGGAGCTATTTTCATACAATCCTAGACAAAACTACAAAGTTTAGGGGTTTTTAAACTATATGCTCTTTTGGCTTGTGGGGATTGAAAATGAGTCACAAGAGAGACAACAGTTGGTGAAATGTTTTTTGTGATTTTTTTTCTTTTTAGAAAAGAAAAGCTTTATTTATTTGTCGTACATTCTCCTTAATTTTTATTTCTGCCAACAGTGATTTTTTTTTTTTCTATTTAAAGCTTAGGTTCAAACAAACAACTAAATTAATGGTACATTTATGAGAAATGTATGCATGTAAAAGGTGTTTTCTTGCCATTCATCCAGCTAGAGAAAGCATGAGGTTCACAGTCATAATCTTACCAAAAAGATTAAATAGATGAGTTCATAACATTCTGTTTCAGTGTCAATCTGCTAAAAAATATCATTCAAAAGGAAAATCAGTGCTAATAGGCACAGACACAACTGTAACCGTAACTACTGACTTATAGATACATGGTTTGTGGAAATAATTGCTTTTGGGGTCTGATATTTTCCCAGGCTTGGTCTCTGCTAAGGAATTATTTATTTATTTGTACAAGTTTGCGTGAAATGGGTATGGTTTCAAAGGGCTGGGAGCACCCCTGGAGTGCCGCAAAGGCTTTGATGTTGCAAGGGCAGCTGAGTCAATTCAGGGGTAAGAGCTCGATTGTGCCCTCTCATCCCCCCAGCCCCTGTGTGGTCACTGGTGCCCTTCAGCAGCTGCCGAGCAGTGCTCCTGTCAGGCTGATGGGCCAGAAAGCAAAGCTAACCTTCCAGACTCCTCTCTGAGCTCTGAATGGAAATGCTGTGATTTTTTGCTGTCTCTGTGACCTGTGAGTGGACCCGGTGTGTTTGAGCACAGCCAATGGGGAAGGCGGTGGATGTGATTCAGACAAAGGAAGAGCAAAGATGACATTCCATGTTGACCCTTTCCTTTGGCGCTACCACCAGGATGTGCTGTGCTCCTACCCTGTCCTCCTCTCAAATGCATGCGTAATGGAATTGTAAAGGCAGTTTAAGAAAACCTGCTCTATAGCACATCAGCATTTCACTTCTCTGGGTGCTCTTACCATGTACTAAATGTATAAATAAAGCATGATAATTGTGGACATGAGCTGAGGTGAGTGCTGTTGGGTCCTTAAAATTTGGTTTTCCTGATTTTATTATTAGCTATGTACACATTTGCTTTAATATTAATTTCATCCAACAGCTGTTTCTATAGGAAGATGTATGATATAAATGAGTTTTCATTATAATGGCAACAAATAAATCCTTTCAAGGGAAATTTTTTAGGATGCGGGAATAGAATTAGCCCTTTGAAATAATATTCCCTAAAATACGTGAAATAGCAGATCACAACAATTTACACTTGATGTCTCCTATCTAACACAATTCTTATCTTTCTTCTTAAGATAAAAGCTTCTCAATTCTAATAATTTTCATCTTTAGAATCTTAGTTTCAGGTTGACAAAACCAGTGTGACTTTTGTCTTTTTAAGTTAAATCTAATTTATTTTAGATAAACTAGCATTATACTCTCTTCGGAATTGTCTTTTTTCTATCAGTTGCATCTGATTTGTGCCAATAAACAATTCCAAAGAGCTCTATATCAGATGAACTAAGATGACATTGCATTTGTCATGAGGCTGTTATGAGGTTGATACAAAGAGATTGTTATTTTTCACTATAGTGCATACTTTATGTTGTTGAAAGTGCTTTCAACAAGCACTTTCATAGTTTCACAATTGCACAGTTTTAAAATTAATTAAGATTAATGATTGCAGTCCTAGAAACACCAAAATCACACAGCTCTGTACACCAGAGATTTGCAAAGTGGTTTATGTTCCTGACCTAGTCCCTTTTTAAGACAGTGATCATGGCCTCTAAGCCTCACAAGACCCATCACAAACTGTACTCTAGGAGAGTTCCAAATTGGATACCATGTATTAAAACAGTGCAATTATTAATTTTCTGTTTTTCACGACACCAAGATGCCCAGCAGACAGGTACTTCTAAAAGAGCATTCTGCTCAGATGGAGGTGGGCAGTACTTTGCTGAGTCCAAAACTAGATCTGCACATGCAAGGCATTCAGTGCAGGAAGGGCCATCGGATATATTCAATAAGTTTGGGACCTCCAAAGTCTGCAATGTAACTCTGCAATCATCCTGTGACCAACAACATTATTTAGCAGATATTTGACTTCCATGAGACAGGAAGTGTCCACAAAGGAATAGAAAATACAGGGTATTTCTTGGATTCTGATTGAGTCTTTTTGATCTGCTTCATCCATAGCAGTCACTCTGTTTATTACTTAGTCAATTCAGAATGCAAAGATTCAAGCTAATTTTATTCTCAGGAGAGCAACCAAGGAATTAACCATCAAAGAAAGCTGAATTATTTATTGATTGAGGAGATATCAAAATTCCGATTGGAACTGACATGTCCCAGAACAACAGAGGCTGATGACCCAGGGCCACTGAGCTGTGAAGTCTCAGGTTAGCACAGGTTTCAGGCTTTGCACAAACTTTCTCTAGCTAATTGATCAGAAGTGCTAAGGCAATTCACTTGGACTTTCATCTGTGAACATGCCATGGAATCATTTGGCTTTATAAACCTCTGTTAATCAGGTGAAGATTCTTACTTTGGCTGCACATCTGCCAAGAACATACATTATCCCTTTAGATTCTTAAGTGCCTGTGGTTTCACAGCATGTTTGTGTCAGGACTGGAGGAAGAAATCCACTCAATGGGTAATTTCTTACACTCTTCCACTTACACCTTCTCACACTACAGTTTCATATTCAGATGTTTCATTTAAACCAAATATTTGCAAAATGACCTTTCCTCCATGCTCATGTTGTCATCTGTATGAAAAATTCCAAGCATCACATAATATGAATCATTTCTTTTTGTTCTCATCTTACAATTAACTCCGATCTCATGATAATTACAAAGTTTCCAAACTTTGACAAGTGATACAAAATCAGAGCAGTTACATGCATTGCTCTGGCAGTTCAATGGCAGCCTCTCACTAAGAAATACCACCTTTTTTTTCCATTTTGGTATGAAAATTTTATTTTGCATACCATGGTGTGTACACTCGCTGTACGCACTGCTTTTATGCACATTGTAGCTAAAGGAGTTGGCTTTAATTGCTGAAGCACTGTCCTGCTAGGTATATACAGAGAAGAAAATTTGCCTTATATTGATCAAGCAGGTTTTTATTTTAATGATCAGATTTTACAAGCTGCACAGACAGCACTCACAGAGAATGTTTTTGGTTTTGTGGAGACAAAAGGGTTTACAGTAAATGTTTTGCTCTGCATGCCTCTACATTTGTGTGACTCTATATATCTGAGGGAAAATATAGTTTGTATCTGTGGAGCACAGGAAGGGGAAAGAGCTCCTAAAGTAATTTAAACTCTATGTTAGATATGTTTGTAAAATCCCCAATACAAACCAATGAGCCCTATATATTATAAAGGCTATCACATTTCATATTTGTGCTGCAATACTATAATTATTTATAATATCCTTTAAGATTTCTGTATGATGTCCACTGTTATAAATGTAAGAATGTAAGACTATGGTGAAAAATAATATTGTCAAGTGCTTTAAGAAGTTTTATAGGGTAAAATGTCTGACTTATAATGAAATAATCTCAAACTCTGGGAATTGTATTGATCAAGTAGAGAAAATTCTTTGTATATTTTACCCAAGAATTTCTGATGCACCTGAAAAAAGTAAAGTTCATACTAATATTTTTTTTCTCTGAATTATGGAAAACAAGGACTGGTCATATTTTGAGTGGAAATGTAATACACTGGTTAATAAATTTTCTTGTTTCTTCAAATACAGATCTGCAGGCTTCAGCGTCACCTGTCAACAGGAAAATACCAGCAGAATCTCTTTTCAAACCAGCCTGTCATGTTTGTATCTCCTACCAGTCAGCCACCCTGCAAAAATCTAATTGAACTTATACAGCTGGCAGGAGGGAAAATATGTAAAGCCTTACGTCAGGCAAAAATCTGCATAGGGAAAAAACCAGGAAATAAGTACCAGGAAATAATATCTTTATCAGAAAAATGGGTATTAGGTAAGACACTAAATTTCAACTTTTATAAAATGTTGCAGAGCAAGTATTTAAAAAATTTATTATAAGTAATTCACTAAACTGAAGTTATGGAGGGAAGAAAATGGAACCAACTGCTACAGCTAGATTTTCAGGAAAGTTGTCTCTATGGTGAAAACTTTGTTACAGCTATGAGTGCTTTATGATGGTCCTGGTACTCACCACTTTAATTTTATCTAGAACAAATCTCATCCAAATATTTTCAAAATTATCTTTTCTATGACAGTTTCATTTAGTCAAACTAAATTAAGGAGAAATGCCTATATGATAATTGCTTCCTAAAACAGCATGTATTTCAACTTTAGATGTAGTTTTAACTGGTATAAATTGGCATAGTACTACTGAAATATGGTGACTGACACCTTCTGATAATCTGTCCTAAATGCTGTATTGTACATCTGAAAGACAATTTTTTGCAGTCTCCATTTCACCTGCAAAAAATTTCTTTTTAACATCTGCTGTTATGTTTCTAAAAGTTGTTAGTCTATTGTTTTTCTGACTCATTTGCAGGACAGTTTGACAGATTCTATTTTCAGCAAGGATATTTTCCAAAAAGGGACCTTATTTAGAAAAAATACTATTTAATTTTTGTCATATGCTATGTCAAACTCCTGCAGAAAGTGTCTCGCTCATACCCTAGCAATAAATGTACTACAGGAGTTGATGTTATATGAGAGTAGCCAAGAAAGTCCTAATCTCTTGCCCTCTAATGCTGTCAGATCATTCTAAATGAAAACCTGAAAGAAAATACCATTAAAGAAGAAAGGAAAAGTGAGCCGTAAGGGAAAAATACTCATCTAAATGCACATTGTATGTCATATTTACTTAAAGTATAAGATAAAATTGGGAAGATTGATGAGAGAGGCATAAGAAGGTGGCATTGTTTATTATACCTTTCTCCAGCTTCAAAGAAGACTTAGAGAGCAAGTATGCAAAAAAAAAAATGAGCAGATGATGAAACCAGAAGTTTGTACAGGACTAAAAATAGGAATAAATTAAACACAAAAGTTTCCTATAGTAGTGCTCCAGATGGACAAATGTAATGATCTAAAGTGGTGTGTGATTCGTGTGTCCCACTTTTCTACTGGTCTCATGGAGTTCGGCCTTACCCCAGATCAAGGATCTCATGAGCTACCTGCAGCTGGACAGGCCACCTTCAGCCCAGCAGTGGACTGAAGGAATTGCATATCCAGCAGCTAACAAAAAAAGACTCTGAATTTTTTGTGCCATTTACAGATTTCTCAGTCAATTTTGCAGTCTGATTTCTAATCACTATGTTCTGCTCACAAGGCATGGTCATATCCCAGCTAATGGGTTTTAGTTCATTTTGATGAATCATCAAATCTCAGAAAAAAGAAGTATTTCTATATGATGCTTTAAAGGAATGATACAGGCTCTGTCCCTTTCTCAGGAATAAGGTACATAATAGTATTAACAGTATGACCTATAAATTGCTGTGTTAATCAAATAAATCACATCTGAAGTTTTTTCTAATCTTTGACACTTCACTGTTGCAATCCAGTTGGTTTGTGGCTATCTGCTTTCTGCTATTAATACCAGCTGCCAAATAATTCACTCAAGGTTGACCAGAATAAAAAGCACATAGGTCAATAATGCAGCACCTTTTTAAAATTGAAGTAAATGGTAAGTGCTTGCACTATTATTGTTTGACTGTTTGCATTTATTTTCTCTCTCTATAATCTCTTTCTTTTGCATTTTAAGTAATCCTGGGGTTTTGGTTTTTTTATTTATTTTAGATTCAATCACTCAGTATACAATATGTCCCATGGAAAACTACATTTTTCAGATGTGAGTTAACTCAAGAGCTTCCATATGGTTGTAAGGAAACTTGCCTAATTTAGATTCAACAAAAAAATATGCTGTGAAGAAAATTCCCAAGAAAATGCAAGTTCCATATTTATAAATAAAGAGGAATGATTTCTATCTTTTTTAAACTTTTGCAAGTGTTCATCTTGTGAAATCTTTAGCTTTTGAAATAAAGTATTTCCCTAATAAAAGTCATCTTCCTTTTGTTTATTTGTTGAAGACCTTTGGAACTCAAAGTTGACAGAATCACTATTCACTGGGAGGAAGTGGAAAGATATTTTCTAGTCTTTTAAGCGAGGTTGATCACATTGCAGTGCAGTTAAGAGATGTGCCTTCAGTGTGGGTGAGCGTGCCTGAGCTGGATCTGGTGCAGTCAGCAGGAGCTGTGCTCCCAGGGCAGCTGCAGGAATCCTGTTGGCTCCTCTAGTCCGGGAGCCTCTGCACACACCTGAAGGCTATGGTGCCACATCTTCATGACCATTGCTAAATATATTTCTTTGCTGAAAGGATAAGGTTGAGCCCAGAGTGCTCTGCTCACACCTGCTGGTGTATACTTGCACTTCTAAACGGCATTTTGAAAAGTAAATGAAACTCAGTAATTATGTTCAGATGTGTAGTTACGGTATTATTTATTTCAATGACCTGAATCTCAGAATGTGTCTACCTTTCACCTAGGCTGAAACCATAGTTACTGACTCTGAGTCAAATGCATTAAGACAGCACATCATTCAAATGCTAAAATCTGTTGAAAATTGAATATATTTACCTTTAGGTATGCTTGAAAAATGTATGCAAATGTCTCATGTTAAATTCCTCTTTAATCTGTAGATTTGTTTTTAGCAGGTACAAAGTAAGGTTTTTATGTAAAGTATGTTGCATAGCACCTGTTTATAAAAGTACAAGCTCCCTTAATGATTTCCAAGAACCATCAAAATGATGTATCATCATAGAGAGTAATGTTATCAACTAATTTAATAGCAGCTCATAACCCACACCTTCCAAACTCAGTGATCCCCTCAGAGTTCCCTCAGAGTAAGAAAATGCAAGCTCTGCACAAAAAATAATTATTTCAAGTTAATATTATGGAAAAATCAAAGTACAATGGTTTATTTTTATGTTGTTTTTACATTGCCATTATATATTGCATCATTCTAACTTTTTGGGCTTTTAAAGAGATTTGAATATAAAAGTTCTGTAAACAAGGATTATACAATCTTTTTCTTCAAAACAAGTTCAGTAGTATCTGGGGGTGACAGCCTGTTTCAGGTACAAATTGCATTTCTATAGTTGCTCTGTAAAATGTTACATATACTTCTTAATGGAAAAGCTCCAAGTTATGATGATTTTATGGAAAATTAAACTAATTTTCTTTTCTGAAATGCTAAGCACCTGTAACTCAAAAGGTTATGACCTCATTTTCAAGTGCTATATAGCTGGATTTGGTATATAAACAATAAAATCTAATTTACTGAGGTCTTTTCCTAGCTTAGTTTTCTGATATGCACATTTTTAACAGTATCTTATCTAGGAGAAGTATGTTTCATATAAAAACTCGTATGTTTGATACAAAGATTCGTAATCAGATCTGTCTACAAATTATACTGTTTATCATCAAAACTATTTACCTATTCAGTGCAGAGCACTGTTAACATGTTATCACTCTTCACCCTTGGCCTTATGAGCCCCCTTATTCAGGAGATAGTTGCCAAGTACTATATGTTAAAATACAAATACTTATATAGGTTGTGGCATGTGAACATATGGTTGCCAGTAAATAACAGAATCATTTGTTTGAATTACACTGCTTAACTTTGAATATAACAACCTCCTGGTTTTATTTTGTAGTCATTTCCTAAGTGTACTACCCATAAAAATCTGTCACTATTAATTTATAGAATATAGCACTCCAAATCAGCTTTCTCATAAATCTTCTTAAGATTAGTCTCAGCTATTTAAATTGTAAATTCTTGGATCAACTTGTTGGTCCTTATTAGTCACATATGTAACAGATGTGACAATGAATATTCTAATATCCTTTTTTACTAAACTAAAATATTTCCGATGAAGTAATCTGTCAATTTAGATAATTTCACCTTAAATTACATGGTTGATAGAAATCCTTATCTATTGGCTCCTCTTGCAAAATTTGTAGTAGACAGGCAGATTTAGGCAGCAGAAAATTGAATTCCTAATTTTGGTCTCGTATTCTGGGCAATAGGAGTGCTGTCCATCCTGACTGATTGTTGCTTTGTAAGAGTACACCCAGCAACAAGAAGCATCAGTGATTCATAAGTAGTTTTGAGTTGGTCAGTGCTGAGATCTTTGCAATGTGCAGTGGTCAGTGAACATTCTGCCACAGCACAGCTGTGCACACTCTCCTCTGCAAATGGGTACTGGACTCTCCTTATTAGCAATCTACTTCATTTTTGTTCATCTTTTCTTTTTTCTTTCTTTTTTTTTTCTTTTTTTTTTTTCTTTTTTGTGCAGGAGAGGTTGTCTTAACCTTACCTTTGCCTTTTCCATCCTGCAGGAATATTTCTCCCATTGACTTGTGAAAATGACTCAGTTTCTGTGTCTCCTTCTCAGAGAGCTTCTGCACCCCTGCTAAAGGCTGTCTCTAGCTCAATCCCATTAGCTCAATTAAAGGTCTTTCTAAGATAGCGTAATTTTATTAGAAATCCATTTAAACTAAAATAAATTAAAAAGTCAAAATAAGTATTACTCCTCTGTGAGATTCACATTAGCTGAGCTAATTTGTAAATGTAGTTTTACTCCCAGCACATTTTAACTCTTTTTACTTTTATCAGTGCTACAGGTGGTATCAATTGGGTGCACTGACCACCAATATCCCTCCCATCCTTCCTCTGCCAGAGATAAGAAGAGCTTTTACCACACTTTGCTTAATTTAGTGGGGACTCATATTGGCAAACACACAAATAATTGAGGACAAACACAGGCATGGCCTTGAAGAATGTGTTGCTTAAGCTGTGTCAGAATGGCAGAAAAATTGGTGTCCTCTTCAAACCATATATCCTTAAAAATAGCATAGGATCTAAAAAAAATTCGTTTCAGTGACTAATAATGTGAGATTAGCTAAGGATGTGCTTGAAAGCAAGATTGTCAGAAATATGTAAGGTGGGTAGATCTTATGTCTCTTTTCCCCCTTTCTCTGCTTTTGTAATCAGTTTTAGATTTCAACTGCATTTGTGGTATGTATATCAACTGAGTAAAAAGTCTCTAAATATGCACAGTGATCCTAGTACAAGAACCATCTGGTATTGACTTACCAAACTACAGATTTGTTGAGCTGGTTTTATGTTTCTGGATATTTTCATGACTCAACTATAGTCAACTTTTTGGAGATTGTTCCTTTTTAAATAAAAACAACTAATAAAAACTATTGCATCACTTGATTTTCTGTTTATAGTTCCACTAAAATAAACTTGTGTTATATTAATTGATCTATATAGAATGTAATTTAGGCACAACTGAATTATGTGCTGAAGTGTTATCAGCACATTCAGTGCTAGGAAACTGCCAGCACAAACACACATTTTTTTGGTGAAACCTTGGAGACCGCAAGGCAAAGGTGCTTTAAATTAGTCTTTCTGAGCAGGAACCATGGCTGTGTGGAGCAGTGTTTCGAACACTTATAGAGCTTAAATTTGAGTTATACCAGGAATAAGATCTAGAAAGCTGCTTAAAGTATTTTTTTTTCCTCAAAAGAAACACACAACAAAAAAATTAAATATTTTCACACACTGAAAACTGAAAAGCATTAAAAAGTCTATGCCTGTGCCAGCAGTCGTATTTAACAACAGCTCTAATAAAAGCAAATGGCTGTAGTCCTATTGCAATAATCAGTGTCTTATTTCTGATCTCCTTTTATTGCTTTATTTCAGAATTAGCTCTTTGCATGACAGGACCAAAAACCAGACTGTGGAAGAGCATCAGCTGTACTACAGCATCATGCAGCAGCTGATAACAGGGTGGTTAAAAAACTACCAGGGGTAAAAAAATAACAGCTGCTGTCGTGGTTATGAGCACAGGTGTCTGGTGAGAGCTTTTGCTGGGACCTCACAAAGCAGAGTTTTTCTTCTGTTGACACAGATGTGAAACAACCTCTAAGCACCCAGGAGTGGCTCAGACTCACTCAGAGGTGTTGATAGGTAGCAGCCAGGTGGGATGCAGGACTGCACGTTTCCTTGAGCTGCCGGAGCCAGCATCCTTCAGAGGGATTTGTGGCACAGTGCTGGAGGCACGGCCCTCCCAGCTGCCAACACATCCACACCTTCCTCTCCCCGGGAATCTCGAGGTCACACAGGCTGAACCTTCCTGCGACCTCTTCCGTGCCAGCTTGTGTTGTTTGCCTTGTAGTTTGTCTGGAATGCACCTGAGCTATCACTGCGGGCAGAACTGCCATGGGGTGTTTATTTTCCAAGGGGATTTATCAATGCCCACAATGTCATTTACATTGTTCTTAGAGATATGTTTAAAAAAAGGAAAAAAGGTGCAGCTACATGTGAGGTGGGGAAAGGATTGGTACTATCACTCCAGGCAGGTTTAGGGTTTGCCTGGGGTTTGTTTTTTCCTTCTTCATGACAGATTTTATGGAGTTATACACTCAGGGCTTTTAAGGGAGAAAACCAGATCTTTAGGAAGGAGGTTGTGGTGGGAAGTGGTTTCACAGTACTATTGATGTGATGTGCATGTGATAGTCAAGGCAGCTGAAGCTGAAACTTGGAAACTCTTCTGCAAGTGGTTACTTCTGCAGTACACAGATCTCTCTTAAGCCCCTGCTTTTTCAAAACTTTGAATAACTAAAGAAATATGCTTTAAAAATCACAGGAGGAGACAGCTTTATGCTTGAGAACTGTTAGGAAGATGATCTTATCTCTAATTTACATTTTTAGTTGTTGACTTGGATGCAAGTATGGGGAGGGGTAAAGAAAAAGCATTTTCCAGATTTTCTACTCTGGAGTGAAGCATTCCAGCTCATTTACTCAAACTGAAGTTTTTTCAGGGGAAGTTTTGCTAAGTGAGTAGTCATGTGGATCTAGAGATAAGCTTAAGTCTAAGATGAATTTTATGCATGCAGTACAGAAAATGCAATGACTTTAAATGTTCTGCGCAACACATTGAGAATAAAACCAAACCAACATCCAAAATTCTGCGTTACACTTTTTAAATATTAAGTTGAGCAAACCCAGGATTGTTGATCTTAACAGCTGTGGGGAGGGCAAAGGTTTTAGTTCAGGAAATGAACAAATATGGACCTGCTCTGATTACAGCCTAATGTGTCAATTCATATGAAAATCAAGACACTTGGGAGCCCTGCTATATGCTTGCAGATACTTGACCTCTGTGAAGAGTTTGACTGGTCCCCTTGCCATTTTTAATGTGCACTTAAAGAAATCTGGTGCTTCTCCTCCCCCCCACTGATGACTGAATATTTCTGTATAACTTGAAATTCACACCCACTTGAAATGCTGACTTGGGAATACACTTTTTTGGACACATGCTTCATCATATTTCAGCTGTACACAAAGATAAGCATTTTAGAAGATGGAGGAAGAGCATTTCCTCCTACAGAAGAGAATTTATATTTTCCCTGACATTGCCCAGGCAACACAGGCTTGAATAAAAAATTGACGCTAAAAGCAGAGTTCTCTAGTCTGGGAATCAACACTGTTATTTTATTCCCAGCTACACTCAGTATCCTGCTTGATGAAGAGAAGAATGTCCTCCTTAAGTTCAGGGATGCTGAACATACTTTGATGACCCATATAGAAACTATTAGAGGGCATAAATGCAAATAATAGAATCTGAAGTTCTAGAACCTGAGATTCACTTTGCCCTGATTTTATCCAGCCTCTTCTCCTTCTGTGCTTTCTTGTCTTTTTTTTCCCCGATGTCAGTAGTGATATTTCATATGTATTATATTTAAAGAGTGTTGTATGAGAGACAGAAACCTTTAGTTCTCTAAGCAGTACTCTCTTGCACAGTACCATAGCCCCTCTGTTAAAGAATCAGATCTCTTCTGCCTTCCCATTTGAAACCTTTTGCATACCTGGTCCAGCAGTGGTGAGCCACACATGAACTATGAAGCTACAGAAGCTCATGGGACATGTGAGTCTGGATCTTCCCAGACTAACAAAGGCTTTGTGCCCAAGTAGTCAGTTCTATGTATGCCTTTATGAGGGTTACTCACACCACTTACGTTGCTATCGATGCAATTTAGAGCATCTGAATTAAACATCTACACGTAGGTAGGCACAAAGACAGCACAAGCACGAAGACTCTTAATAAAGATTGCCTGAATATCCAACTGAAGTTTTCCAGGGGATTATATCATTAATGAAGAGAGGTTTGCATTTCAGGAAGCTTTGTATCATGCTGAAGTTAGAGAGCTAAAGGCTTAAGTAATCCAAATGGTGACTGCCCATTGAATTCAAGAAAGGTTCTTTACTTCCTGCCAACTAGCAGCATCTTCTTTGCATTTCCAAGGTATTCAGTTCTGTTCCCCCTGTTTGTGAACAGATACAGGACATTTGAGAAGGTTTAGAGATGGGCAGCAAAGTCAAACCTACAAAGTGTCCTCTATATGAGAAATGATTGCATAAACTGGGGAATCTCCTGCCTTCAAAAGAGATGGCTGAGAGTGCAGTGTTACACTTCACACCACATAGAATCAAGCTGTGGAACTTAGTGGATGTTAGAAGTTTATACGGATTTAAAAACAACTGAAGCAGTAATTGCTGGAGGCTGGACAATCTTGCTGAATGGCGTGGTGACTCCCTCAATCTTGGTGCCACCAATTCCAGGTGCTTCCTGGCCGTTTTGCTGCCAGGCAGCAATACAAGATACCATGCACCTTCCAAAACTAGTTGGCAGTGATGGGTATCATGCTCTACAGTGGTTTCCAATATCACAGAGAGACAACATCCTGATGATGGCCCACTCCATCTGGTCAGGGCAGCAGAGAAGTTGTGTGTTGCATCCGTGACTGTAACAGTTCAAGGAAACTAATGACAGCAAAGTCTGTTACAGCTTCAGTTGTGACTGTCACAGTCACAACCTGAAATAGTGTAGGTTGAATCTTCAGAATACCTGTCCAAATTAACCATCATCTTTCCAACCCTGGAGGTGGAAGGCTGCCCCCAAATAATCTTACCAATCCAACTTTGTGGTCCCATCCCTCCTGCACCGAGTAAGGGGTGTCTTCCTTCTTTTTATGTTCTCCCTACACTGCTGAAAGACCACGCCTTCCAATATCAATAGCACAAACCTGTCTTTCATGGACCACACTTTGAAATGAGTATATAACAATAGGAAATGACTAGCAAAGTGATCAGCTCTGCCTGCTTTCCTGGCACAGATGCCATGAGCTGTTCTTTGTGGCATGCAGTGAGTAGGAGAGCTTGCTCACAAGGCCTCCCAATACAGCTGCCAACCCTTTCTGTGTCTGTATTCAGAAAAAGATCTGTGCTGCTGTCCCAGGGAAAGCTGAAAATGGCACATTGCTCTCATGCTGAGATGCAAACAGCAGCCTGGCTTGTCGGTGGCACACCATGGCCCCTCCTGCAATGCCATTCCTTGGTGGCTGACTTGAGAAACAGCTTTTCACAGGAGCTACCCAAACTCTCCCAGTGTGAGCCATTCCCCAGCACATGGGCTCGGGCAGCAGTAGGCTGGGCACAGGGCAGTCTTGCAACACAACCAAGAAGCATCTCTGGCTGAGAAATCACTACTGAGTGCTTTTTTCATTTGTTGGTGTTCACTGGCTGTGTGTTCCTTATAGCTGAGCCTCTACTGCCAAGTGCTCAGACTCAGTGCTACGGATCGTGGTATCTCACCCCTAAGGAACAAGCTTTGGAAAGTTTTCCTGTCTCACTCTTAGTTAATTATACATTTCTGTAACAGCTAGCAATTGTTCAGTACTTGAAATAATTATACTTTTTTTTTTTTTTTAAGCCTGGAGCCATTTTCTTAGTAGATAATGGTAGCTACTGATTAATACTACTATTTCTATTTCAAATAATACCGGAATTCTTTCCAATGAATCAAAGAATTGTTTTACAGTGAACTTATCAGTAAATAACCAAAGCCATACTTGATCGCAACATGGTAACTTTTTGCTTTTGTATTTTTGACAGAATTAACTTCAGTTACTGAAGTAAGAAAATCTTTGCTTTTTCAAAGTAGGAACAAGTGGTCTGTTTTGTTGTAACTAATACAATTTACTCATATCAGTGGTCTTATCTTTTTTCAATTCTAGCTTAGTGGCTGGACTCTGTAAAATCAGCAATTCACTAAGAAGATTGCTACTTTACTCCCTATTAAGACTAAATATTCTTAAACTAGACTTCCAGCTTCCAACACAGAGAAAAAAAATGGTGTACAAATGTCCAATCCCAAGTTATACAAGGAAAGTACAAATACAGGGGTCTCTCAGGAAAACTGGATGTTGCAAATCGAGTGTGGGAAAATGCTGAGAGCTTCAGGTCATGGCTGACATTTAAACTCAACACCTCTGCTTCTGCATTGCTATTACTGGTAGTCAGTGACGTAAAACACTGCTTCGCTGTGGGTTTGATATTGAGATAATCTGTACAAGGAGCCACTGAATCCAGCAATACTTACAGAGTTAATAAATTCTTTCTGCAGAATATCAATATGGGTACCTAGAAGCAATGTCTGTTTTTAACTTGCAGAGCTGTGCATTTTGCATGACCTGCACAAGGAAAGTGTTAGTATCTGCTTCTTCACAGGTGATTTCCATCCCATTATTATTGTCCACAATTCAGGTAACTGAATACCTGAAAACAGATAGCTACATTTTGAAAGTTAAAAAATTCCAAGAGAAAGTTTATTTCCGTACTTTATTTCTGCTGCATCAGAGAGGGTCAGAGGTTCTTCATTCTTGGTCTGTGGTCTCCTTAATAAGAGGAAAGAGCTACATTTTAACCAAATCAGCACATGCCCTGTCTATCCACTGCTCCTGCAGAACAGTCTGGTGGTTTATGGACAAATTATGCTATTTATCTTACATCCTGTTTTGTTGGCTTTTTTTAATGTTTTGCTGCAAAACATTTTTCTGTCTTTTGGGGAAAGAAAATTACCTCTTGATGAGTTTGTGATTTCAAAGAAGGGAGGCACACTGCAATAAGAGACATAAGATTGCAAATATCCTTTAGAAACACCCAGCATTTTCATAGAGAATTCTTGAGTAATGTACATGTGGCTGCTAATAAGGCTGTAAATGGCTGCATTACTGCCAATAAAAGATGCCATCTGGTAGGTCTGCCTATTAAAACAGAAGTTTATCTGCAACCTTTTAAGTCTGGAGGTTTGGTTTGGGTTTTTTTGCCGTGGGATGTTGCTGAATCATTAAGAGAATCATGGCAGTGTTAATAAAATGATTTATGGAGTTATCAAAATGCCTATTAGATCCTAAACTCAACTCACTCCTAAATTGGAGTTTGACTTTGTCAAACCAACTTTACCTCAGCTTTGGTCATCAGCCCTTCATACCATCAAGGGCAGTAAAGGCATGAGTGCTTGAAGTCAAGCTCTAGGGCTTTCTTCTTTCACCAGCGAAGGCTGAGCTCTGACCCATGGGAGTTACTTTGTGTGTACATCAGCATGTAATTGCAGTGTCATCTATGAAGCCTGAAGAGGGAGGTGGGGGAAAAAAAGGATACCTTATTCCCAAGGTTATTTTTGCTCCAAGAAACCTTTCTGTACACTCCAGTGTAGGTTGCTACAGAAATATAGCCAAGCTGGAGAAAGCAGAGTAAGAGAACAGAAAAACAAGTAGGTAAGTTGTACATGTTTGTTTGTACACCCCATGTTTCTACTCACAAACTGCAGGCAGAAAGTAGGGCAATCTAGACACCCACACCTGCTTGTCCAAAAGGCTGGAAGGACCAACAAAAGCACTAGCAAGCAAAAATCCATTATAAGAAGCTATGGCCTACCTGATTAGCAGCATCACCACACAGCAGCTCTTTTCTGACCCTAAATCATGGCAAACTGCAAACAATACAAGATTTAAGGACACTGGCACAAATTTCATCATTAGGCAGGGCCAAAGAGAACCAGGCTTAGAGCAAAAATAATATAGACAACTCTCCTTTGAAATGAGACATTTAAATCCACTATTCAAAGAAAAGTGAGGTTTTTTGAAGATACTAAAAGATACTTCTTTGAATACTTGAAATAATCAATTTATCAGGGATACTAATTGAAAGATACTCTAGTCAGGCAGAGCAAAAAGTGTCGGATATTAGGAGAATTTTTTAAAATAATAATAGTAATGCTTTATGATGTTTGGTTTTGGGAGCTTTAAAGAGAGTTGGTTTTGCATGCTTCATCAGTGAAGCACAGCAGTGGGCAGCAAACATCACTGGGATTTCATGTTTGACATTATGCAGGTTACAGTGAGAAAAGCTTCCCCTTAAATGCTTAGTTATACTAACAGAGTTGTTGATATGATATTTCTGTTCTAATGAGCTGCATTTCAGCGTTCTCAGGTTATACAGGATATTTTTTGTTAGATTTCAGTTTGCATCTGCTGGTTGTGTTCAACTGTCAGTAAAGAGATATTCCTATGTTGTTCTTTAATTATTTACGGCAAATTCAGACTTGGTCTAAATTTTGACAAAACCCAGGAAAATTTTAGAGATGATTTATTTTTGAAATGTAGTCAGTCACCCAGGTGCTGTGAGGACAGGAGGCCCCAGCCAGCCCAAGGAACCATCCCTGCAGCCCAGCCCACTGCTATCTGCACGCAGGCAATCCCAGCTGCTGGAGCTGCTGAGGCAGCACAGCCAGAACGTACAAAATAATGCCCCTAATGGTACCTGGTGCCTCCCGATGCCTGAGTGAGCTCACTGAAGAAAAGGCTCATGCACAGACTCCCAAGGATTTAGAGAAAAAAGAGATTTGACACACCAAAGCAGGCGACACAGTGGCTCTAACACAGCGGCAGCCGGCATGTGATTGCCCTAAGAGCCAGGAGAAGCCTGCGGCAGTGGAAGCCTCTAACCTGCTGCCAGCAGCCACAGCTAAAGAGTGTGCGTGTCCCCACCACCCTCTGGCACTGGGCAAAGTCCACAGGTGCCACAGGGCCCACGCAGGAGCCCCTTTCTGTTTCCACACATGGGGTGGGTGTTTCACTGAATTAGTGTCTCTGCCTCATCTTTGATTCCTCCTAGTTTTCATCAGTCTCAGCCAGCCCCATCCCGTGATCAGAAGTCTCACTTAATCTAACTGATGGATAAGAAGCATATACAACTTTTTCAGTAAGATTTCTGACTTCACCCTTTTAACCCAGAGAATAACTATAAATAGCTTATAATGTCTGGGATTTCCACAGCCTAAGTGCGGCTATAAATAGTTCTAAACATTTTCCCACTTCATGCTTTTGAAAAGAACATTCTCCACTTCCTTTCTTGGAGAACCCCTGGGAATAATGCTAGATCACAGCTCAGAAAATATGTATATTAGGAGAGTTTAGCAGGACGGAGCTCCAGCAGCTCTCGGGCTAATTTCACGTCGGGAAGGGGTCAGGCGTCCTTGGCCAGGAGCTCGGGTCCGTGATGCCCCCGGGCGGGTGTCGCCAGCCGAGCGCGGCCCGTCCGTGCCCCTCAGCCCACCGGGCCGCTCCCGCCCGCCCTACGTGCGGGACGTGTGTGCTCGGCGGGCGCTATTTTAAACACCAAAGCACGACACGTCCCTTCGGCACGCGTTTACGCACGGGCTCCAGCGGCCCCGACCCGCAGCCGCCGGTCCGCGGCGATCCGCCGATGGCCTGGAGCAGGCGGGAATGGGCCAGGAATGGCCGGGGAATGGCCCGGGGCAGGCGGGAATGGCCCCGGGAACGGGCCGAGAATTGCCCGGGGCAGGCGGGAATGGGCCGGGAACGGCCGGGGAATGGCTCGGGGCAGGCGGGAAAGGGCCAGGAATGGCCGGGGAATGGCCCGGGGCAGGCGGGAATGGCCGGGAATGGCCCGGGGCAGGCGGGAATGGGCCGGGACGGGGCCGGGAATAGCCCGGCCGGGAGTGGCGCCCCCTGCCGCCCGCCCGCCCGCGGAGGCAGCGCTCGGGAGCTGGCGCCTCGGCCGAGAGTAAGGTCGCTCTGAGCGAGTTCGGTGCAGGAAAGCTGATGGCAAGAAGGGAGGGAAAAGCCTGACCTAATAGCAAATTATGTCCTGCCATTCTATCCTTCATTTCCTCCATCTTGCCTTTTTTAGTTCAGCTTAAGTCACCATATTGCTTTCACTTTAAAAGCTCTAAAACCTCCGATCTCTCTTTTACCCATGATGTGAAGATATTTGAAGCTGATGATCAGAAAAGACCAGAATTTATCACTACAGAAGATGATAAATTATTTGCTCAGGGGCAGCAGATAATATACCTCCTAACGAACAGGCATTCACAAGATGCACCTACAGGGAATGTCTTCACACAGAAATTTAGGAAGTGCAGGCAGTGGAACAGCTCAGCTGAGACACCCAGACCATTTATTCTACATAGGTCAGAAAACTGTTCATGTGAAAAATGTGAAAACAGAAAATCACATTATGCCATTATATCTTTTAAAAGTACAGAGCAGTTAGATGAGATGATTTTATGCATGGCCTCATGTCTACAGTAAACTAGATGAGCAGTAATGAAAGACCAGTTTCAAAACAAACATTTTTAAATTCGGCCCAGGAACTGGCAGGGATGTTGAGTTCCTAATATTAGATGGCAATGACTTTCTGTAAACAAGGAGCATGAGAAGAGAAAGTCCTAACCCCATAGGACTCCAGCAACTCAGAGAACTTCCACAGTATAAGGTGTAAAGTGTGTGATTCCTAATACTAAGAGCACAGTGAAATGGTTTAGCATACATAAAAACAAGCTGAGATGCCTGCAGGGATTCACATTTGCTTTCTTTTGATGCTTTAAATCAAAATAGGTTTAAATTTGTATCAATGCAGTGGCAAATTTGTATACAAAATGAATGCAAATTGTCTGTGATATATGCAATACCAAAATGCTGATTCCTTAAAAAAAGCCAGCGCTTCCACAAGTATTACTATCACAGCCTGTTCACAGATTTGTTACATGGTATGCAAACTCTGCACCCACTTAAATGCTTGAACACTGAACGAAGTATGGCTCACTTCAAAAATACTTCCTTTTTACGTTGACTCAATTTTAGCTGGTCCAGATAATGAGGCTGTTGAGATAATGGAAATTTCCTCATCACAGAGAAGATCTGACTGAGCACAGGAAAAGAGAGCTCTCTGCACGGCCACCTCTCACATCATCATTGAAGACTTTGGTAATTTCACGTGGTGGAGGGGCTGGATATTTCTTTTTCTTGAATCCATTGCAGACAGAATCTTTGTATCAGAGCTGATCAACCAAAAAAAACCCAAGTCATCCAATCAGTGAGTGCTCTGTAGTCTACTTAGAAACAATCTGTACATCACAGATTACGTCCATATTAAGCAAATTTTGAGGAAAGAGAACCTATGGCTAATGATAAAGACAAGCCTGATCTCTTGATGTAGTGGCCAGCACCTACTCTCATTCAGAATATTTTTGAATGAGGATTGAGATGCCTATACCAACAGACCAGTAAAATGATTCTGCTGTTATGACAGTAGGAACATAAGCCCAAACAAAGGTAGAGAAATAACCACAGCTTTGTTATATAACTCCTTCCTCCTTGGAAAGAGCACTAAGAATGCACCAAGCGGTATGGTGCACTTGCAGTTATGCAGGATAATCCCAGGAGTTTCTGTGAAGTCAAAAGAAAAAAAAGAATTTTTACAGCTTCTGTCTTATTGTCAAAAAGTACTTTGTAAGCACTCGTGCTCCTTGGCCCAGTTTCTTCTCCTTCCAATCTTGTTTTTCAAGTGGCACTCCTTTACTAGTGAGCATTCATTTGAATAGTCATAGTAGGAGCCACAGCCTCTGAACTGGCAATTTCATTTATCTCCCTTCTGTGCAGTGTTTTTCTTCTGCATGCCCCTATCTCTGTAGGATATAATGCAATTTTCTCTAATGGATTAAACTCAAAATTCTGCTCCCATTTGGCATGGAGAGAGTTCTTACAGAACCCAAAAGCCAAATACATGTTTTCCAAACAAAAGTCATATGCTACAAGGGTTTGGTTCAACGTTCAAGCATTAACACTATTGGGGGTAAGGTCTACTATATAGCTGAATGTGAAAGTAAGCTGAGATAGGAAAGAGTTAAATGATCGAGCTGAAATGTTATTTAAATATCATGAATTAAAAGCTCCAGCCTAGCTGCAAAGAATTAAAAAGGGCACAAGCTTGGCAATGCTCCTAAGGCAGTAAAAGCGATGTTTAGAGAGAAAGAAATCTTTGTTTGAATGCAAAAAGGAAACTAAAATTGGCAAAATGGAGCAAAGAAAATGTATCTGGGTGATCGCAAACTGACAGAATACAAATCTCCCTCAATACAAGGAGAATCTCCATGAATTTCAGCAGGGCCACTGTCAAAAATCTCATCATATAACACAGTCAAGGTGAAATCCCAGCAATTTCATAGGCTATTTTTAAAACTGTGTTTAATTTGTAGTTGCTTCTGTCTTACCTCACACTCCTGTTTCACACTCCAAGGGATGGAGGTCAGTTGCTTCTTCCATACCCATCTTTGTTGTAAGAAATGCTGTCTGAGAACTCAAATCCTCTCCTGTTGGCAGCAATGGGGCTCTTGCTGATGATTTCAGTAAAATGGGAACATGGACACCAGCCTCCCTAGAAAATCTGCAGCAAGTGGGAAGGAACCTAAATTTCTTACCTCTTCAAAGGAAACCATTAGCCAGAGGAGTGAGATCACACTAAGTTGGTGTGAAGGCTGACTTGACAAAAAAGGGTGGTCCTACCACCTCCTGTGCAGGGGACCCAATCCAGCAGGGGCACATTGAGATAGACCAGCTTGCTGATTTGGGAGAATGATTAGCCTTTGTTTCTTGTTTCAATGGGCTAATTTTCTGTGGAACCATCTGCTTGATTGACTTCTGGTCACATCTAAATCCCAGCTCAGGGAAGCAGTGTGTGAGCACAGAGCTGTGGGGAGCGGGCCTGCTCCATACCCAACTTATATTGTGAAATTGCCCCATGAGAAAAGTATGATCAGAATCCTCAGCACTAGACTGTGAAGGACTAAGATGAGAGTTTCTACACAGTGCAATTAATGACATGAATGAGCATCCATTTTCCTAAATGGCAAGCCTGCCATTGAAAACTGGGTGGGGAAAATCAATATAGTTCCTTGGAGGTTTATATTGCTTCAGAGTGCATTTGTCCTCCCATCTGACCCTGCAATGAGAAAGCCTCCATGAAAGACTGTGGAGGAGGGCTGTGTGCTGCCCTGGAGCTGCAAAGTCCTTTAAACCTGCTGGACTGGGTAGATGGGGCAGGGAGGTGAGGTATGCCCTGAGGGGCGCAGGCAGGTGGCATGGTGCTGCCTCCCACTCCACAAAGCCTCTGGAAGGGTTGCTCTGTCCTCAGTTTTTCAGTGGGTTTACTCTGGTCACCATATCATTTCCACCCAACCCACAGCATCCCTGGCATGGTAACACTGATAATAACCAAACTACAGCAAATGTCATCACTTCCCACAGCCCCTTCCCTGCTGAGCCAGGCACTCAGAGCTTCAACCCAACGGGGGGGAAAGGGACATTCTTCACCCAGTGTGAATACAATCAAAACATGTCACAGTACTTCTAATTAAATCCTACTTGAAACTATTGCCTCTGTAGCATTGCCTGCAAGGAAAAAGCCCCAGAATAACTCAGTGAATATGTAGCTCAATTCACCATTGTTGTCTGTGATCAATGCCAAATACATCCGAGAAGAGGCCATCACTGACATAAATTCCTGCAATCGTATGAACAAGTAGAAATGTCTTCCTGACTGTACCTGGTATTTGGCCAACGACACATTAAAAGCCTTTGTAATTTTCTTGTAGGTGGCGTAACCACAGAGGCTCTCTGCATTGAAATAATTAGGACCTTGGAGATTCCCTAAACAAGTTCCCATGAGAAAAGAGTTTCTGGGTAAGGTTTCTGGACTCTGGTAAATTGCTCAGGCCGGAATATGATTACAACATCTCTTGCAGTGACAGAAAGTAAAAAATTACAAGGTAATACTGGAAACTGATCCCTTCAGCTGGAAATGGGATATTATGTGATCTGCTAATATTTGGTTCTTTATATATTCAAAGCCAAGTTAGATGAATGTTATCTATCTTCTGTGCTGGCAATGACTGATGAAACATTTTGGAAATTATCTGTTCATATACCTATATGCTTATTACAACAGAAGGATGGAAATTTAACTGTATTCATCACTTTCATTGACTTTTTTTTTCTTATGAATCTAACTTTAGTTTTACAGGACTGGATTCTGTGAAACTAAGGAGTACACTTGTGCTGTTGCATGGGAAATGTCTTGTTTTTAATGAGTTGCCAACTTAATGACCTGTGGGATTTCAAAGTTCCTTTTTGGTTTAAAAGGAAATGATTAATATATATTCTGTCTTTAATTATAGTGCTATAATTGTGTGAAAGGAATTCCATTCATTCTTTTCTTCATTTAAATGTTTTACATTTGTGAATGTCAGGCAAACTATTCTCCTAAAAGTTCTGTCTGTAAAATAGATTCATAATATTATTCACTTTCAAATATGAGAGTAATGAGAGTACTGGTATTCCTCAGTTTGGGGCAGAATACTTTGATTCTTACTTTAAAAGGATAGACAAGTTATTTAAATAATTCCTTGACTAAAATAAAGTGAATTTATATGGAAATAAATGCATGGCTTCAAGTATCTATTAATGTAATACTGCTATTTATTTTTTTACAACAAAAAATGTTACAAAACAGGAAATGTGATGTGTATATTTTTGTTAATACTGTAAATGGCTACTATAGCCCACTAGCAAATGTCCCAGGATAAATTTGGATAAATTTGGATAATTGGTAGTTATACTTCAGAAAGAAAATCTTAATCCTATTGTTCTGTCTGTATAATCTAAGGATTTTCTAACTCTGAAAATGGTTTGTGACTTCTTTCTCCTGTTTTTGCCCCATGCAATTGAGAGATCAAGTTTTGGGGTTTTTAAGAGCTCATGTATGTGCTGGCTACAAATCCCATCCCTGTGACTCAGACATTTTGATCCCTTGGTTATCAGCCAGACATTTTTTAACAACCTGTAAACCTCTGGAAATAAACATTTTTGTCTGATTGTTCCTTATACATAAGGAGAGTCTGATTTTGCAAAACTGTGATTTAAAACCTTTTAGGGTGCACATCACCACCCCACACAGATGCAGAACACTCTTCTCCCACTACTTTCTCAGCTCTCCTGCTCCACACCAGACACCACACCACATGCTCTTTCCAGGTTTCCCTAATTTGGTTTCCCAGAGAGTCTGGCCTAGGGACCAAGATCCACTCCTTAATTTGGATCACAAGGACAAAGACTTACTGTCTGAAACCAGAAATCTTTTCTTTCACATATGTCTGAAAACTTTATTTCATTGGGGTTTTGAGTAGTCCCCAGACCTTTAAAAAAACATGTGAAACCTGATTCACAGCTCCTTATATGCACCTCTCCACCCTACTAGAGACAACTGGCTCTTCCCCCAGCAGCAGCACCACCAAAAAGGGAACACAGACTAGGAAAGGACTATCTGGGTCATCAAATCCCAGTTGTCTGCTATCTCAGGACCATGTCATAATCCATTTATGAAGTTATCAAGCTCCATCTTAAAACTACTTAGGATTTGTTGCCTCTCTGCACCTATTAGGAAGATCTCATTCCCAAGTGATAAGCTTCTGTCATCTAACAAAATTACCTAGTATTAATCTTCTAGTGCATTGACTTGCATTTTGCACAAATACATTTAATCCTGCTTCCATTTCTCCAGTTCTCATCTACCCTGTTAACCTTCAGTGTTTTGCCTTTGCAGAGCTGCATTGGGAAGGATGTAATTTTAAGACATTTATTCGAGACACAAAAACTGCATTATCGTTCTGCCGATAAACAGAAACAGCTCTACTATCCTAGCAAGGTTGGAGTGACCTTGCTTGTTAGCTCAGAAAGAAAAATATGCACACATTCCATAAGGGAGTGTGCTGGCATCCTCTTCTAGAAGTGAAGTGCAAAGTTAAATCACAACAATACACCACCACAAGATTAGGAAAGGAGTATGGAGGGTAATTTTCACAAATGTTATTTTGTAGCCAAAAAGAATTCCACTATATTAACAAAAAAATGTAACTTAATATATTAATGTAAGAATCAGTATGGTTATTATATAGTTAGAAAAAGAACTGGCAAAGCAGACAACAAGATAGAAGCATAAGGCTAATTTTCTGCAGCTTTCCCTCAGCTATATCTCCGGAAACTCTGCCTCTAGCTTAACTGCCGGCTATGTCAAAATTAACAAGACAAGCAACTGAACAGGAATGATGACTTTATTTCTCTTTGAGTAAGCTTGGAGCTTTGATAATAATTTCACTGTGTCTACACATGAAGCAACACAGCCCTGGCACTAACTAGTCTGATGGGCCACTGCTATTATTGTCAGGTATTTGTTCCTCCTCTGTCCTCACCAGCTACCCAGCTTTGTGCCACTGAGAAAGAGCAATAGCATAGACCTAATTTTTGTGGCAAAGTCATTACAAAAAACATTTAAGAGTATCAGGCTCAAGACCAGTCTTTGAGGAACCCTGCTTCCACATGAGTTCTCTTTAGCCAGTTCTTCACCTTGCCTACAGTTGTAATACTGATCTTCAGGTTCTCCACCTGAATTACTAATCTTCCATTTGGCACTGTACCAAGGCCTCTAGAGAAGATGGTAACTCTTCTGGCAATTTTTCAGTGACCTTACTAAAGAGTACTAAAATGCAATTTGTTTTTTATCCTCTTTTACAGCAATTTTAGTCTCTTTGGTAATTTTTTCCATCAAAAATAGATTTTTAAGTCCTATGTAGTCAGACTGAAAGACTATCCAGAATACTCTTCCTAAATATAGCACCATGTATTGATAAAATTGAAACCTTGCAAGCTGCAGAATCAATGTTATCTGTTTTCTTCATGCACAAAGCACATTCTGCCTATCCTCAGTAGACCATGAAAGCACTCCTGGTAGAAGAGCAGTAATTTAAAAAGTCAATAAATTCCTCCCTCCAGGCATTTCAAGTAGGTTAATGCGAAAGGAATACATTTTATATTGCCCAAGGTAGAACTGGATAATTTGCATTTACTCTGGATTATATTAGCAGCCCCTGTTGTATCAGTGTGACATCTCCCTGCAGGCCCCTTTGGAGTAAGAACATAATTTCTGCAGCCTGTGATGTTGACTCCCAGCTCTGTTTCTAACTTCTCCTCTCCAGAACTCTGAACAGAATGATTATGTCTGTGGGGAGGAGCTAGATGTATCTCACAAAGAGTAAATCTACAGCATATTATGTCCTCGGCTTTACAGTCTGCAGTATATGGGAGATTGTCCTTCCTTAGGATACTGCACCCACCTTTGAGATAACAATATATTTCTCTCTTTTCTTTTTTTACATACTATTCCTTTCAGAAAGTTTACTACCTGAGTAGACTTTGATCCAGTCTGCTTTGATCTAGTGGTCTTGGGTGTTCACACCTGATTTATCATTTTGATTCACCCTTTAGGGTTACTTGGTTCCTATCTCTCTAAGCAAAAGCATTTGTAAAACATGAAATAACTATTCTGTTCTGTTCTGCTTAGGGAAGGTTTTCAAATCTGAGCTTTAACAAGAATTTTACTGAACAGGGAGAATCAAGAAAAAAACCCCAAGCAATATGAGAAGAGATTTAGAAATTGTGGCATAGAAACAAGAGATTCAAGAAATTTTAGATTTATTTGCTCCTGGATAAAGAAGACTGAAGGGACTTCAGTGAAGAAGCAATAAACTTCATGAAAGATGTAAAAGACTAGCTAGGTATGAACATAGAATCACAGAATATCTTCAGTTGTAAAGGCTCAACAAGTCCAACTCCTGGCCCTGCACAGGACAGCCCCAAGAGTCACACCATGTACCCAAGAGCATTGTCCAAATGCTTTTTGAACTCTGTCAGGCTTGGTGCTGTGACCACTTCCCTGGGGAGCCTGTTCAGTGCCCAGCCACCCTCTGGGTGAAGAACCCTTTCCTAATATCCAACCTACACCTCTCCAACACAACTTCAGACCTTTCCCTTGGGTCCTGTCCCTGGTCACCACAGTCTGTCCCTCCTCTTCCCCTCACGAGGAAGTTGCAGACTGCAATGAGGTCTCCCCTCAGTCTCCTGTTCTCCAGGCTGAACAGACCAAGTGACCTCAGCTGTTCCTCACACAGCTTCCCCTCAAGGCCCTTCACTATCTTTGCTGCCCTCCTTTGGACTCTCTCAAATACCTTAATACCCTTCTTATATTGTGGTGCCCAAAACTGCACACAGGACCTGCAGGTGAGGCCACACCAGTGCAGAGTGGGACAGTCACCTCCCTCAACCTGATTCCTGATGCATGCAAGATAGTTGAGCTTTTCTTAATGCAAGCAGCTTGAAGTTGATAATCTCTTGAAATGTGTCCATTTGCATTTCTATGCTTTTTTCTCAAGACAAAAAGTCATTGCCAATGTCACCAACAGGCATTTTGGGCCTGGCAATTTCACCTTCAGTGTCTTTGGGCATTGAGATGGTTGTTTCATTAATATATCTCCATATTTCATTTTTATTTTCCTGAGTAGCTCTTTGCAGGATACAGGGTAAAAGTGGCCTATAGCCAAGGAGTGGGCAACCCTCTATCCTGTTATATCTATTCATTCACAAATACAGGTGAGCGTACATAGAACTGTGACTTTGTGTATGTGTATATTCTATGAAGTCATTGACTGCCTTATGTCTCAAATTATTCCTTTGGAGGCGAACAGGGACTAGTTTTGCCGATGCTGGATATATTATTGAAACATTATTACCCTTTTTCCTTGGTGTTACAGTATCAGGTAAGGACATCACCTTCCCTTTACAGGGTAAGGATATCACGTACTCTTTACAGGAAGACGAAGTAGGTAGAGTGAAGATCAGCCAACTACTTCCAGCTGTGTTCTTACACCTGTGTCTCTTCTGTAGCTTGAGCACTGTATCCAGTGTTCTGAGACTGGAAACTGTGACAAAATGATTGTGGGAGGCAGTGAAAGGACTAACTGCTGTGTCACTCTTCTTCCTACATAGTTTATTGCTTTTTAAGCAGAGGGCTGTACTTGTCTTTGTCTAATGCAATGTATCAGCATTAAAGCAAAACACAGTCCGGCTCTGAAAAGTTCAATGGAGAAGGATAATTTGTTTTGCAAAAAATTCTGTTAATTCATAATGTAATATCCTTCCATCAGGAACAATACCCTATCTAGAAAAAAAGGTGTGAAAGTGCAGCTCCAGGGAACAGGAGGCAGACTGCCCCAGAGCCATGAGCAGTGGACTCCCTGCGCAGCAGGCTGTCCCACAGCTGTGGACACTGAGAGCTCCAGCTATCAAGGAAGAATGAGCCTGGAAGCCCTGAGAGCCATAGCTCCCAGCACTTCCCAGATCTCTGCCAAGGATCCAGGTCAGCAAGCTGTCAGGAAGCAGAGTAGGGTTCTCATTGAAACACCAGATTTTGATGAGTCAGCAAATGCTCAATTAAAAACATGTCAGAATTTTTCCAACCAGCTCTACTGAAAATCTAAGCAAATAAAGGGTGCGGGGAGGAAATATTATCCTTATTTTACACCAAGGGGACTGAGGCACAGAGATAGCATGTCAAGTCTGCAGTCCGGAGGCAAACTTAGATTTCATGCCACCCCTTCATCACAGGAGTCTTTACTTAAACTTAATTTGCCATTACAATGATCTTGTGAGGTATTTAATTTTATAAATGGGAAACCAAAATAATTTGCACAACAGCAGAAGGGAAGCCTGTATCTTGAATCCAATGTTCCCAAAGTTGCAGAACTTCAGTAGCAAGCTTACCTGTTTCTATCATGGTCAGGGTACACAGATAAGATACAGTCAAACTCAGATAACCATGCAGCAATGATATAAATTCCTACAGCAAAATACTCCCATGCTACAGTCTTCTTATACTGAAGCATGCTGTCCATGCAAAAATGTTGGTTTACTATGGCTAAAACCCTTGTAGGTGGTTGTGGGTAGTACACAACTAAAACTTTAGATAGAGGAGGTTACTAATTCTTCCCTAAACACTTGCATATACAGTTCAACTGGTTTTCCTAGTTCTGCTAAACACAAGCAGCTATATCTGTACCTAGCTACATCACATTCATTCTCTTCCCAGGTCTTTTACGATCCCAGATTTCTCAGGCTTCTGTATGTAAATATTAACTCATCCTTCAGCTGGGTATCCACTGTGAACACAGCCCTAATTGTAGGGAAGAAATGTAGCATCACCTGGTATCAAAGTCAGTTTTTATTAGTAGATTTTAACTTCAAATTTCAGAGAGATTTTCTTTGCTGTCTTGTCTCTGCTTATTTTAAAATTTAGGGTTGAAATATCCTAAACTGCATTCTTTTAGGGAATATAGCTATGGAAAATCTGCTATTCTGCTATGCTACTCAACTCTTTTAATTTTTACTACTTTTGGCCTTAGAGCAGGGATTTTTTGATAAGGTCATGAGTAGCATTTGAGCTATGGACATGACTTCTGCTCCTACTGTGAAAATTGGCTCAAATTTGGCAAAGTCACAGAGCTCTGATAAATCTGTTTGCAATTGCATAATAGAGGACCAAAGTTTACCAGCTAAAATGCACAAATCCTGAGGCTGTATGGATGCTGTCCTTTCTGAGTGACACCATTCTTTGACCCCTGCAGGCCACCCAAGGACCAGCTGGAGGGCCACATTACCTTATTCTGCCATTCTCTCAGTGCTGTCCCTGCCTGCACCCAAGTGCCACAGAGACAGACGCCACCCAAGTTACAGACAAAGGGACTGAGAGCTTGACCAAATGAGGGGAAAAAGGCCAAGCTAGAACTGCTGGTCTAGGGTGAAGCTGTGGTTGAGAATTGTTGAGGAAAGACTGGACTGTGACCAAGTAGGCAGGAAGTAAAAATTATAATTGCTCCGGCAAAGAGAATTTGATATAAAGAAGAGTGGATAACAGGATCAGGAGTTCTCAGGGGAAATTGGGAGCAAACTAGGATTCATGAGGGAAAAAAAAGAGATGGACATTGTGTGAGAAATGTGAATGGGATGCACAGAGTCATGGGAGTACAATTAGCTAGGTTTGCCTGGGAAGAAGATTGGAAAAAATATATAGAGACAGAGCATAGCTGAGAACAAAATACGTATTTTGGAAGGGAGACTGAGAGTTTGATGGTTGAAGGCTGGATACAGAGGAAGGAGAAAAGTTGGAGGCAGATGAAAGATGATAGTGATCCAGCTTGATGCAAAAGAGTCTGTGTTCATTAAGACTTTCTTTCCTCTATGATCTGCAGAGTCTTGAAAATCACCCTATCTCTAGTGTCAGCCGATATGTTTTAGAGCCATTGGGAAAATGTGCTTCTCCTCATTTACTAATTTGGTTTATTAACTTACGACATATTATACTAGACCTGTATCAGAGATTCTGCAAGTTATTTTTATGGATAAATATTATGAATGCACATAGTGTCTCACATGAGGATTTGGGATTTATTTTTGTAAAAGAAGAATGACTTGAAAAATGAAACTTTAAAAGTTAGCATGCCATGAGTAATCCTCCCTATGCTTGGAAGACAGAAGTTTGCAAGAACAGCTTTCGTATGGGGCAAACCTGAGTAAAATTCAGTCTGGAAACAGATCGCCTAAAAGCGGTATTATGGAGATCTTTAAAAATCACGAGTGACACCAGTAAGAGAGTGGAAAGGGGGTTTCTGTCTCTTTCAATACAAGCTCTAAGGTACATAAAATGAAATTACAATGAGGAAGGTTCAAAACAAAAGGAAATTCTACTGCTTGTCACAGGCTTCTGTGGGGCTAAAAACCAATATGGGTAAAGGGAAGAATGGGTAGACACTTGCAGGATAAATCTGTTGGTGAATTAAACCTGGCTCCAGACCCTGAACCTCAAAGCAGGGCTTGCAGAAGGCTGGGAGAGCTTGGGAGAAGTTTGCCTGAAGTTTGTAAGAGAAGACAGACTTCTCTGTCTTCCATCCTTATTGACTTGTAGTGGCAAAAAGTATAAGCAAATCCTTAAAAGGAATTTCCTGGGAGGCAGAGAAGAACTGGAACCTGCCTCAATTAGTGTACAGCTGAACACTAATAGATCATGCCCTGCAAGGGCATGATGACGACTGCGTAAATCATACCACAAACACAACCATGCCCACTTGCCACCCAGGAAAAATCCTCAAGAACAACCTCAGAACACAAACTGACCCACTGTGATTCCTCCCCTTTTTCTAGTGGTAAGAGACATCATTTCTGGGCAGGACCTGAATGTAATGAATGGACCGAGCAGACCACAGGCACATAGACATGTTACAAAGGTGGACCAGTCAGATGTCGTGCAGCTGTATGTTCTGTGTGAGGGCAGCCAAGGAGTCCGATGGAACAGAGGAACAACAAGGAGCCCTGTAGGGACAAAGTCAGGGATGGACAAGAACTACCACATTTCTCACCTGAGGTTGGATAGGATTGCAGGATTCAAGGAAGCCTTCATTTCCTTGAGCAAATGTAGAGAGATGCAGAAGGTCATGGCCATTCTTTAAAAAACAGCACACATCTAGAGGACCTGGAATCGAAACAAGTCTACTTGTCTCAACTAGTCCAACTGTAATCTAAGCTAATTATTTTTTTAATGTTACATTAAACAGTTGCTACAAAAATGCATCTTATACATGAGAGATGCTCATTACTCTTACCCTCCTGCAGGTCACCTGCCTCAGTGGTGGGAGGAATGAGTTTGATACCCTCAACAAACTGAATCCATGTCTAATCCAGTCCTCTGAAGTCAGAGGTGATGTTGGATCTTCTCTAGCCACATTTTATAAAGTGCATTACCAAACTTTAAGAGAGATCTGTGGGTTGTGGATCCAGTGGACACATGCTTCTGAAATACAGAATGAGAACTTGTAAGACCATACTTGGGTATCAATGCTGTCCTTACTGTTTCAGTTTATCTGACCCTACATAAATACATATTGAGTCTGATAATTGTAATCAGCTTCTTGCGCAGACTGATGATGGCCATGGATCCTATTATACAATGCTTAGCTCTCTGCATGACATGCGCTGCATAGCAAGCCTAAGCTCCCAATCAAAGCCCTTGACTCCAGGAATTCAGGTGCTTAAATCCTTATTTGGATCTAGATCATTTGCTTTAATATCCATGTCTCATTTCTCAACACTGAACAACAGAACTCATACCAACAAATCATCTTCAAAGATATTGTTGAAGATAAGACCATCTGTAAAGGTTTAAAATTTAAAGCTCAAGGGAGTTTGATTTGTATCTAACGTTATCTGGCTTTGCTTAGTCTATTTGACAATTGCAGTGAGTAGGTGATGGAATTGTGAAATAATGTTTTTGCAAGTAGCAGAATGGAAAACTCCCTTAATGTTCAGAGTTGGTGTTTAGCAACACAGTTTATGGTTCCTTCTAGAGGCAGTTACTGGTATTTTTCACTAGCAGATTAACATCTGATTTTTTTTCTCCAGAGTTTGGTGAGCTTGGCCAGTTTAGGTGTGGCAACCACCAGTAGAATGACCTAACACTAGAATAATTAGGTTCATACCAAATAATTATGTTCACACAAAACAGACTGAGTACCTTACACATGGCAGACCCATGCTTTTCCCCAAAAATTTCAGGCTTGTTTATTCTTTTAAATGTCAAGGTTGTTCGACAGAAGAAAATAAAACCTTAGCGGATATGAAGTCTTAATATCCAAAATAGGGTCCTAATCACCCTAAATGGGTGATTTTTCTTCCAGCCGAAAGTAAAATGCCCAGGAAGCAATTTGGTTAAAGGAGGTGTAATTAGGGTCTATGCTTTCATAAGACTAGAAATGACAAATTGTAGTGAATATCAGAACATTTTCCTTATTTTGCCTCTGTCATCTAGAATGTGAAAGACCAGTATTCAAACTCCTGTGGCACAATTCAGAGATCTATGATAAAAAGCATCTATGAATCAAGAAAAGCAAGCAGTTTGTGGCAGCATCCCTGATCTCATCCCTGTGGTATATTCATTTCTTCAGTGGAAAAGTTTGATTTTCATTCAGCTGCAGACATTACAACTCCATATTACAATATCATACTATATATCAAGATATAATTATACTAGTAACTTAAGCCCTAAGCCAAAGTACATGGACTCTGTGCTTTTTATGTACCTAAATTCGTATCTATGCACTTGATAACATATACTTGACAAAGAGAGGAAATATATTAAAAGAACCTGTTGAAAATATCCAATTATGAAAAGCAGAAACAAAGTGTGTGAACATGGGCATGTGTGTGTGGTATGGGATGGTAACAGATAAAGACTGCTGAAAAAGCAAAAACTGGAAGGAAAAAGTAAAATCCAAACAGCGTAAAAAAAAAAGGAAAACGTATAATGTAAAATACAGCAAAGAAAATACAGGAAGTATTCATAACATGGGGGGAAAACACTCAAAGGGATGAAAGGGAAACATTCTAAAACTGGTAAAAACATATCTTTTTATACCTAAGACTAATGAACTGAACGATGCCATTTTCAACACACACACTAAAAACCAGCTAGCACAAGGTCAACAACAGCAAAGGACAAAGCTTGTCCCAGTTAAAACTTGGCAAAGGAAACAGATCTTAGCAGAAGGTATTGCACATCCACTTCTTTCAAACCAGTAAGACAGTTTCAGAATAGAACTTATTTTTTAAAGAGGAGTAAATTCTTCACTACGGCCTGGAGCTTAATAAGAAATTTCTTCGGGAAGGTTTTTAGACTGTTTTCTGCAAGACCTCATGCATTTTCTTCAAAAGCAGATGGTGCCTCTGGCTTCTGCTGCTGCCAGGTTGTTGGGGGGCCGGGAAGAGAAGACGCGAGGCAGGCAGCTGCCGGCTTGTGCGAGCGCGTCCGAGCGCCAGCTGGGCACGGGCAGCGCCTCCTGAGCCCTGGGCACCGCTGCGCCTGCAGCTGCCAACGGGAGAGCTAGCGCCCGTAGTGCTCCACTTTGGACTCAGGGGCAGAAAGTGAGGGCTGCTGGGGGGGGAGGGGCCAGGAAAACAGAGTGAATTTTCTTCTAACCTATGCTAGGTTAGAATTAATACAAACTAAGATCATCAGTTATAAATGCCTGTGCCTCATTTTGCAGGGAGCCGAGGAGCAGCCCGGCCCCCGGGGAGTGATGGGGACGGGAGAACGGCCGGGGACAGTGCCGGGGACGCGGACGGGCTGGTGCCGCTGCCGGTGCCACAGCCCGGGCCGCGCTCGGGGCC
>VZRL01005232.1:2148097-2211475 GCA_013397895.1 Origma solitaria
GAAGCGCCGGGCGCGCGGGGCCGCCTTCCTGCGGCGCGGCTCCGCCTCCGCCGGGCAAGATGGTGGCGGCGGTGCTGGGGCAGCCGTGAGCCGGTGCCCGCTCCCGCCTCTCTCTCTCTCTCTCTCTCTCTCCCGTCCCTCCCGGCCGCGGTCGCCGCCGCCGCTGCTGCTTCGCGAGCGCCTGGCGAGTGTGCCCGGCGCGGCGGGCGATGCGGGCGGCGGGGCTGCGGGACTGTGTGTGAGCGCGCCGCCCATGTGGGTGTCCCGGTGAGGCCGGGGGCAGCGGGAAGATGCTGCTGTCGCTGGTGCTGCACACCTACTCCATGCGCTACGTGCTGCCCGCCGCCGTCATGATGGGCACGGCGCCCACATACGTGCTGGCCTGGGGCGCCTGGCGCCTGCTCTCCGCCGTGCTGCCCGCCCGCTTCTACCGCGAGGTGGATGACCGGCTGTACACCATCTACCAGAGCATGGTGCTCTTCTTCTTCGAGAACTACACGGGCGTGCAGGTGAGCCGGCCGGGCAGGGCAGGACAGGGGGCTCGGCGGCCCGGGGAGCCGCCGGCGGTGGTGCCGGCTCTGGGCTCGCCCCCCGGGCCCCCTCGGGCCGCCCGCCGTGGGGCCCGCGGGCAGGTGCGGCCGTGGCCTGTGCCCGGGAGCGCAGAGGATCCGCCTCGTTCCGCAGCCGCCGCTGCTCCTCTGGTGATGCTTTTCACGGAGTGTTGGTGTTGTGTTCGTTTTGCAGGTCGGGGAAACAGAAGAGATGCGACACCGGTCGTGCTCTGTCAGCACTTGAACGGCAATCGCCTTTGCACACTTGAACCCCCGTGGCCTGTGCCGCACATCTGTAGTGTTACATTGGCAGCAGATGAAAAAGCTATCATCAGCTATAATTGTACATAATACACGTACAAGTTTTTAAGAAATAGATTACTTAATCTCTAAATTATTACAGATTTTCAGTTTTCGTGCAGTCTGCCTCAGGTCAGTCTGTGGCCCTTAAATTTGGATCAGCCACGGATTGTGATTATTCAGGATCTCGGTTTCAGGTTAATAAGTTGGAGTCGGAGGCCTGTCTTGTCTGATCAGAGCTGTATTTGCATTCAGGTGATAATACTTCACAAAGTGCTCAATGTTTGAGCGGTTGGTTATACATTTGTCTGTAATTTGCAAAGTAAGCACGGAGACTTTTAATTCTGCATGCAAAAAATAATAAATGACAGGTGCTTGCTGTTCCTACACCTGACCTTCAAAATTTTTTTAATATAGAGCAGTCTGTTTCAAGTTAGTGTCAGCTTTAGGTGCTTGAGAGTAAAGAATGATAATGCATGTTGACAGGTGACAGAGCTCATCCAAATAAGGTCTTCTCATATTTACAGCTAAGGCCTTTTTCCACTCTGTAATGAAGCATTTATTTCAGAATCAGGCTAGATCTCCTCTGATTTCCACTCTTGAGTGCAGTTATAGGCCTTGCTTCATACTGACACTCGGGAAACCCACAAAGCCAGGTGAAGGTACAAGAGTTGCCCAGTTTGACATCAGAGTGAATAGAACAGATGCAAAACTGAGGCAAGATCTTCTTTTAGTGGTAGTTTTTGACTCAGCTTGTAACTTACGTAACTTCACCCTTACCTCTTGTCCAAATAAGCTAACTTGTGTTGTGCTTTATATATTTTTAAAAAAGGGAAAGGGAAGAGGGAGCAGTAGTTCACAGGTTACATACTTACAGTTTTATCTGCCTTCTGTTTTATGTAGTGTCTCTAGTGCAGATACCCTGACGTGTAGTAGCACATGACCAGCAGTCATTAACTGCTGAAAGTAGCAGTATAGTAGTTTAACTTAACGTATTCTAAGAATGAGATCCAAAAATCAATATATAAATTGTAATGGAAAACTACTCAAATTTCTTACAATTGGTGTGCAGACAGTAGCAAACACTTAAATTTTTTTAAAAAGAACTTTTATCCAAAAAATGCCTGTAATGTAAAAGTAAAAAAAGGAAAACGCTAGCCAAAAGAAACTAAAAGGCAGCCATCATCTAGTGACCTCTGTTTCATTGCATTGATAAACTTCATACAAACACAGAAATGGTGGTGATCAATTACAGGCCACTTACAGGTGAACACTAAGGACAATATTAAAATAGACACGCTTCATCACAGTAAGCAACAAATAATGATAAGAAATGGTGGAAGAGGAGGCATACATCATAGGATAAATAAAATAGTAACTGTGAATGGAAGGTAAATAAAAACCTGGGAAATACAATACATGTGTAGAGGGGTAAGAGTTACAACCCTTAAAAATCTATGTGTTATTTAACTGGGAGATAGTCCCCATTTGTATAAAGAAGAGAAACAGGGTATCCTTTTAGGACTACTCTTGTGAATGCTGAACGTGTTTAACTTGAAACTCACAGTGGAAAGTTAACCATGTGCCTAAGTGTGTGAGATTGGGATAGTAACCTGAGAGCTGCTGTAGATGGGCTGTCTTAAGGCATGTAATTAGATGCAGAAGTGTAGCATCATTAAACTTAATTCGAATAAAGTAGCAAAATAGTAGCTTCATAAAGGCAGCTGTAGGGCTCTACCAGCATTAAGGCACTATAGTAGCCATGGGAGGGAGGAATTCCGCAACTCTTTCAGATCTATTGATTTTTCAGTTGGTTGAAGTGTGTTGGAATATTTTTTTTTGTAACTGGATAAAGGGGAGACAACAACCTCATCCATCAGAATACTGGAACTTCTTGTGTAGTCTCACTCAAGCTATTAGGATTCTACAGATGCTCAAGTGACTTTTTGTTAGCACAAAAAGTGCTGTAGGGTACTGTCTTCTGAGATTTTAAATGTTTTTAACATTATGTACTGTTTAGCATTCTTTGGTTTTACACTTAGAGTATTTGTGGTTTTTCAATACAAGAACTCTCTGAACCAGTTGTGGATATTTGAGGTGCCTGATCTTAAAATAATTTGCCAAAATTCCCAATAATGTGAGTGGGGCATTGATAGAGTAAAGGTGGTTAGGATTATAAACATGGATGACCTTTTTTTTTTTACTGAAATACTAGTGTAGTGTGATATTGATTTTCTATTTATTTTTCTGTCAAGAAGTGATGTTTCTGTCTATCATCTGCTGTTAATCCATTAAGTATCTAAATCTGTCTCCCCCTCATGACTGTATGCACAAGTGTGTTTTTCTTCTTTTTTTTTCTTCTTGACTAGGATGCTTTTAGCCAATTCTTTTTATAAAAAAAGCTGTAGTTCATGCTAGAAAGGCTTTTGATCTTTATAGCAAACTCTTCTGTTTTGAAATGTAACTAAATAAGGTGATAACCTTATCTGCGTGATAGCAAATCTTGAATTACTAGTCTTTCCATTTCTCTTAAGTATTTGACTGGAGATATAAAATAATTGCAGAGCTATAATTGCTGTGAGCTCTGGGTCTCTATGTCCCAGAGAGTGTCTCATGATGTAAATGTAGAACTTTTTTACTTGGTAAGTAGAAACGTATTTACTTGTAAATACTTCCTTTTTTAAAATTTTGGATCAGACTAGGTTTTTTTCCACTGAAACAATTTGTTTTACAAAGCCTAAGAGAACTTAGGCTAACTTGGCATCAGTTTAGGTTTTCCAATAATATTAGAATTAATTAATGAATTGCCAAAAATAGTCCTTTTTGCTGACTGTCATGCAAGAGTTGGCTGCAGAAAACTGAAGAACCAGTATTGAGAGTACAAACAGCAACGAGAACATCCCAGTGCTGTGAGGTAAACTGGGCAAAGCCAGTATGACTGTAAAGTGAAATCCTATAATGCTGTGGGAATTTGTCATTGCAATTACAGTTTAGCGGGTATACGTGAATTCTGTTAAGGAGCTATAAATATATGAAATTAATTCATCTTTGGCATTGTGACTGTGCTCCTCAATAATCTCTAAATTATAAACTCAGGGTAATGAAAATGTGTAAATGTGATCTGTTAGAAAGTGTCATAGAGAGAACGTCCCTGCTTTGGCCGTGTGTTGCCTCGGACCTGTCCTGCTGTAAGATGCGGGTGCCCTATTGTACTGTTTTCTAGGAGGAATATACATGAGGTGCTTGGAAACTATATAAAGTGAGATGAATTCTATGTGAATAGAGTCTCAGAGAGCAAAGGACATTAATTTTATCGGTGATGAGCCAAAACACTCACTGGTACAGACAGGTGCAATTCATGCACTTTGGAGGACTTGCATTTGCTGGTACTAGTAGTTGATTTGGCCCCAGGTTTCTCAATCATCAAGTACCTGATGAATTGTGGTTGTGTTACTTTTGTCTTTACTGTGTTAGGGAAGTCTGGACTCTTACATTTCAAACAGACTATGAACAGTTGAATCTACCATAGAATGTGAAAACCAGAATGGCTGCAAATATGTGTGTGATTAGGATGTTTGAAGGGCTCAAAGGACTAGTAATTCAATGTGGTGAATGCTCTCATCTCTCTCTGACCCTGAGCATCTTATCCCAGTTGCTGTCAGGGTGATGAAATTAATGCCTGTTGTGTTTGTGCACGTTTCAGATCAGATGAGGACTAAATGTTCTTCAACTTTTTTTGTTGTAATTGTATTTGATATTTTGTACTGAATGCTGGTGAAGAACTAATAAAGGAATCATCACTCAGACTGCTTCCTAAAGGATCATTTTCATCTGAAAGGTTTTGACAATTCAATGAAATCCATAATTGAATTAATGCGAATGGATTTTGTTCAGTACTTGTATCAGCTGTCTTCTCTACCCCCACTTCCTGATGAATAGAATTTTTTGGAAGTGGTGTTTTTATTAAAGACAATATGAAATTCTGGTTTTCATTGTCTTTACAGGACTCTGGAAAGGCTGTGAGAATCAGATAATACCTCAGTTTTATTTAGCAGAGCTGAACAATTATTTTATAAAATACAAGAGATCCCTGTTAAACAGTGCAGTGTGCTTTCTGGATTGATACTGAAACTTGGACTTGCTGTGTCTCAACGACGTTGAAAACTACTTATGTTTAGAGCAAATTAAAACTTTGTGGAGCTGATGTGCTGCTGAACTCTTTAGCAATGCTTTCCAGTGGAGTAGAGCCTGGGTTATTTTTGTATCTTGGCTTTCTAGGAAATGTGTGAGGAGAGCTTGGTGTCTGAGCTTGGGATGGATGCTTAGTCTCAGACCTGTTGGCCAATTTGCAGTGAAAGTGAGTGTCTGTGCCCATCGCTGTTCCCAGGACAGCAACACAATTATCTTCATTTACTTCCTGCCTTTCCTTTTGAAGCTGTTCAGCTGTCCAACAGGTAATTCTTGAGGGTCCAAGGTGGAGGTGGGAAGGCAAGAGGCAGCACAAGTCTGACGGCCAAGTTGCAGCATACAGGGAGGTGCTCCTGGTTGCTGTTGGTGAGGTGGTTTGTTTTCTCTTAGGAACCTGGTTCTTCCCTCTGCACTGGGAGAGTCATCATAACCAGGTTTCATCACAGCAGGGTGAAGGTTTGGCTTCTTACTGCTGTCAGTAGATGTGAGTGACAGGGTTTGGCTTCTCTTGAGATAAGGACCCATTTCCCAGGCAAATACTGTAACCAGAAAATCCAAAGGAAACATCACTTTTCACCCTTCTTCAGTTGTGTTTGGAAAGAAAGTGCTGGCAATTGTATTTTGGCATGAGTCTGGGTCTGTGAACCTGTGCTTGAGTTTCCTGAGCTTTCCTCCCTGTGTGGCGGCTCAGGAGTGGGAGGATACTGGGGTGGTGTGGGAGCTGAGCAGGAAAGTGCCGTCAAGGCAAACACCTAAGCTCAGGTGGGACCTGAGCAGCCTCCAAGGGCTTGAGCTTTCCTAGTGCATGTAGCTTGTGGCAGTAACCGCAGTTAGCACCTGCTTACATTGCTGCTTTGTGAAACAGTGTTAGCTGTTGTGAGGCACATTCAGAGGTTAAAATAATCATAACTTGTCATTTAGTTGTGATGGTAGAAGTAATGAAGAAAAGGTCTCAGAGGAGTGATAGAAATTTGGGGATTGGTGCAGTGCATAGATTGAAAAGAAACTAGGAGAAGGTTGTGAAGTATGTCACCTTTGTGTGGTAAACTTTTTAAAGAAGCCCAGTGAAATTTTTCTGCTGTGAGGAAACTTCTGGCTCCATTAAGAGGGTTTACCCTACTTAATTTCGTTATAGATTTCAGTGTACAGCTGTCTCCAGGCATATATGTCTTTTGTAGGATACAGCAAAGTTCTTCATGTTATTAGAACAAAAATTAAGTGATACCTGCTAAGTCTGAGACGTGCAGCTTTCAAATTGAGATGTATGCCTAATTTTAGACTCTTATGTTCAACTGTGGTATGAGGCAGCAAAAATAGATAGATTAGGTGTGTAAACTTGGTGCTCTGTTGTAGATATTGCAAACCAGATATTTGCAAATATATTATTTTTTATTCTATGCCTTTGACTGTAGATCTGAAGGTGAAAGTAATGTCCTTCAGGACTCTTGTCCAACAATATACCATCTAGAGTTCCAGTGTACTGCAGGTTTGGCTTTAGGGCAATATGGAAAGAATTTAGTGTGGAGAGGGTCCACATTCAGTGCTGGTCCTGGTCATCCTCCACTTACTGCCTGCTATATGAAAATTAAAATAAATAAAATCTGAGGTCTTCTTAGCATTTTTAGAAATCAGGTTTGAGCTACCTGAACTAAAACTGCTGTTTGGGTTCAGGAATTCGCAGCTTTGTGCGGAGATTTGCCTAGCATGTGTTTTCTAATTGGCAAGTCACAACTGAGTCTGAATTTTATATCAGCCTTATCTGTTGCAGACCGCAATTTTAAAAATGTGCGTTTACATTTTTAAGTTAGCTGCATGTACTTATGAAAATATTAGAAACTATGTGTCAGGTAGGAAAGGCTAAGGAGTCAAAGGGCAAGTTTTAATGCTCTAATACAAATTCTAATTCCAAGTATTTGACCAGTAAGTTTTGCAATCTCATGGTATGATTTTAAAATTTTCTATTTAAATATATTTTGATTTTAATGTCTTAAGGTTTTTAGCATATGCTTTTTTCAATATAATTTGTCCTGACTTTGCATAATTTGTTACATTTGAAAATAAAAATTGTATTTACCACTTTTTTTTTTTTGTTAACCTGTGTGAGTTTTATACACTTCGTTCTTTTTGGGTTTAACTGTGTTTTGGTAGATGCTGGGCTGTGGCGTTTTACAGTGCTCTTCCATGCCCTTTTCTTCTGCTTACATAATAGGTCCAGATACTTTATGTAAGGATGATTGGTAATTTAGGTGTTTTTTCTCCTGGTGCTCTACCATCAGACACTGTTCTTGCTAAGAGAAGGTTTTGTTCATAGTTAAACATTTGAGTGCAGTTATTTCAAACTTTTTGCCTTAGGCTTGCAGGCAGGATATCCTTTTTATCCTCAGTTTTAGTTGTGTTAGATAAAGTAGGCTCAGATGTCAGGGATTTTGACATTACAATTATGAGGAAGCACATCTTCTCAGGGGAAAAATACTCTTTAATCTATCTTCTGTCAGTTTGAATTTATCCTATGAAGGGATTTGGTATAAAAAGCCTGGGAAATTATTTTCTTTTGTTCATTTCATTTCTGTCACATATTGCTTGTCATCTTCTCTGTTACTACTAGATCCTCTGTGGGAGTAGGAAATAGCATTTATGCTGGTTTGATTTTTAAATGGAAAATAAGCTACACATGATTCTGTCAAATTTGTATTTTAGCAGATAACTAGATATGAAAAAATATTAGTTTGGATTGCTTTGAACTGTATTGTGGTAGTTGAAATAATTTTTCCTGGTGAACTTACCGATTGACTTGGAGACTTATTTCGTTCCATTTCTTAAGGCAATTTGGAAATCTGAGGGCATGCATGTTTCTTTTTGAGTATGCAGGTGAACTGGTTCATTCACATGCTGTGGTGGTGAGCAGATGAGAGTGATTTTAATGTGGCAATTTTTGAGGCCGATCAGTTTACTGTGTTCAATTCTGGAGCCAGAATCATTGCAGATGTCTCCCTACATGTTCTTATGCTGTGTCGTGATTCCTTTGCCTCACTGTGAAAGTCCAGAGTGCTTAAATTCTAAATACTTACTGACAATGATATGTGGAGAAGTTTTCAAAAATCCTATTCTACAATCAAAAGCAGAGAATAGAGATATTTCTTAATCATCCTCGTTCATGCCTGCTCATTAATAGCTTCATGCCAGTTTTCAGTCTGTACTTGATACAAACACTTGTAACAGTATTACAAATCAATATGCAAATAACTCCTCCTTGGAGTCCTAGACATTTAGAAGCAAAGTTGCTATTACAAAGAGCTCTGGTTGTAGAAAACACTGCAAACTGCCACAAGGTTTCCTTCTTCTGCCTCCTGTGATGGGCAAAGGGTGTTTCCCAAATCAATTTAAACGGACATTATGTGTTTTCCACTACAGTAGACTAATAAAGTAAATAATGGATATATGAAGTGTGGGTTGCTTTTGCCTTTCTTCTGAGGAAATTACAAAAATCTGCATGAAGAAATCTCCAGAGATGAAAAAGGCTCATAAAGGAGAATTTCTGTTAGTGAAACAGGTAGAATACTTCCACTCTTGTACTAGAAGGCATATTCTGGTTATATCTAATACCAAGATGCCAAATGTTCAGAAAAGCACTCCTGTTTAAATCTCATCTTATAAATAATCTCCTTTCACATATGTCCAAATTATGTGCTGTTACTATTAAAACAATTTCATTACTGGTGATTTATGGTAAAAGTTAGATGCTCTAATTTTGATTTTTCACAGGTGGTTACTGATTGTGATGGTAGGTTCATGCCATTGAACTGCACTGTAATCAAAAGCAAGTGATTTGGAGAAAGATCTGTAAATTGTTTGGGCACTGAAAATTGCATTTATTCAGAATTTAGATGCCAAAATATTTAAATAATGATAAATCTTGCTTTTTTTCTGTTACCAAGACTGGAACATTTAAGATATACAGATGTCTTTTTGAAAAAAAATTCAAGGATTCATCAGGTAGCTAAGGAGTACAGGGGACAATTATCTTTCATTCAGCTCAGAGAAGTAAAGCTTTTGCAGTCAGCATCAGAACTAAATGGCTTCTGTACATATATCTAGTACATTGAATGAAGTATAACCACTCAGATCAGTTCGTCAATTTAGACCATAAGGCTAAAAGCTAGTATGAAAGTAAGAATGTATAGACTTCATACTTAACATCAAATGGTATTATTTAGTCCTGCTTAATCCATATAGGTTGCTACTATAGTTTTCTGAGAAAAAGGTAATAAAATGGCAGTAGTGTTTTCTAAAGTTCCATGCTCTCTGGTTGAATCAAATCAAAGACGTATTTTTTTTAAAAAATTGTATTACATTATATATAGGAGTCTTTTCAATATTCCCCAGAGCTTAATCTCTTAGCAATGCTTTTCTTCACTGAACCCCAGTAAAATACATAGCTACAAAATGTTTGAATGAACTCTGCTTCAATAAAATTGATTCTTTGTGATTATATGGTTTGCTGCTGAGCTTGCTAGGGCTGTATGAGCATCAGACTTCAGACTTGTGCAATTATGTATTGAGCAGATAGTCCCTAAAGAGGTTATGATATGTAGCAATAGTATGATCATTACGTGAAAGCTGTATGTGTCCTAAAGGTACTTTTAGAAAATCTACAAACTTTTTTTTTTTTCAGATCTAGAGAAAATGCAACTAAAAACATTAAAATCCATGCTCTTCTGCTCTATTCATATTCTTATGCTGTAAGCAAGTGAAACCTGTATCTGTTAAATCTGAATAAAAGTGCTTCTCTGTCTTCTGTGAAGAAAAATAAACATTTAAAATTCTTATAGTAGGACATCTGAAAACCTGAGAAATTTGTCAGCCCCAGGTACAAATTCCCTATCTGTATTGTCTTCAGCCTACTTCTAGTCAAACAGGGTAAATAGGTTTGAGGTACTTTCTCTAGAAGCTCAAAGGACTTGTGTCATTAGGCAGGTTTTTAGTCTATGAGAATTTAAAGAACTTTGCTGATGATGCCTGAAGCAGTGCTTCAGAGGTCAGCTTGCACAGGGTGTGTGTTGACTTCAGAAGCTGCTACCTCGTAGTTGTTTCGGTGGTTTATTCATGCAGGCTCCACACTTTCACTGGAAAATTGTACTGAGTTTTTAACAAACAGATGAGAAATACATCATAGGATACTATTTATTTTAATAGATGTGTTGTAGTAGTGCCCAGCTAACAGAGATGCTCTTGTCCCAAAAAGCACAGAGTCCCAATTATTAATCATGAAAAAATAGTGAAATGGAGAGAGGTGCATTTTGTGAGGATGGCACAGCTGAGTAGGAAGTCTGTATGGTCCTTTTTAAGTGTTGATGTCTTGACTCCTTCTCCAGAAGAGGGAAGGAATGTTCTTCCCGTTATCCTACTTTTGTCCTTCTTTCCAATTGCTACTGTCTGTGCTTGACAGTGGTGTTTTACCTGAACACAGTGCTCTGCTTTCACAAAGTGCTCCAGTGAATGTAAGTTTTGTTGAAGTAACAGCAAAGATCGGAACATCATTCTTCAATTCACACCTGGTTTCTTTGAATAGAAAAGGCAGGAGCGTTAAGAAGTCTGAGGAACCAAGATTGGGTGTGCTGGTATAGACTGATGAGATGGCCTGGGTTTTTACCAGCAATTGCCTTAATTCTGCTGATACAGAAATCACACTATCAGATCTGCTTGCAGATCAGCTTCTAACTGTTCCTGTTACTAGCCACATCCAATTACAATATTAAGGTAATCTCTTTGCTAGGAGTTTGATGTGATCACCAGTTGACCTGCAAGCAGATATTCTAATAGTATGATTACTTTTGCCTCCAGCTATTTTTGTCATGGCAATGTTTACTGAGCTGATATAGGTAGGATGTGATTAAATGATCTATTTAATTTCCTTTGGTATATAAAGATTTCACAAGCAAGAAGTAAAATTCTTACATCTAAGTGTCTACCTTGTTTCAGTGAAAACCTGTGCAAATTATTGTTTATTCAGGTGTGGCTGCCATGTAGGACTGTTCTACATTGCTACGTGACCTATCACATTAGCACAGCCATAGTTGAATATGTTGCAATGGAAGAAGCACCATCTGGTAGGGAAGCTGAAACTGGTGTCACCAGATCACCCAGGAGTACCCATTTGCATGCCTAGATCAGCCTGTCACTGAATTTGTAGATTGTCCCAGTAGAACTTGTAACCTCCTGCTAGTGCATGAAAGTTTCACCTGGGCAGGACACCCTGAGGTGTCTTGTAGCCACTGAGTATGTGAACAGCTTGGTATATGGCATCCATAGAAGGTACCAGCCTTCCCACAGAAGGGATCTAATAGCATCCAGTTTCCTTTATTTGTGACCTCACTGTATTGAGTTTGACAGTGCTGCTGTGTAAACAGATGTGAAAGATCTACATTAACACTAAGTGCATTACCCATTACTGTGAACTGGGCTGTGAAGCAACCAAAACATGGCTAAAAGCACACATTTCAATGTTGTGTACACAAATAATGTTTACAGTGTTAGATTGTGACTCTGCATTTTAAACATTTTCCCTCAAATCCATGCGTACTTTGGCATGCTATGTTGCTCTTCCTTTTCACTTGTTTTCATTGCTTGACTTCATTGTGCCTTTTTTTTTAAACACAAGCAGATTCTATTCTAAATTAATAGGTTCCTCACTTGCTTCATTGTGGCAGACTGGGCACTTACCAGTTCATTAAAGCTGATAGCTAGGTAGAATGTATGTGTACTGTAGTGTCTGGAGAGCCATGCATGAAATACATGGAATGCTAGGTACCTTAGCTGCTGAAACTGAAATTGCACCCCGAGCATGTCCTGTGCTGTTTCTCTGGCGCTGGCTGAAGGGGGTAGGACCACCCCTGCCTGAGCTCTGCACACCCCAGGAGCAGCCCTGCTCTTCTGAGGAGGGCTACGAGTCTTTTAGCCACTCTGATGTCTTCAGTTTGCTTCAAACACGGCTTGAATACAGCTGGGCGCTGTGAGCTTTTGTTCCTGCGCTGCTGTCCCTGGTGAGTCACTCAAGTGCTGCCTTAGAGCTCGGTGCTAATAGCACCAAGGTCATGGGCTCGATCTCCATACGGCTATTCGCTTGAGATGGACCTGAAGATCCTTGTGGGCCCCTTCCAGCTCTGAGTATTCTGTGATTCTGGAATTCGCTGTGGCCCCCAAATACCTTCTGCACCAGCAGAATGAGAAGGAGTCAGAGGCTGCACAGCCTCTGCAGCAAAAAATTCTGCAAAGTTAGCTATGAAAAACAGCAGGGAGTCAGAGTTTTTCTGGAGGCCATGAAGAAATGTACTGTATCATTTCCTTCTGCAGCTCCAATATACATACATACGTACATACATAAATATATGTATATAGGTGCTCTGGTTTACCTAAACACATCAGATGGCCAGAAACTGGAGTCTTGTCTTGAGCAGACTCTTCTGCTGATTATCCACAAGCAGGTTAATTCTTCAGACACCATCTCAAAGGGAAAAGGACATTTCTATAGTATTCAAAGCTCTTAAATGTTACCCCTCTGTTGTGTTTGATGAATATTTTCAGAAACCCAGTAAAGCAAAAATGCTCTGTCTCAGGAGAGCTGCGTGGGTGCCCAGAGAGTAGGTGTCTTCTGCAGGCTGGAAGTTGCCATTCTTAGCTGGTTGTAGTAACAGTTGTAAGTTTGTAGCTCAGTTCTTTAACAGAGAGTGTCTGAGGTGAATAGCTGTTTGCTGGCCTTTGATGAACTGTATAAGCCTTTTCTGGTGATCAGTGAAATGGGCAGTGCTGAAGTGGATGATGCTGCAGTTAAAGCTGATGCATCCTCTTAGGCTGAGCCATCTGAGCAAACAAAACAGAGCTTTCAGATTTTCTCGCTCTTACCTTTGCTTTGAAATAAAACATCTAGGGTTTGTGGGTTTAATGAGAACTATAAATAAGACAATTATAAATAAGATTTTTTTTTCTTTTTTAGTTATGTACAACAGTATGACTATGTGTTTGTATCATGAATAAAAGATTTTGGTCCACTATATGTAAACACATGTAACCCTTAGGGTAAGCCATAATATTGTGCATAGAAGTTGTTTACAGTAACAGTGAGTGGGTGTTCCTCCAGGGTTAAAAAGTGAACTAGATCCAATCTTACTGAAATAAAAAATTACACAGATTAACTGTTATATTTGGCGGACACCGGCATACATGGGGGTTTTTTAAGGGAATGATCCTTTATATTTGTTTTTACTCATGCAATAGTCAGAAATGAGTGCTTTAAATTGTGGGTCTGATTGCACTAAGATTTTGACTTTGTACATTAAAGTAGAAATATTTACAAGTTGAAGTTAAAATTGTGTATTTCAAACCCTGTTTCTTGTATGGGGGAAGCTCTTGGGGTCAAGGGCAGATTTTGTTTTCCTCTTGTTCTTTTTTTTTTTTCCTTGCATTTTAGAAAAGCTCAAATAACATTCAGGACCTTCTGGATTAGTGATTTGTTGTATTGGGCCTTCTCTCTTACTCTAAAATTGTCTTTGCCAGAAACTGCGTAGTGGAGTCTTAACTTGAAATTAAAGAAAACAGTATTGATGGACATTGTGTGTAACAGTGCTGGGAAAGTGTACACTTGGAAAATGAAGCTTTAACTCTGTAAGTGAGAGTAGGAGGGTTTCTTTCAGTGGAATTTGCGCACCTGAACTGTACGGTCAACCCTCAGACTGCTACCTTGCTCTAAACTGTGTGTGGTATCTAGTGTCTGCAGTAAGGTTATAAATTCTGGTACTTCAATGAGAAGACTACTCCTACGGCAGAATCTTGTTCAAATTTCTCAGATACTGTTCAGAATATACTTGTCAACTGACTTGTTACAAATATTTTCCAGTTAGAATTTATTGTGCGTGCCTTTTTTTTGTTGTTTTGTTTGGTTTTGGTTTTGGAAAAAATTAAATAAGTTATGTCCTTTTTACTGTATGCTGAATGATCTCTTGCTTACCTATTTACTGAGTATCTCAGTTTGCCAATATTTGATTTCTGCCTTGAAAACAAAACTTGATCAACAATGTGGTTGTATTTTCAAAGAAGAAACAGCATGAATGTAGAACAGCTTTTATGGGGGGTTTTGTCCTAGATTTAACAATATGAGGCATTAGCCATCCAGTAGCACAGGTTACCTGAGAGATAGACAGATTTTGCAGAGATGCTGATAGAAACCTTCTGTAAGGATCAATATGAGACTTGGCTTACTAAATGTTACCAGTTAATATCTGAATGTTAGTTTGTTCTTCCTGGTAAAATTCCAGTCTTGCCCAGACTAGGGAAGTGACAATAATAAGTGGGTAAACCTTCCATATAGCACTTTGCTTTTTTGGTGAATGGAGTAATTTCAAAGTAGTGTGTATGTCTGATACAGCCTACTTCTAGAAACAGGGAGTATGCCCATTGGCAGAACAAGGGTGAAAGGCTACCTAGAATGTACTAGTTAGAAAAACTAAGCTTCATTAAGTAATGAAAGTGTTTATTAAAGGTGCATTGGCTCTTCAGAGTAAAATTAATTGATTTCTCATTTTATATTTGAAATGCTCTCAGAATGCTCTCATGCTCTCGGAATGTTATTTCACTAATACACCAGTACCTTGCAGGGATGAGAAACTACAAGGTTAAAGTTGTCTTTAATGCAAAAGAGAAAAAAATATTTAAAAACCTGTCTGGAAGCCACAGACCAATTTAAAGGCCCCTCTCAATCTCTTTTTTTTTTTTTTTTTTGTTCACTCTTGATGGTTAAAATCATGGCAAATGTTTGAGATTTTGCTCTTGATCTAAATCAGGAAAATTTATCATTTTAGATTGAGTGATAGCAAGTGATTTTGTACATATCTGTGGTTCCTCATTAACTTCAGTTATATTAATGTAGGAAGCTTGTGGATGAAGGTCACCTTCCATGGATCCAGTTCTAGTGCTAAGGCACAAGAACAGAATAGGTTTCTTAAGCCCTCGTTAATTAATATTTACAGCTTTGTTGATAAGGCGGATGTCTGTGTGGTGGGTACTGATACAGTGATAGAGTGTTTGTCTGTTAATGATGCTAACTTGCTGACAGTTTTCCTAGTAAATAGCCAGTTACTGCATTGGATCTCATCACTGCCTAATGCAATGAAAATAAATGATAAAGTAATACTGCATATTTTTTAATTTTTTTTAGGTAATTATCTACGGGGATTTGCCAAAAAATAAAGAAAATGTAATATATTTATCAAATCATCAGTGTACAGGTTTGTATTTTTTTTGCTTGTCCTAACACTTACCGATTTTAAAAATCTGCTGGTCTGTTTATCATGTCTCTTTCCAGCCTTGCCCTAGCAAGCAAGAACTTCTAGTTCAAAAACCTTTAATGACATTTACACATACAACATGTACCTTTTGTTTCATCAGTGGCAATTAAGAGCTAATTTAACTGATTCTTTTGGGCTTTTGTTGTTGCAGTTGATTGGATTATTGCAGACATGCTGGCGATCAGGCAGAATGCGCTTGGGCACGTCCGCTATGTCTTGAAGGATGGCTTAAAATGGCTTCCACTGTATGGGTGGTACTTTTCACAGGTGAGCCCATTCACTCTTGCCTTGCTGTTTGTGAGTCAAATATGTAAGATGGACTTTCCCCCTGTTTTCCATGCATGCTGTGAAGATGCAGTTCTGAGCTGGCCTTCAATTATTTGAACATGAAGGAAGCTGGTTTCAGTCAGTGTAGTTAGATGTGTATCTTAGTCGAGAGACAGTTACTAAAGACTCAGTTTATTTTTCTAAATGAATACTTATTATGGATAGAATTTAAACTGTAGAGTCTGTTAGAAATATTTCAGAATATTCTAGAACTCCAGTTAGCAGTAGCTGTAAACAGACTTTTTTTGCTATGTATCATGCTACAAATTGGGAACAAATTTGCATTGCTTTGTGTACTCACATGTTTTTCAGTTGTTTGGTTTAGTACAATATAAAAGAGAAAAATTGGATCTTAGTATAGTGTGGAAGAAAGGCAGATCCCACCTCCAGGAAAATGTTGGTTTTGCTTTGGACTTCAATTAAGAAAAACCTGAGTCTAACAGTATCCCCACCTTTTTCTTTCTCCTCTTTCTGCATAATATTCTTTCTGTTCATTCTAGTCTGAGAGCTCAATCTGATGTGACTTAAATTTATACAATTACTGAGAAACAGTGGGCCATGGTCACTTAACAGCCAGCCTACTGAGTGGATATGATCTTCAGTCTAAAATGGTGGAGAGCAGTGTAGGTGGCTTACCTGCCTAAAATCCTCTGTGAATTTGTCATGTCTGTTCTTTACTTTTTCTGAAAGCGGAACTATTTCTATGTACAAACAAAATAAAATGTCGAGGTGGATGTTTTTGGAAGTACTGGCCTTTTTCTAGGTGAGCAGAAATGGCTTCATGGTACTTATCTCAGGGTTTAGATGGGTGCTTAGTTATTAGAATAGAAATTCATAGAGTTTTGGGTAGTGGTTCCAAAGTGCTTATTCAATAAGACTTTTCTCCTTTGTATTCTCTGTTTGATCTTAATATGTTCCCTGAACATTAATGTGCTTTCTGTCCCTGACTCCACTGCGCAGGCAAAGAAAAGCAAAAAACAAAACAAAACAAAAAAACCAAAAACAAAACAAAAAACCCCACCCATTTAGAAAAATACAAAAATACTTCTAATAGAATTAGACAATTTGATTGAACTGACTGTCAGCCTTGTCCAAGAGGGTGGAGAACATTGAGACAAATATTATGCTGTGTATGATTGGAACTATATATTGGTTTGTAGAGGAGTATATGAAGAGTAGGCAACTACAGGTGGATGTCCAAATCAGAGGATTACTCTTTCCCTCATCTTTGCAGCACATCCAATGTTTTCAGCTTGATGGTTGAAAATCTTTGTTGTCTTCTGGATGAATACCTTAGTAAGTAGGCTATAGAGCTGGGTTGGAGCATGGGTGGTTGCCATTGTTTTTGTTAAAATTGGTATATTAGAGAAGTATATGCTGCAGAGAGAATGAGAAAATTCTTTTTTTTTTTTATTGGTTGGTTTGCTTATCCCAGTTCTCTAAATAACTATAAACTGTCAGACCCTGTCGTACCTCACTAAGGATATGCATTAGGGGAAAATGGAATTCTCAGTTGTCTAATGCTTGTCCTTAATGCTTCTCTACATTTTTTGTCCACCAAAGTGACCAGTCTGCTGCATGGAAATATTTTGCTCAGTCACTACAATGGTAGTGATTTAAGTCTGCTTTAATTAAAATACAAACGGGATATATATTCCATCCATTATCACTAGGTGTCCAGAAATTTTTTTTTTCAAGATTTTGGAAAATTACTTTTGCTATGTGGAATATCCGGTGCTCAGTTTCCTGACCGGTATATTGACCGTTAAAAGGAGGTTCCTGTGGAAATTAATCTGAATGTCATCTACATTTTTAATCGAAACATGTATATATTAAATAAAATCTATTCAGCTTTAGAGTCCTCAAAAAATAAAACTTCTACAAGATTCAGTGGGGTGTGATTATATATATTTATATATATATTTAAATCAGTGACACAGTTGACAGAGAGTGATGATGCATGTATTCTTAAATGAGTGAGACGGGATGCAGAAGGCCTGCAGTGCAAGGTAATAGATATTTTTATTGTTTTTATCACACCAAACAGTGCAAAAACACAAAACACTTCCTGCCCTTCCTGTTGATGTTCTGTCAGTGATGTCACTTACACTCCACTAAAAGTTTCCAGAGCCACATAATTACGCCATGCTCACGGAATTCATATTCCCTTCCTCAGGTAAACATCCTGTTTGGAAATAAACGTGGTCTGGATGTCCAGGAGAGCGAAATTCAGGCACAAAGGAAGTATATTTGTAAACACAATCCATTGTTGACTGAGAGAGGGGCTTTTAAAGTACAGCGGAAAAAAATTATAACCTTAAAAACAGTACTTCCAGAAATCTGTTTTGAAGAGCATTCATATATTTGATCTCTTACTGAAAAGGAAATGCAATACAAATTGGGGGATTTGAGCTATATACAATCACATAACTAGCATTCTTCTTTGGAGGCAGCTATCTAATAGCAAGAAAAGAAAAGAAACACTTAAATTAACCTATTATGTTCCAGGTCTGATTTATTAGGTAAACCAATTTCTTTTCATAAAACTGGCTTTATTATTTTTGGGTGGATTTGATTTTTTTTTTTGTCCTTATTATTTGCTACGAATTCATCCCATCACTCCTATTCGCTTATACCATCCAATTCACTCCTGTTCATTTTATACCCTGATGAGGCTGGGTTGTAATTTTGAAAAGCATTTTTGATACCCCACAGTTTGCTTGACTTTTTAACACAGGAAATATGTCTTTGTCTTCTCTGTTATCCAGCATCAGCTTGTGCACCCTTTTGGTTGTTCCTGAGTTTTAGCCATATATCCTGCCTTTCTTTAGCTTTGTACCCCTGAGCCACAGGGATGAGTTGGGGTGAAGGCAGCAAACACTGATCTTGCAATACCTTGTCTGTTCTTATGTTACATGACTCTGTGCTCATTTACTTGAGAAGTGCAAATCTATTTCTGAGCATTAAAATGTCTGACATGGGACACCAGATCTGTCTTCGGTGTCATGGTGTCCCCGACCAAACTGTCCAATAGTAACTTCCTTTGTCCAAGTTGACAAATCGAACAAGGAAAAGTTGGTTCAGTATTTTTCCAGTTTGCTGAAGCTGATTAGTAATTTGATGATAAGGGAAGACCTTGATTCCAGCTTTCTCTCATTTATCAAAGCTTGACCTAAGGTGAGCTCACAGAAAATGATGACTTACCAATTACATGGAAGTCTTATATAGTAGGTGAATTTTTTCTTATACCAAACTGAGTTTGCTTTTCCTGGAAGGGGTGGTTGTGGCGAGTATCAGAATATAACTGTACTTAAGTCTACTTAAGACTTCTGTTTCCCTTTAATAATGTCAGATCTTTAAAACCATCTTATATGTGGAGTGTGGAGATAACGTGAGGCTCTCTGTTCACTACACAGCAGAAGAAACATTCTTCTGTTGATGCAGCTTTCTGTCTGGGACTGTTAAACTGCTTGTGGGATGGTCCCAATACCATGCTCCAGCCAAGCTCAGTGAACTGGGGAATTCTGTTCATGGGTTTGGTCCCCTGCCAGTCACAGCAGCAGAGCAGAGTGTTAGAGCTGGCTACTTCACTTTGGGAGGGAACCACAGATGATAAAGTTAGGACAGAATATTTAATGTGGAGTTATGCATCATGGCTTTCTGTTCCCTTGCCCTGCAGCTTTTGAAGAACAACTTAAAAGTCACATCAAACACCGCTAGAAAAACAGCCATCTATCCACAACATGAAAAGCAAAGGCTGAAAGCCCTTTACATGACCACCTTTTCTGCCTGCCTCCTCCTAACCCCTCAAATTTTATTCCTCTCCGTCCCATGGACACAACTCTGCACATAGCCGTCACCCCTGTTTTTAGAATATACTGTATCTTTTGGTGAGATCAGGCATTTGAATGAGGCTCTGCTTTTATTAGTTTTAATCTTACTGTCACCTTTCTGCTAAGAGCACATAGAACCATGAAGGTTGTCTGACAAATCCTTATAGCAATAGTCATGGTGAACAGAAAAAAGTATTACCAAGTAATGGAGTCAGTTAGAAAACCCATGAAAACAAAGTACCTTATAACTGAAATTCTGTTATTTGGAAGCTAATTTTGTTTTTTCCAGACTTCATTGTATCAGTAGCTCATAGTTGGTGCATGTTTGTTTACATCCTCTGTAGGTATAACAAAGTGGTGGAAGAGGGAAATGATAGGGCAAATTTCTGTTTGTGTGTACTTTGCAGTAGTCCTTTTACTGAAGTTTTTGTGATAAATTCTGTGCAAAAAGTTATAAAATTAATCTCTTCCAGGACACTGTTTAATTTTCAGTAGTGGCTTTCTGTAAAAATACTTCTATAAAATTATTCTAAAGGTTCTAAGTCTGCTAAAGATTTTGGCTTACTTATTCAATTATTATCTTGGTATACAACTTCTTTATTAAAAGTTTGATTCCCTGGTGAAGTGCATGGAGGTTTCCAAGAGCTACACTAATTACTTTTGTGCTGCTCATAAATTTTGTATGTAGAAGTATGATACTTGCATTCCCAGTATTTGCATTAGTTACTATTTAAGAGTGCACATATAAAATTGAAAGCATTGACCTGTAAGTACTTGTATGTGAGTAACTTCAGTTCTTTGATTTTCCCTTGATACACAAATGAAGCTGCATGTCAGTGTTGTCGGGAATAAATGCCCTGAGGTCACTTCCAGTGCCATCTTCCAGTTAATTATTTTACACCTTTAAACAAGACATTTCAAGTGTCTTATGCATTGGGGTTTTTTAATATGGTTTGTGTTTAAACAGATTTTGTGAACTAAAGTATATGCAAATGTAAAATTGCTTTCACATGTTTTCATGATAGGAGAAAATATCTTGTGGGCAATTTGCAGTGTGAGTCATAAAGGTGACTTGTTATTGTCTCATTTGTTCTTCTATCAACTATTCTACATTAAAGTACTTAAATATTTAATGCTTTTCTTTTTTTTTTTTTTTCTCTCTGATAGCATGGAGGAGTCTATGTAAAAAGAAGTGCCAAATTCAATGAGAAAGAAATGAGAGAGAAGTTGCGGGCCCAGATGAAAGCTGAGACTCCAGTAAGCTTATACCTTCCTTCTCATTTCTTTGACTTTTTTAATGGCAAAGGCTTGTTGGAGAAAAGAGCCATGCCCGATATCCACAAACTACTAAGATGGTAATCATGGATTTGTTTTCTTTCTGTGTTTTTACAGTTCCTTTCTGTGATTAGAGTGATACCTCTAATTAAACTGAGGAAAATTTGACTGGTTCTTTATGATTGACAGGAATGTCACAATCCTCTCTGTAGAGGACAAGGGGGATCTGGACTTAGAACATGAACTATAGTACCTTCCTTGAGAAACCACTATTTCAAAAGAGAAACCCTCTGTTTCAAAAGACAACATTTTGACTACTGTGTGCTTGTCAGAGATTGATACTCTCAACTTCTAAAAGTCAAAAACCTTTCCTACCAAATGTTAATTAGTCATCACAATGATCAGTCATTTTTAATGGCAATGACATCTTAGAATTGAATAACTTTGTCTGCTATGCCTGGAAGAGGGAAAAAAGCCCAAAACAAACTCTTGATAATTTTCTATTTGAAGAATGACTGTTACTGCCAAGTGACTTTTCTCATGACTCCCTGTATGGTTTGTGGCTCAGTGGTTAGAATCACTGTGCTTTGCTTCCATTACTTGCTGTGCATTAAAGTTTTTTATGCCTTTTAGGCCAAGCTGAGAAAAAACAACTAAGCAAACCTTGATATAGAACAGTTAAACTTTCATTTTATTTAGAATTGTATTATTAGAACTTAGACTCCACATATTGTCAAAACTTTTATAAGCTGAGACTCGGGTAAAAAGAGTGCGTGAGTTCTTTTGACATTCATAATAGGTTTGTTTCTTCTTATTTGAAGATAGTGAGTTTATGCTTGTGCATGCATCTGGGTTGAAAAAGTAAATTGGCCTTATGCTTCCTGAGAGGCTTGAGTAAAGTGTTCCTGTTTCAGACAGTGCTCAAACTCATTTTGTCTTGAACTAAGATTTAGCACGATTTTTTGTTTTTAATTAAGAAAAGAAAGTTACAGTTGTTGGCATGTAAGTTAGGCCAGAAATGCATTACAGCAACTAAACTTTTGCTGTCCAGTAGCTAATCAATGATGTCCATGGAGAAGATGGTCATGTTCAGTGGTGGCAACCTGTGCCCTCATTACCAGGGAGGGTCCTGGGATGTAAAGAGGTTGTGTTGCATCATTTTTTGCTGTATGTCAGTGGTAAAGATTCTACTTGCTGTAAAACTTGTGATGCAATGGAATAAGCAAAGGCTGCTTGCAAGATATATGAAATATACTTGTAGTCATCCCCCTAAGCAATTCTTCCCCCTGCAGAATGCTGCTTAAGTTCATTTTAGTTAGTCTGGGTGAAATAACCCAGCAAGGTGTTTTCCTGCATAGGTCCATGGCTTTTTTGCTAGCTAAAGAGACAGCTTCTGCTTGAGTCTGGCTTCCTTTTGTAGCCCCTCAAAGAGTAGGGGTTTGTTGTTATTGTAAGGTTTTCATTGTGATATTCGAAGTCTGTGTTAAATTAATCTCCTTTATAAAAATGTGTATTTTTCTTTCAATACAATCTTAGGAAGATGTCCCTAGAACCTCAACTAATTCTGTATGTCCTTGGAAACCTGCAAATGGTGTTCAGTCTTGCTGCAGTGTGTCATTTTAGTACAGTTGGAATTTAAGAAGAGGTTTAAGCATAATGCTTCTCTTTAAAGATACAGCTTTGTTTATGGAAGCATCTTTCTTCTCCCTCCTGAGTTGTGCGTAGATTGAAAGCCTATACCTAACCCATCAAAGCTAATGCCAAATAAGTATGGGACCATTTGGGTACACTTGTATTTTGCTGCAGTTTAGCTCTCTGGCAGTTTGGTGGTGTTAGAAATGAGCGCAGAACCTGGACATGCATACCAGGCAGTTGTTGCCATTTGCCTCATATTATCAGATGTTGCAGTATGGAAGAGAAGTAAGTGTAACTGCTGCAGAAATTAATTGTTTAAAATCTCTCAATCAAACCATATAGCGACTGACAAATTTACAAAACCGAAGTTGTCAAAAGCCTATTTACTGAGGCAAATGTTTGCATCTGCAGGAGTAAAAGACACAGACCATTGAGCTGTCATTTGAGGGAAGATTAAACTTCCTATACCCCACATTATCTGAAAATTTATATGTAGATGCTACTTAATGGCCTTCAACCAACAGTTACTGCTCTGAGAAGAACATGATAACCTGTGTTCTTACTGCATTATTCATGCAGTTCTGCAACTTAGCTTGACTTTCACAAGCAACCATATTGCTTTTAAAATGACATTTTGATCAGTAAAGCAAGTATGCCCTGAACTCATCAGCTTCATGCAAAAATAACTAACCTCTGACTCTGGAATTTTTATGCACTGTATGCTACAGCTCAGGGTGGACTTTTCCTCGGTTTAGTGGGCAGCTGGTATAGCTTAGTCATTCTGTGTGTACGTGGTAGAGTTCTTCCTTTAATGTAGTGCTAGACATGAGCTGGCTTTTCAGCTGCTCAGGAAAGATTTATATACCAATAAAGAAGAGATGGACTGGAATCTGTGTTAAGGGTCACGTTGTTATTTACAGTTTCGCTCCACGTACAACTTCAACAAAAGAATCCAGATGATTAATGTTCAGTCTGTCTGGAGCCATCCCTTTTCCCATTAAGAAATTGAAGATGTGTAGGAAGTCTTCTGTTCTCCTCAGTGTAGCAAGCTCTTTAGCGTTTCACTGTGGACTTATTTTGTTTTTTTAATTGAAAAATAAATTTGAGTTAAAACTGATAGGCAAAGTAAGGCTGCCTCTTGGCCTCTTACATTCACGGTAGAACTGGATCAGTGCTCTCGTATGTCTTCTTTGTGCAGCAACAGTGGACTGTGTGATTCTCCTTGCTCACCTTTTCTTACGACTTCCACCCACCTGCCTGCCATAAACAGCCTCTTTTCCTGCCCTCTGGTTTGCAGCTGGTCCATGCTTCTCCACAGATGCTGCATAGCAGTGTCAGACAGGCACAAAACTGATGCCAGACTGAAACACTGTTGCACCTGTGTTTTCTTAGCGGAGATCTTAAACTAACATATTTTCTTACTTATTTCGGAAAATCACTTTGCTTCTCAAACTGTCATTGAATTATACACTTAAATGGTGCATTATTGGGCCTTTTGTTGGTAAAACTCACTTGAGATGATGAGATTTGGTTTAACATTCCATAAAATTTGTCTGATTGCTAACAAATTGCAATCTTATGTCTTGTTGTGAGAACAGAGATTGTCACAGTGTTTAAAGAACTGTTCTGTGTTAATGTTGTTTTAATGTAAACCACAGATGAATGTAAGCCCAAGATGAATGGGTACCCAGCTGACACTTGATATGCTCAATCTACTTGATTTATAAAGAAAGTTAACTCTTCTGAACAGCAAGCTATTCAATTTGATAACTGAAAATGTAACTTGTAATTTTTTTATCATGCATAGAGAGTAAGAAATCTACATTCTGAGATGTGGGATTTAACCCTGTACAACGAGTATTTAGCTGATTGCTCTGTGTTTTGGTTTTGTCATTCATTCTGTCATAGAATAAATCATTGTTATGTGAAGCAATGCCACACAATCAAACAATGAAAACATATTGGACAGATACATTAATACAACTGCTATAAGGGTCAGATACATTAATACAACTGCTGTAATAATATATTACATTATTATTAGTGTAATAATTTTTGATATAGTTACTAATTTGCAAATCCCTGACAGTTGTAAGTCACGGATCTCCTTACCTGCTTTTCCCATATCACCTTTTATGTTTTGTTCCAGTTATACCAGATAGGCTTTCTCATACCATATCCTTTTCAGTTACTGATCTGAGTGTTAGTGTTTCTCATCCAGTTCACTAGAAGCATACTTTCTAGGCAGTGGCCTAAATGGATACAGATATGAATCTGTCTAGTTGTCAGGATGCAAAAATAGTAATAATAATATTAAAAGTGAGCAGTGCATTGTTTAAGACAATTTTGAATTTCGTAAATTAAAATATTTAATTGTTTTCCCCTTGTCACCTGGGAACAGCACAGCAAATCCAAGATATACCTTTAGTCAGTACTTATGACTTCTTGATGCCCTATGTTCTTCTACATAGTAGCAGCTACTCACCCCAGGACACTCTCCAAAGCCCTTGGCCACCTTTTCTTGCTGTATGTTTATGGTTGTTCTGGATTCCAGGGACTTGTGTGTTGCTTCACTGTTTCCCCCTGCTCCACCCATACCAGCTCAGTTTGTGGCACTCTGATCTATCTCAGGGACTTCCTCAACTGCCCTATCTCCTGTCTGGAAGCAAAGCCCCCTTTGGTGCCATTGCTGTTCCTTTTTGTCTGGGAGACCTTGCTGGGGAAATGTAGAGTTGCTATTTGGGAGAATGCAGTTACCATCTTCCATTAATTTAATTTCATTTGTGGATTGTGGCAAGTGCATTGATATTGCACTGGGGACTCTTCAGGTAGCCCCTGCATCTTTTTGATTTTCTGGCTCCAACAAGAATCAGGAGAGTTCTACTAAATTAATCCTGATCCACTTGTGGAAGCTTTCAAATTGATGAGAGATACCAAGTTTATTGACATCTACCCGTTCTGTGGAACCAGGCAATGAAAGTACCACATACCTCAGCATAGGGCCCTATTGCTTGGGTTAAATTGGTGTCTCAATGAATCAGGGACTGCAGTAATCCAAAACTATCTGTACCATTTTGAACATGAGCACTGTATTTTGCAGTGATAAAGTGTGTAATTTTTATGTAGCTAATTGCCCTAATTGAAAATCTGTATTAAAAATGGCCTAAGCTGCAACTAGTGTTTCTAGGCAATTAAAATGCTTCTATGAGTTCTTATTCCAAGTTCAAGGGAGCTTATTTAGTTATTAAAATCTTAGAGATTTGTAGTTCTTACAGTCTTTGGAAATAGTGCTTAAGCATTTAACTTCTGCTGCCTATGGTGGGAGAAAAGCCAGTCATACAAGTGGGTCTGGCAGGGTGAACTGTACTGGCAGGATATCTTTGTCTTGTGCAGGACTGTATGTGAGTATAAATAGGTCATCTATTTACATGCATCGATTTTACTCAGTTAAAATAGTCCTAATCAGCTACATAATAGGTTAATATGTGCTGAATTTAAAGTAAAGGCCACTTCTCTGTCTTGTTGATATGCTTTAAATTCAGAGATATTCAGATTCTGGTCAACAAGTCTGTTTGGCTGCTTGTGTTTTAGAGACTTACAAGAATAAGTAAAATATTGTTTCAGTCCCTGCTTTGTATTATCCGCTTAGGGCTGGAGTAAGTAGATACAGTTCCATTGTCTAATCAGCTTTTGAGAGTGGTTATCTGCTTTGAAGTCCAATAACATTGTTGCCTGCTTGTAAGCGCTGGCCTATGTACCAAGAATGGTGTTCCTGTCCTGTGTGCTTCACCTCCTTTGCTCTTTTACCTGTAACAGTTACTGTATTGCCCTTGAGAGCTGAGCAATGCAGTCTTTTATGGGGATGGTACTCATCTTCAAGTACCATTTTAAGCATCCAAAGATTTGAGCATAAGCACATTTATGAAAAGAAAAAAATGCATCTGGATTTGAATATTATGTCCTTCCCAGCTGCACCTGAAAAGTTTTACTTAGTCATTTAAATATCTCAACTTTATAATCCATAGATGAAATGTATAGATGACTGGGGGAAGTGTGGACTACAGCGGGGTCTAAGGATTCCTGTACTTGTCCCTGTACTTACGCTACTGTTGTATATGAAAAAGTAAGCACCTTTTCTCTGAAACCCATTTTCTTTTGTTCCCTCGCCACCAAATCTGTATGCATCTTGGATTTCTGTTGGTCCTTGAACATTTTTGGACATCACCTGCCTCTGCAGTTTGCCAGTTTCCCCCAAACATGCTGTGACAAGTACAGCCTTTCTTCCAGTTCTCTTTACTGACACTGCTTTTGCTATTCTTAATTTTTTTCCCCTTTTTTTCCTTTTTCCCTCTCAGGTTCTAGGCTATGTACTCAGTTCTTTTTTTTGATCTCCAGCTGGCTTCTGTGGTTGGCACACTTCCTAGACTTCTTCCCACCTCTGCGTTTTAGTACATCTTTCAACCTTCCTCACTGTGGGGTGATTTTGGAGAGTTCACTTGCTGGGGCCTGTCTTTTGGCATTCAGCCCTTTCTGTAGCTTCTACAATCATTAAGTGCAAATACCAGCACACTGTAATATTTTGTGGGCCAGAAGCACAAAGCTACATTCCTGTGTGTCTCTTTTTGAGATTTTATTAACTTTGCATCTTTACATGATGTGCATTCCCAATTATCAAAGTCTCTGTCTAATCACTGATAATATTCATTGGACTGTTTTGTAAATCCATTATCTTATTTTCTTTCAAATGTTTCTTGAGACTCATTTCTGCAAAGTTAATAAGTATTTATAGTAGGCATTTTACTATGAATGTGTCATGTTCAAATCCATACCAGTTATTATTTGTGGCCATAGTCTCTTCTGCAGAGGAGCCCCCAGTATGAAATTTTTCACTGCTTAAGGGACATTTTGCATCACTTTGTTAGTAGGAGATTATGGAAGACACACACACACACATACAAAAAAAAAAAAAAAAACCAAAAAAACACCCCCCCCCAAAAAAAAAAAAAAAAAACAAACCCCTCTGTTCTGTTTCAAAAGAAAATGGAAAATTCATAAAATTTGACTGCTCCTATTTGGGTACCTAATTTTTCAGTGACATACGCAGATACTTAGGCAACCTTTTGTGTGTAGTGATTTGAGAACCCACACATAGTTTAGTGCTGAACAGGCAAGCACATAAATTTACTTGGGAAATCTAACCTTGCAGACATGCATGCTTAAAGGAATGTGACTTTAAAGTTCAAGTTATGCTAAACTATGAGTTTAGGTTCCTAATATATTTAATATCCAATTCAGTGAGAGACATAGAGGCACATAAGATCTATCATCATTTCAAGAAATAGTATTTCTGATTATGAATTAATGTATGTTTTAGTATAAGGAAAGACTAGAGGCAAGATCACTGTTAAAGAAAAAGAATTGGTCACTTTGTGATGTATTTGTCTATCTTTTCAAAATCTCTTAAAACTGATACTCATGTTGATATCAGCTGCTCCTGTCTCGTTGACTTTTGTTGACACGTTATCTCCCTTCCTAAATCACGTGGAGTACTTTCTATGGTGTATTTTCAATGGAAATTATTTTGAACCTCAAACAGTAAGTTTTTTAGAGCTAAGGAATTTTAGCTCAAGTATTCTGATTTTCTTTTGATCCTTGCAGTAGTCAATGGTGTGAGCTAAATACCATATGGACATATCAAGTGTTGATAATTTCTGTAAAAGCTGTCCATTTACATTCATTATAAAAACTTGTCTGTTTTGTTTCTTTTTTTAATTCCGCAGATGTATTTAGTGATTTTTCCAGAGGGCACTCGTTACAATCCAGAAATACCAAAAGTCATTGCAGATAGTCAATCATTTGCTGAAAAGGAAGGTAAGCAAAAAAAGTTTTGAAATAATTATTTTGTTACGGTGCTAACATATATTATATAAAATTGTTTCATAATATGAAGATCATCTCACCATAACTGGACTTTTAAACTTGCCTGATTGGTATTTAAAAGGTTAGAATAGTATAAACTAGTGTTTCTCTGACAGAGTAAGACTACAGTAGTCTATATACAGACATTTCATGCATTTCACAGTGTGCAATAGTACCAGTACTACGAGTACTCCAGAAGGCTCACTGGAGTTTCCACCTATATCTGTGTATTTACTTATTTTTTTGCTCCTTAAGGTTGTAAGAATTACCTACACTGAATCATGGGACAGGTCCATCTAAGTTGATATTGTAGCTCCAATTACAGTTGTTAGTCAATATAAAGAATATTTTGCATAGAGCTTGTGCCATAAAAGAAAGAGTCTTCCATCACTTCACTTTTAATTATTGTTAGTTCTCCCATGGCATTTTCGTTTTGTTCCTCTCTCACCTTCCAGTCTCACTGTTCCTTGTTTGAACTTTATTCTGAAGTTGCTTTGATTGTTGGCACTGTCTCTGTAACCACAGATGGAATTACTTCATCTTTGGAAAGGCTTGCAAAAAATCCATGAGTCCCAAGCTTTTTCATATTTTCTCACATCGTATGCACAATGCACGTAAACTGTAAGTCCAACAGTTCAGTGAACACGTTTCCTGATTTTGTTTTTTCCTGTTGATCAAAAGTGAAATAATTCACTCTAAAGGTAAACAAGGAATAACAAATAGGTCTGGTAAATTCATCTCTGTGACACACTGAAATGAATTCACAAGTCTGTGAATCAGCCTGTTGATATAATTAAGCTATTAAGTATTGTTAACTCTTGTCCAAAAGGATATATGCTTTTCTTTTCCTTGGGAAGAATGGAATTTGTTTGCGTGTTGAGCAGGAGAGCTTAAGTCATAACGTATTTGTTCATCGCTTCAGTTTCCTGTCGGAAATGAAAGTCAAATGTTTCATTTAGGTTAGTGGTTCTTTGAGAGTTCAGAGGGAGGGGGTGTTTGACAGGATTTTTTTCCCTCTCCTCCTTTTTCAGGGAAAAGAAAAGGCTCTCATTGTTTTACTATTATTTTATTTCACCTCTTAATTATATCTCTGCAGTCTGCAAAACAGTAAACACTGCTTTTGTGCTTTCAGAGCACCTGTTTGTTTCTTCTACTGCTTTTCTCTCCAGTATTGGTCTGCTTTTATTTTGCAAGGATTACTCCTTTTAAAAACTCTGATGACAAATAATTATTAAACAAGAAGCATCTCCAATTCTGTTGCAGAATCCTCTTGATCTGCTTGTGCCCTCTGCTAAATTCTTTTGTTGTTGGCCTCTGCCACACCTTTTATGTGGGGAGAATGGGAAGCAGTCTGCACAGGCCCCTGCTCCCCTGCATGTCCACGGAGAGATAGATACTCACTGGAGTTGGAGCATCCCTTGTTCAAGTGTGTTGAGAAGCTGGGGCGACACTGAGAGCAGACCCAGAGTGTTCTGAAGGAACAGCCTCGAGCCTTGAGCACGCACCAGCGCAGGGCACGTCCCAGTGCGCCGGGAGCTGTGAGGACAGGGAGCTCCACATGGCTGCTGGCAGGGCATGATGACAACTGCCCAGGGTCCCACTCTGCTGCTGTGCAGGGCTGCTGGCCCTGGCTTGTGGCCTGCCCTCAGCAGCCCTGGTGTCACCACGGTGCTGGCTGGGTGCTAGGGCTGCGGCATGGGAGCCATGGCCACAGGCCATGGTCATGGGCAGGCCGAGCAATGGCCGTGCTCCCTGTGAGTGCTGTCACAGGACACTGCTGAGCTGGACACAAGTTTCCATGCTTGTCCAAAACATCCTGGAGACTTCTTACTTCCTACTGTTTTAGAAGGGATAGTAATGCCCAGTAGTTCTGCCAGCCATAGGAATGAAAAGGACGTACTGTAACATACAGTGTAAAATTGCATTTCGTTCTTTGTGGTGATATAACGAAGTCTAATAATTTAGTCTTGTCATCTTAGTATATTTGTTACACAGCGTGGTGCTTCAGTGTTAGTCTCACTGACATGTAGGGGAATTTGTTTGTTTGTTTTGAAAATTTTTTTCCCTACATTTCTGCCCAATTTTTTGTCAAGAAAATAGAGCAAGTGTAATACTGGAAAAAGTGGTTTAATTAAGAAGAATTAAACTAGAAACGCATGTTAGAACCAAAGGTATTACCTGCAAAGATAACAAAGCTCTTCCTAGAGCACAAGCATAACTCAATGTTTATGATGCTGTCTGAAATACTGGTTTTGACATGAGTGTGTGTATATGTTTTAGTAGTTTTGCAGAGAGGAAGTATAAAAAGGTTTTTGTGGGATTTTACTTTTACTTTCCATGAGCTGTGTCCTCTTCTAGAAAAGGTTCATTTGTTTAGGCAGAATTCTTGGGCTGAATTCACTTACCTGCTCTTAGTGGGACCAGTTGATGAGCTGCATCTCATATCTTGAGGTCCTTTTATGTTTGGATACAGTTGGCTCTTTATAGTTGGTCCTAGGAACACTTAAACAAAAAGAAATTAAAAATGAATTTTTAAAAAGCTGAGACTGACATATATAATGAAATATTGTGACATTGCTGATTTCAACTATTATGCCTTCACTCTATGACTATATAAGTAAATCTTGTCTGTCTGTGAATAGGATAGAAGAATATGAAACAGCAAAAAAAAATTTAAGCTTGAGGTAGCCCTTGAAAAACAGGCAACATTTAAAAATACCAATAATAATTTACATTACAGTTTGTTTTGCCATAGGGCTTGGGTTCTACACAAAATCTTGATTTCTAGCAGGAGCAGATGGTTTTCTTCTTTATTAAACTAGCAAATCAAACACACATGGTGGGTCCATTTTAAGTTCTGTCTGCAACCATATTCAGTGAGAATAAGCAACAGAAAGTTGCTTACTTCCAGGCATACTGATTTTGTGGTGATGAACTGAGAATGTTGTCATCTAAGGGCAATGTGAGTACTCCAAAAACTGAAGAATTACTCACTTTACACCTTTTACAAGTGGCAGAAGATTCCCCTCAGATCAGATTCTTACATGGGATAAAAGGTAAACTCAGAATATGTTTGATTGCATGGGAAAAAGAACTTGTTGGTATTTAAAAATGAAGGCAAAAATCACATCTCTAGAACTAAGCTATATGTTTATTTGTGGTATGATTAATCAGGAGTTAATAATAGAATGAGTTAAATTTTGCGGAGTTAAGAAAATTAATCCAGTATTTATATTTTTTGGCCAAAATAATAATATTTGCTGGGGTTTTGCAGCTACAACAAGCCACATAAGCCACATGTTGCCAGAATATGAGATATAGATATGTGTTAGGTTTTCTCATTTCTGGTGGAGGCCTCCAAGCTAAGGGGCATATGTGCCATGTAGCTGGATTTGAGCCTGATGCACTTTGTTGTCCTCTCGTGGCACAAAGTAGATGCCTGGGTGAGATGATTCCAGCAATTGCTACCAGGATGGGCTCTCCATATTTCAGTATGGTTCGTGACTCCTGTGTTTCTAATGGTACATCTTCCAACATTCCCATAATCAAATTGAATATTTCTTCCTCTGCTCTCTTGAAGAGCTAAGAATGTGATGGCATGTGTTGTGCCCCTTGTCTCCTGAGCTTTTGGTTTCCAGTTTCCAGTATTTAAGTGTATAGTCAGTAATTGAGTTTGCTTTTGTTTTCCATTGTGTGGGAGTAGTCAGCCAACATGATTCCTGTCTTCAAAATCTGATGCAGTCATTCAGTCAGCTCACATATTGGTGATACCTTTCATGGTCTGTTCTATGGGTTTAGGCATCATAAAAGTGCAGGACTTCTTGCACACTAGTCAGTGAGCTTCAGTTGCTGAGTCTGGGGAGTCTTAATATGTAGGTGGCACTCATATTTTCATAGGGATTTAACTAAACTTGTCATGGTAATAGAATTGGTAATTTTTATTGGATCTATTTAATTCAAACTGTAAATCTTTTAAGCTTGGGTCTTTTTAATGATATTGTACTATAGAGAAAAATGCCTATAAACCTTGCAAGATACATGATTATTATTTTTTGGACCAACTTCTGATATAAAATTCATTCCATTTATATGTACCCAAAATATCAATGTATATATTTCTTATAATTTTATAGTAGTCAGGCATAGAACCATAGAATATGCTGAGTTAGAAGGGACCCATCAGGATCATTGAGTCCAAATCCTGGCCCTGCTCAGGACACCCCAAACACCACAAATTTCTTAGCTTTAGTAGAATGTGAATTTTATCAAAATGTTAACAAATGGCATTTTAAAAATTTGAAAATAAATAGAAATAATCCAAAGCCCTCCTACTCCTAATATTACTAACTCTGAAAAGTCAAAGCTAAAGGGATCAGAAGCTTCTTAAATTTAACTTGGCTTGTTTTTGCTGAGTAAAGACAAAACAATCTTCCCTGGTGAAAGGCATTTATGGAATTTTGTATTAATGTTTGATTTCTAACAAAGGTCATTTCATGAAGCAAACATTTAAGGTATTCATTTATTATCTTCTTCGGTTTTATGCAGAAAAGCTGCTAATGTAAATATTTTTTAGTGCTAAGTTTATCTTGACAAATATCATGCTTTCTGCTAAGATGTTTGTCTATGCAGGATATGCTTATCTCAGAATTGTTTTACAGGTCATTTAAAAAAGTGATGTTTCAATGGAGCTAATCAAAAATGTTTCCCTTCTAGATCTTGGCATTTGTTTTAGATTGTATTCTAAAGCAATCTGAAGTATTCAATATCCATAAAAGTTATTTGGAACTGTCTCTAAAGAAAATAGATTTTGGTGGCATTTATTCTGCATGTTCATGAAAGCAGGCTTGGTCTAAAAGTGCACAGTGAAGTGTGGAAAAAGAATATGGTTTTTTAAAAGAGTGGGTTATGGACCTTGAGTAGCATTTGAGACCAATCATTAGAATGAAGTAAGGGTTTGTGTTATTAAAAATTATCTTTAGGAAATTAAGTCTATGAAAACAAGAAGCTGCATTGTATTTCTGTGGCTAGCCATGATGGAAGAAATTGTACCAATGTGTGGTGTCTCCCATGTCTTTCTGTGGTCTGGTCATACTCTTCCTGAGGAGATGAGTTGCATTTCCTGTATATTTTATTTCATGGTAACAGAAAAACGCTTTTTACAAGTGCATGCAGTTTTTTAATACTGCCATCAACTGAGTCCTGTTTATGTAAGTTAATGGAATGCTAGCATACAAATGGATGAGCTCTCCCACCATGTGTTATTTTATAAGTCTAACTATGGACTCTGGTTTCAATATGTAAAGCTTTGAATCACTGGAGGCATTCCAGAAAGCTGGTGGGAACTCAAGAGCTGGGTGAGTACTTGGGACACTGTACATAACTGCAGATATTTCAGTTTAATATCATCACTGCACTCACGTTCACATGGAAAGGAAAGATCTAATTGGTCTTGAAATCAATTCATTGGTTTGCCCCCTGATTTCAGTTTTTGTGTTCTTGAAACTTGAGTTTCATGGGGAGGGGAGAGAGGTGTGGAGACCTCACACTAACTCACATCCACTTTCAGTGAGCACTTAACTTCTGTTGCTGAAATGTGGTAGTGCTAATGTAATACACATAGAGTATTCTTAATTTAGAGCTGAGGTTTTTTATTGTTTTCATTTTAAAATGTGGTGTGGTTTAAAATGCACATCAGGGGTAGAAATATGACTAACAAAGTCCAACTCTGAAAATGTGGAATGGCCTGAGGTTTTGGCCTGGATGAAGGGAAGAGGATGGCAATCTTCTACATAGAGTTGTACTTAGCTACTATTATATGTAACTTCACCCTGGCGAAGCTAGACAAGTGATGTTTTATTTAGTGTCTTTTTGTTATTTTGTGTTTAGATGAAAAATTCAGTTCTGTAGATGTTAATGATTTGGGCCTTTGTACTTGCCAAAGTAATTATTTTATTTCATTCAAGTTTCTTGCAGACTTTCTGAAGTAACTCTGCATCTTACGATAAAGTAGTACATGGATGATATTCGAAGTATCATTGCTAACCATATTTCTTTAGATTTTCAATTTTTTTAAAATGTCTGTTTATCATTCAAAAGTTAGAAGAGCAAAACTATGGCTTTTTAAGGTAGAGCATTACAATATTAGTAGTATCTAGTTCATTTTTTTTGGCATTTAAAATAAAATCTCATGACCTTAAATACTTTGACAGAGCCTCCTAACTTTGTATTGCACAACATTAAAAACAGTTTAAGCACAGTGTGTTTTGTGAATTGGATGCAGGCAGCTTGCCAAGGTAACTATACTGTAACTACTTGGATTTAAATTCTGTTATGTTGATTTTAGCAAAGATCATAAGTAATTGCAAGAATATGTGGTAATGTTTTTATAAAACAGATTCTTTAAAAGGATGTGCTGAACTGGTGTTGCTGCATGTTTATCGTGCACTGTAGTGTTTCTGAATAATGGATTATGGACTTTCTGTATTGATTTTATTTAGATACATACTCATGTTGTACTTAAACTCTCTAGAGTTCACTGACAGCATGTGGATTAGGAGTGGCTTATTCTACAGTTGGACTTCACAGATGGTCACTGACCATCTTCATCACTAGAATTGGCCATGCATTAAAAAAACCCAGCAGTTAATAGTCATAGATACCTAACTTACTGATTGGTCTAGAGGATTCAGTTCTCACTGAATTTTCCCTTTTTCTTCCTCACAGTAATTGTTTGGTTAAGGGGAAGATGAGTTGGGCAGGAAAGGAATGACATTCTAAAATGTTTTTAGAATATGTTTGGGAATGTGGCTCAACAAGAGTTGTGTTGTGTGTCATGTCCACACTAATATCATTGCTGACACAGCACGAGAATATTCGGGGCTTCATTTACAGAGTAAACATTTTGAAACATAACATAATTAGCTGTTTGATGTAACAGTTCACAAGCTAAGAAAACACTACCACCATGTGATGCTTCAAAATATTTACATGATCCATATAACATTTTACATAGACAGTTACCGCTATTGCCAGTAAAGCATGGAACAATGGGTTCAGAAGGAGTGCTGGTAAACAGTCTTTTATCTCTGCATTCAGACAAGGAGTTTCTTAGCAAGTATTAAGAAATTAAGATAGTGATTTATATTGAATTTTTCAACTCTTAAGAATGTTAGAGCTGTGTAGAAACTAGCATTATCTTACTAGTGTTTAGTAGATATTTTCATGATTTTAGATCAAAGTATGCTTTTCCCAGCAAGGGAGTTCAGTACAGAATCAGGACATAATATATAATCTTATGAATTGATTCTGCAAGCAGAAAGGTATCAAAAGCAATACCACAATACTCTGGTTTACTTATTCACCCAGCAGGAACCAGTGGATTCAGCAATGGATGGTTTTTAAAAAAGGACTGAAGAGTAAGCCGATGAAAAATATGCTAGAAATGAAAAACCACAATTTTATTCTGATATTTCTTTGTGAGAAAGATACATATAGCAAAACTGAAAATTTGTACATAGTATGCTTTTTTTTCCCTAGAAGCCCTTTGAAGTAAATGTGGAAGAGCTGTGTTCAGGTCAAAAAAAGGTTTTGCGTTTGGGTTTGTTCACTTGTTTTCATTTTGAAAGTCATTGTATGTTAAAATTCTGGAAAGAGAATCAGGTTTATACTTCTGAGTATAAATACTTCGGGTATATACTTCAGTGGATTTTTGTGTTCTTAAGTATGCTCTAAGTGGAAGTGGTCGACTGAAGTAAACATGGATATGAGATACTGTTGTTAAGACGCGTGATGTTAAACCTGACATTCTTGTGTCCTTGACATACCAATCTTTGTGGCTTAGCCTAAAAAGTTAAAGACAAAAGTTGATTTCTGTCACTGTGAGTTTGTTAGTAGTCAAGTCAGTTGTAATAGGTTGTTTACAGGAAAGCACAGAAGATTTCCTCCTTGTTTTTGGTTCTCGGTGCTGTACTTTCCCCCATCACTGATAAGTTTTCTGCTGGGATAGTGAGTAGGTTAGGCTTCAGTATCTTCACTAAATTAATTTGTCCTTGGGAAGTAAAACACTGGATGAGCATTAGGTGTGCTTAAAATTCTCCATGATTATCTGTAAAATCTGTTTCTGAGAGAGAATTTCAGGAGGTGATACTATGTGTGTTTAGTATTTCTCGGCTAATTTGCTCTTTTTTTCAACCTCACTTGGAAACACATAAACAGTAAAGAGAAGTGCTGTTTCATCACTCATGAGCCATATTAAAACCATCATTGCTTCTAGTGAGAAGTTGTAAAAAGGGTTCTCTTATTGAGCAGCCTGTTGTTAGTGTTCTTTAGGATTTCTGTTTCATCTTCTACATGTGTTCCATAGAGCCATAAGCACTGAGCACACATGCACACTCTCTCAACTGAGAACTGAGATTGAAAATAAACCTCTTGTGATTTTGAATAGAGATGATTTTTTTTCCCCTCTAGGACTTGCTGTATTAAAGCACGTGCTGACTCCACGCGTGAAGGCAACTCATGTAGCCATTGACACAATGAAAGGCTATCTGGATGCAGTGTACGATGTGACTGTGGCTTATGAAGGTACTGTGGACCACAAAGGGCAAAGAAAACTGGCACCGTCTATGACAGGTGAGTTGATGCCTCTTAACATGCTATAGCCATATACTTGTTCATATACAGAACCAACTTCAGGTGCTTTGAAATGCTCTGAAGATAATCTCTACAGCATTTCAGCCATCCTACGTGCCCCTTGGTAGGCCATTGTTCTGGTGACTGGGCTTTACAGTAATTACCTGTGACATTCCTGCCCTTCTCTTCCCTGTTTCACTTCTAAATACAAGTGCTCTTTGCAGTCAAAGGGAACTTGGAACCATAGGCAGCAGATTTCATTTACCTTCATGTTTCTTCCAGCACTGGGATTTGTATAATCATAAATTCTCTCTCTCTCCCTCTGCTGTGCTACATATGTGTACATGTACATATGTACATCTAATTGCAGAAATGCACATATTTTAAAGGGAAAATGTGTAGCAAGTAATATTTTGCTGACAATTTTTCAAATGGCTCCACACAGCCAGTAATCTTACAAACACTCAACAGCATTTTATGCAAGTGGGCTTCACTTGCTGTAGTGTTTTAAGCCACCTACAGGACCTTAAGAAAATCAGATAGATTGGTTTTATGTTCCTTGAGTAATCTAACCAGAAAACATGTTCTGGGGTTTCTACTGGGGGAAACCCAGTAACAGAGAGCTTCAGGGTTTGCTGTTTATTATGCTTGGTGGTGGACTGATAATTTAAGTAAATAATTTGCCTGCACTGTCGCTAGGGTGCCAGACATCATCTTTCTTTCCATTTGTGGCTGATGTGTAACTCAGCCATATCTGTGCCTGACTGTTGCTGGTTGGCTCAAAGTGGCACTTTGGAGTCTTTTGCACTACCGATACCAAGTGGGGAAAAAACAGCCTCAGTAGTTGCACAGAGTCATCCAGGCATTTGGGTGAGGGATCAGTGTTGACTGAGTGACCTGCAGGGAACTTCTTATCTAACTGTCTGCTCCTCAGCTTGCCCAATGTCACTGAGACTCCTTCCTTCTGCTGCTAAAAATAGTTCGTAGTGCAGCTGTTTCCATGTCACTTCATTAGCAGGTGGAACTCCTTGAGTCACATGAACTGCTTCCCAGGTGCTAGTTGATTAGAAGTTCTGGAATTATCTATTTTTACATTTTCACCCTGTTTAAAATTCTTTTGGATAGGTGAGAAACAAAACTGTCAACACTGTATATTAACTCAACACTTGTATTGCACTGTAAGGTCTTAGGATGGTTTTATGTACATTTTTGTTCCTAATGGGCAGCTTTTATGTCGAAAGTTCTTTTTATGATTTAAAGTACTTTCATTTTTTTAAAATGCCTTCTGACCCTTTTATAGTACCTTTTGAAGACTGAGCAGCATCCCTCTTGTCCCATCACCCAACCCTAAGACCCCCTTTAAAACAAATAGGATTGTTTCCCCTTCCCTGCAGCATATCTTGTTTCATGACTTAATTACTACCCACTTCCAACCATTCTCATGCTGAACTTCTCACTGCTTAATGGTTAATAAACTATTAAAATGTCATTACCTAATGATAAGATGGCAAATGTTCAAATTCCTTACAAGACCTCTTCACCTATTGAACCTTACAGTTTGCATGAAGTATGATATAATTATGGAAGGGGAACCAACAAGCTGAATTTCCCTGTTGGCTGTTTTTTGTGTCTGGTGTCAAGCAGGACTCAGATGCTTTGGGGTGGCCACTCCACATGCAGCCTTTTGGAGCCTCCATGGCAGCAGTCCAGGCGTATCTTTCAGACAGGCTTACTGTTCAGGCTGGGGTAATAATTACTGCCTCAACCTTGGGTAAACAAGGCAATAATACAGAATGAAGTGCAGCCAACCAGCTGTTACCCCTTACAGAGCGGACAAATGATATATCCATGATATATCAACATAGCATTCCATGCTATTGTGGCAGTCACACATATTCCATATAATATAAATTATGTAGATTAAGAACACTTTATGAATTACAGTGTGGAACATAATTGTCATTCTTTTAGGCTCTCCAGACACAAAGTGAGAGAAAAACAATTTCTGTTCTAAGAGATCAAGATCATTTCACCATTTGTTATGCAGAAGTCCAGCAACTGGTCTGTCAGGAATATACCAAGAATTGAATTATGCATACTTACACATTTGACTTTTTTTAGCATTATGTCTCTTTTACAGTGCTAAAATGAGTTATGCACACATGAAAAGGACATCTTTTTTCATATGAACATTTCATATTTGTGTCAGTACTAGTTGAGAATTTTGTTTTTCATTCTCATCGGAATAAAATGGCAGTGCAGTCCTGGTAATTTTTAACAGATAAGGTTGACATGTCTTTTTCAATCTAGCAACACTGATTGAAATTTATTGCACGGAAAACAAACTTCTGATAAACACAGCTTTACTTGAGAACTTTATTTCCCATACTATGACATTTCCCATGTGAATGAAATCTGAATTCCACACAGATACAGAGTTTCTTGAAACGCATTTTGTTTTCAGTTCTATAAATCTCAATTCCTCAGAAGAGCCTGCACCATACTGGGAAAAACCCCTACTTACCTGGGACGTCGTCAGCTCTTGGCTGCTGTCTTCAGTAGTAAACAGAGCTGGTTAAAAGGAACATTTTAGTGACTGTGAGGAGTAGTAGCATTTTGTCTGAGAAATTGTGTTAGCAAACTGAATGGGAAAAAAATTCTGAAGAAAAAATGAATTGCTTTTTAGATTTTGTAGTATGCAACTTTTAGTCTAAATAGGCTTTCTTAGCAAAACTCGATTTTTAATTTTTTTTAATCCAGCACACTTAAATATCATAATGTTGGCTTGCTCAATAGGATTAAAACAAAGCATAGTATACTAGCAACTGGAAAATAGGCATTCACCATGAGAACAACAGTGAATATCAGACATACCTGATATGATATGATGCCATTTAAGAGCAGGCAAATTATTATAGTGTATACTTCAAAATGTTTTGAACTTTTTGTCACTACTTATGCATGTTAATATTTTTTTGGCACTTTCCAGTGGCAAGTTTGTTTTAGAAGATATCAGATTTGATTAATCTTCAACAGTGGCTAAGATTAGATAAGCTTTACACAGGGATGTTGTTTTCTGCTGTGCTTCATCCAGTTGTAACCAATGGATGGAATTTTTTCCTACCATTTATTCATGCCTTTCATTACAAGTTTGGATCTTGTTACATTTCCAGTGGAAGTTTATCCAGCGCATGGCAGCTTTTCTAAAGAATAGCAATTTCCCACAGATTTCTCCCCTCTCTCTCACTCCTGAAGGTGGCTTGTCCAGATCATTAATGACAAAACATTGCAGTCCTGCTAGGGGAGGACCACGCTGCCAGGCAGTATTTATTTGTGGTCATTAGAATAAGATGCAGATAATCATATGGGCACTGTGGCACACCAGAAGGACATCTCAGGTACTGAATTCTGGAAGAACTATTTAGAAGGGAAAAGGAGGGGCAGAAACCCCTGTGCTGAATTTTTTAATACTTTTTTACTACACTGTCATCAAGTGAAAAGCAGAAATAAGTTTGGGAAGAAAGGATGAGAACCTAGTTTTCCCCCTTCTGAATAAATGTGCTAAGTGTTCACATTCAGCTTTGTCTGGGGTTAAGGGGCAGGTCTCATGGGACATGGGAACTGTTATCATTCTTGCACCTGAAAGAGCATTATGTACACATCTACATCTTTATTATTCTGCCTGAAGGCTTTAGCACAACCAGATGGTATTTATCTGGCCATTGTAGATGAAAGTGTGTGTGAAATAGCAGCATGTGACAATGATAAACACTGAATAAAAATAGCAAGTACATATAGACTCAGTCTTAAGGAAGTCAGAGGAATTCTTGAGAATTATTGACTCTGCTGTATATCAGTTCCAGAACAAACACTTTGAAAGCCTGTGTATTTGTGTATTTCTGAAAATCTGTACATCACTTTGATCAGTGTAATTTGAGGAGGTCAGACTGGCCTAACTTCCCTGGGGGAAAATACACTTCTCCAAAAGCTTGTACTTTCATTAGGACCCAATTAGACAGGGAAGTACAAGACAATAGAAAAGAAACTGGAGCAATAGAAAACAGTTTGTCTGGACTCTGGCCCAAATTTGTTCACATCCATTGTCTTTTATGGTCCAAAGAATGATAACAAGAATGTCATTACAGATGCGTTGAAAGAATTAAAAAGCTAAATTATTAAGCTGATAAACAGTAACAAAAGTATAAAACAGTCCAAAGTAAGTTTTATAGTGATGAAATGACTACTAATCTCCTCAGATTTCTGCTGTCATGTTCTATTGCATGAAAGAATATTGAAGAGTAAATGTAATTTATTTTAGAGTAACCAAAGAAAGGGTGTAGATTAAAACTTACGATGAGCATTAGCACTGGTGAAATCTGTATCAAGTGTAGGATGGCTTTTTAGCATGTACAGTAAGCCTCACATCAATAACTTGTCATTCTGCATCTATTCAAGCAGAATTTAAGCAATAATTACCTTTCATATTTCAATAGGTAAAATTTACATTGAGATGTTTGGAGGAATTTTGATAACAACACTAGTTGGCAATATAGTTCCGTGGGGGCTGGACTAGATGATCTCCAGAGGTCCCTTCCTACCCTAAGAATTCTGTGATACTCTATAAGACATTTTTTCTTTTAAACAATAACCCTAGTTTTACTTTGTGCAAAATGTTAAGAAAAAACTTTTTTAATAACATGATTTCATTAGGTACCACAAAGTGAGTAAACTATGATTCCGTTTTTACTGAATGCATTTTCATTTGTCCTCCATAGGGCTAGATCTGTCATTTTAGACACTCTGTAATTCCCTATTAGAAGTAGTTTGAGTAACATGAAAATCTGTCTGTTTTGAGGATGACTTATTTGTGGCACTTTCAACACAAATGTGGGCATATGTATCAATATTCTGCAGATAAGTACAGTCTGGGTAAATGGAAAGTATTTTCATACTGTAAGAATTAAACATTGTACCTCTGTCAAAAACAACACATCACTGAAGACCAGCATCAGTTTATGGGAACATATGAAATCCTGGATGTAGTTCACTAGAGAAAATGAAGTCTGAGGATGAGTAGCACCTCTGCTTCTTCATCCATCTGAAAACAAGGACACAAAGATGTCAACTGTATTTGGAATTCCTGTAGCTCAGTTTCTTGTCTCCACCATCAGCCAAACTTGGATGTCTAAGGACAAATGCAAGATTCAGGCGACCCTAAATGATTCTTCCTTTTCCCAAATCACAGACACCTGTGGGTGCTGCATCTGTGTGCTCACAGCCCCCTTAGTGGGGGCAATCACCCCCTGCAGCTCCCTCCAAGCCCCAGGCATGTGTTCCTCTGATTGTAAGCTAGATTTTTGTGTATCTCAGTTATTCCCAAGCAGCTCTTACTGAAGGTAGGCATCTGTAGTGCATCTGTAGCTTCCCTTTGGGAATTTGTGATCTGAAAACACATGGTCATCAGGAAACCTCTGCTGCACAAGAGGCTCTTGAAAGTATTTACTCTGGAGATTCATAAAATTACCCTGCACCCTGGACCTCATGCATATGTGAGAGGAAGCATTCCACTACCCAAGCAGCATTTATTTATAAAGGCTCAAGGAACTCCTGATCTTTATGCAAAAGTGTGTCTAAACCCTGAGGATAACAAAAACAACTTTAACTTCTTCACGCTGTCAGGTTTGGCCAAAAATATGTTGCTGCTTTGAGAGTCTTTGTTTATTTTGGGGGTTTTTATGCATCACAGTCCTTTTCTTCTAGTCTGTGGTGCTCTTCTGTGTTTATCAAAACAGACTGTCTGAAAGAAAGGCAAAAAGATCAATACTAGCAGTACTGGCATAGTTCCTAACAGATCCTGGTTTTTGCTAGAGAGAACATTGTTTTGAACTTTCGTATTTTTTGTTGCCTTTTTTTCTTAATTGCATAGTTTGGATTTTTTTTTTTTCACTTTTGAAACTTTAAAAATGTTCCAGGGAAGACACAGGTATCTCCTACATTTGCTCATTTTCAATTACCAGTGGTGGGATACTCTTTAGATGTAATACCCACAGAGCTAATCTGAACCTGTTCCTGGCAGCCTATTGATCAAAACTGTTAACCTTTTGGAGGAAACCTCCTGATAACTTGTCCAACATACAATATTCACATATTGTTACAGAGTAGTACTAAGGCCAGAGTGCCTCTGTTAGAGTAACAGATTAAAGCCAGTCAAAGGTTGTTTCAATGAGCTATAATGTGCAAGTAGTGTGGGTCTTCATCAGAGACCATCTTGGATTAGCAAAACAACTTACAATGACACTCTGCTACTCTCCAGTGCTAATATCTGTATGGAGAACTATTTTCTAATCCTAATTTTAAAAGATTTTTAGGTCTGGGAATCTTCAGGAGGGTACAGACAAGTGATTATTTACCCTAAAATTTGCAGGATTTGTGGAGCTATAGTACTTATCTGTCATCTTCAGTATATATATATATATATGTGTGTGTGTGTGTGTGTGTATATAAATTTTTTTAAGCTGTCATATCCTTCCTCCTGCTTCCTTTCTCCAAACTGAAAATTTGGCCTTTTCAAAATCTCCTTGTTTGTAATGCATGCACTTTTCCTCTTTAAATGTTTTAGTTGGTCTTCTCTGTGGCCTTCTCTGAGTCCACTACATCCTCCTTCAGATACAGAGAACAGAAGTGCACATGGTATTTAAAATGTGAATTCATAATCTTTTTTCATTATCTGTAGAGTGACTCTTTTTGCCTTGTTCTCGATATTCTTTCTCAAGCTGCCCAGTATTTGGGGGATTTGGGGCTGCTGCTGAGAGGATGATTTCAGGGAAGGGTCAGCAACTCCCAGATTGTAACCACCAATTCCAAGTTGAGTGTCATGTAATCAGGGTTTCAGTTATTTTTTTTCCCCATGTTTGTTTACACTGAAGCTTGGCTGCCACATTTTTGCCCTGTTTGTTCAGCTTTGAAATTCTTTTGAAGTTCAGCCAACATTTGACTACCCAAAAGAGCTTAGGGTCTTCTAAAAGAGATGTGAAAAACTGGAGCATTCAGTTTTCTCCCTCCTTCAACTCATCAGTCATGAGACAGAGTAAAACCAGTCCTGGCTTTGATCCCTGGAGGTCCCCAGTTGCCGAGTCTCTCCCGTCCCTAAGTCCTTCCATTTGCTTCCTCTCCTTTAAGCAGCTTTCAGTCTATAAAACATAATTTCCTCTAATCGGTGGCAGCTTAATTTCTTTAATAGCCCTCAGTGTGGAACCCTGTCAGAAATGCTTTATGAAAATTCAAATATATCTTGTCCAGTGAATCTCCTTTATCCGCCTGGTCCTTGACACTGTTGTAGAAATCCAGCAAATCGGTGGGACAGGATTTCCCTTTACAGAATCCACACCAACTCTTTTTCAACAGACTGTGATTATCCTTGGGCTCAGTGATTTTGTTACAGACCTGTTATCTTACCCAGGGATGTAAGACACTTCAGTCTGTATTTCCCAGCATCATCTCTAAACTCCTTGTTTGTAGAAGGGAAACTCCCCCTTTTTCTGGCACAATGGTTGTTTGTGATGATCGGTTACACAGCTTTGTTTTTAAAGTCCACATTTGAGAACTTCTGGATGAATGCTGTCTGGTCTTGGTGACTTCCTGACATCTAACTTGTTTATTTAGTCTGATATTTTCTGTCTGTTTACTTATTGATCTAGTTCCTTTGAATGATCTGGCACAAAGAATGCAATGGATATAGGAATCAAACATTTTCAACAAGAAGGAATGATGCAAGCAAATATATGAGCTTCTCTTGCAAGGGCTTATACTTGACCATGAGTGCTGCTCTTCACACTTTTGTCTTCATACTTTTGTTGTCCAGCAATCCCACCAGTGGCTTATCAAGTTTGCTGCTTTTAATATACTGAAAAAAGTTAAAATATAGCACCCTTTCTATTTTTCAACTTCATTTTTAGTCCTGTTAAGTTTATGTTTACATTTGGCATGAGCAGGTTTGTGGCTTTTCCTTACTTGGATGAGCTTTCCATTCCTCAAAGAGAAGAAGGTAGGAGTATAATGGTAGCCTCCTTGATTTTCCCACTAAAGCCATACAGATGTTTTTCAGATCCACACAGACTTTTCCTTTTGCAGGGTTACACATGTTTTACATGAGTTTCTATTACAAGGTTTTCTGGAGTTTGGTATTGGTGGGTTTTTTAATGGCCTCTAGGGTTGCCTTCTTTTGGACTGTTTATTCTAGGGTGTCTTGACATTTTGCCTTTCCTCCCATTGTGTACTTCCTTTAATTCATAGAATCATTAAAGTTTGAAAATACTTCCAAGATCATGAAATCCAACCTTCAGCCAAACACCACCCTCACCCACTAAATGTTATCACAAAGTGCTACATCTGCTTATTTTTTGAACACTTCCAGGGATTGCAGCTTTACCACTTCCCTGGGCAAGCCTGTTCCAATGTGTGACCACTCTTTCAGTGAAGAAATTTTTCCTAATATCCATCCCCTGAACCTCCCCTGGTGCTAGCGGAGGACATTTTCTCTTGTCCTGTCACTAGTTGCCTGGGAGAAGATGCCAACCCCCAAGAATTCTGCATTTCTGTGTTGGATTCTTTCTCTACAACACTGAAATTAATTGTATTGTGGTTGCAGAGCAAGACCACACCAGGAACAGCATCTTTTCTTGTGGGTTTTCTTACTTACTAGTTCTTCCAGGAAAAAATTCCTACGACCCCTCCACCCCATTGTTTTTGTCCAGTTGGGCGGGTCATTTTGGTTCGGGTTTATTTGGGATTTTTTTCCCTGCTCATCCTGCTGAAGTGTCAGTGCAGTTTAATAAGGGTGACTGGAACCTCACACTCCTGCTGTCAGTCCTGAACTTGCAGATCTCAGTCTGGCTTCACAGTTTCTGCTCACTATTATTAAACTTACTTGGAAGTCATTTAATTATTTATCTAATATATATTTTAGTAGAGTCTGGATTTTCCATCCACAAGGACTTCATTGTGCTTTTGTCTCATTATATATAGCTATTGTACTTCATATAATTTTTCATGCACACTGCCGTACCTTCACTTGTACCTTCTCTTCTGTCATTCCTAGAAGTCTGGTACTCTGGTAACATTGCCTGCTCCTGCAAGCCCACCAGGATGCCTGCCTTACAGGAGTGATCTCTTGGTGCCAGTAATTCTCTTCATATTTAGGCTTCTCATGTTGGCACAGAGGCACTTCTGAATTTTGCCCTCACAATGAATTTTAGCTATGTCCACCTCATGTTACATCCATCTGAACAAGCTGCTTTTCCGGACTTTCAGACTTGTCCAACTACCAGTTGAAACAGCGTCTAATTTTTCAGTTTTCATGGCCAGCACCCTGGCTTATTAATGCTTCACATGCATCCCATTTCTCACTTCAAAACATCCCCGATCTCCTTAGCTGTATACTCCTTACACTTGCTACTTGTGCCTTTCGCATGCATCTTGTGGATGCATGGGGGCTCTGAACTCTGTGTGCGTGTCACACCTTTCACAGGGGATTCTCAGTATTCCTGAGAGCGCCATTCCTCAGATCCAAGCTTGTTTCCTGGCTGCAAACTTCAGTCTACGCTGCACAACATCCCCTCGATGCTTCCCTACATCCACAGTACCCACAGGTACTGGTGCTGCTCCTCCACTGCTGCCTGGGGCAGCTCCTCCACTCAACCTCCACTGGCCCGGGATGTTTGCTTTCCTGTCTAGTGCTGCTTGGCACTACCATTGCTTTATTTTGTTAGAGCAAGGTGTGAAATAGTTTTCTGTCAGCTCACCTTGGGGGTGATGGAAAGCATGAAGCTTAGAAACAATGCAGCCCTTAAATTTGTGTTTGTTTTGCTGTTTGATTGTTAATTTGGTGTACAAAGTAAATGGAAGTGGAGAGATGGGATTTCTTTCTTTGAAGAGGAGATAGTTTACAAACTGCTTTGGTAGCTGAACACTGAAGTCCAGACTAATGAAAGTTTAAGTGGAGAAAACATCTACAGTTCAGAGGAATGTCTCTGCAGTCATGGTTTTGCCTGTATAACTATACAAACCACAACACACAGTGTTCTCTTACTGCAGAGATGTATTTTTACACATTTGAAATGCTAGTTACTTAGAATAAATACACATTATTCAGATTTCATTTTCCTGTGATATCACTATCAATTTATCACAAACATTACTGAAATCTGTTAAAATAGGAAAGATCTGGAGACTCTTTACGTGGACATAGCTAAGTCAGGCCTCAGTTTGTCCTTTCTTAATTTTGAAGGACTATGCCAACAATTATTTTGCAGTAGAAGAGCCAACGTAGGAGGTTGAAATCTGAGCTACTTTATTGCTGTCATATTTAAAGTGCATTTAAAAATAGACTTCATTAGTAATTGAAAACTGGAATATCTGTTTAAGCATAACACTACTGTCACAATTTTCTTAAGGGACAAGGCAACTAATTTGGAGTGGTGGAATGAACTTAGGTGGTTCAGAAGGGGAAGGTGGTCTGAGGCCCATTGTTTGTCCCTTCTCAATTACAGATGTGTCTTTGTTTCAGAGCTTCTCTCCTCCCTCAGTTTCCCTGGTAATGCTGTTAATTCCAAAGACAATTAATTGGCTTTTGAAGGTGAGGAGTTGAGGACAGGTAGAATTTTGTGGGAGCCCCAAATACTGATTTGCAGTTAAAAATTCTGTGAATTCAGTTCCGTTCCTGGACATTGTTGCACCTCATTCATTAATCCCAATGCCACAGTCAATCCCACACTGAAGCCCTGTGTTAGTGTGAATCCTGTCCTACCAAAGGAGGGTTACACTGTCACAGCTCAAGAACAAAAGATGCTCAATCCACCTTATTATTTTCAATTCCATCTGCTGTGCTTAGTCACTAGAAGCATTATAAACATTCTGTGCTTGCCTGTGTTATTTAGCCAGATAGAAAGTTTTATTAGGAAATTATCTCCCACACAAAAGTCAGTCCATTTGGCTCCCACAAGTTGTTAGTGTTCATTTAACGCAAATCGTATGGGGTTTTTGACTAATGCTGTCCCCAATATAATGTTTGCTTGTAATGCATGATTTGCATTTCAGTTTTGTCTCGTGAAGGAAAGTTCAGGCTTGCTTGTTCCTGCTGTTAATTATAACAAATTCTGGCAAATTTAGGAATCTGAAAAGCCTGTCAGATGTTGGCCGTAATTTGTGCATAATAAATTGCTTCAATAAGATTTTGTTTCTTAGCTTAATTACGTAAGTCTTTTGGGAGTTAAGCTAATGTCAAATTAAGGGTTATGGGACCACCACAAACCTTTAGAGGTTACGGTGATAAAATCCAGCTGTTTCTTCTCAAAGTCATCCTCCAATATATCGTCCTTATCCACTGGTGTTCTTATGTAATTGCTGTAGATTGAGGGAAAAAAGTTGTGGTAGTTGCATTAAACCCTGGCATGAATTGGGTAATTAAGTACTAGTCAGATTACCTGACTTGCTTGACTGCATGCATTACAATGTCATCTGCAGTTGTCTTGAATACCCAGGCTTTGGATAGAAGGACTTTGAACCGATGTGTGGGAATCATGACCTTCCCCAGGGTAGCACCTGAAGTAGCAGATCACACAGCCCTCAGCGAGGCTGAACTAAGTCAAACTCAAAAGGGAGGGTGAGGTTGTGGGGAAGAGCACTGGGATTTACAAAGGTGGGAAATGATGACAAAATTTTAGGATCTTCACATACAGGGATTCAGTTTAGACTGGTTGAAGAAGACCAGAATGGAAAGTGGTAAAAATCAACTTGCATTGGAAAGTGGGCATAAGGTAGAAAGCCAGCAGTAATACTCAGATATTTGTGAAAGAGATTTTGTTGTCCAAGCAGATTTGTAGAATTGCTACACTTGAGCTTTGGTGGGGAAAGGTGTTTCTTTTGAAATACTTATGTCTTGAGCTTTGATTGGTTTATAATTTTCCTGAATAATTTATAACTGAGTTATAAGTAACATCAGTAAAGACTTGTTTGTTCCTCTGCAGAACAACCCGTGTGCTATGAAGCAAAAGAAACATACACCGTACAATGCACAGAATGTTTTAAGTATCTTTTAAAGCTGGATCTTCAGCTCTAACTGAATATGCATACCACAGATCTTTTTATAGGAGTCTAGTACAGAAAAAGACCATATCATCTGGTTTCCAGGCATTTGTTTTCTAGATACAGATTTGCATATTGTTAGAATGTTCCACTTAATAGGTAATGCCACTGAAAAGAGGATTTATACATCAGTGAACATCATAAGCATTTAAGACGTGGATAACACATCTGTCATTCTAAGATATTAATAGTATGCTTTAGGTGCTCATATAGTCAATGACCTTCATGTAGTGGCTGGATAGTGTCCTTAGAGAAACAATCTTGCAAAATCCTTTCTTCACATTAAAGCAAGAGAAAAAACTGCTTTTAAGTAAATGAACACTGATTTCTTTGTGGTTAGCAAAAACATTGCACATAAACCTGAAGAAAATACCTACATTTGTACCATCATGCCAGACCCCGAATCCTTGCCTGCTGCCTAATAGTTGTAGCTCAGAGAAGGTTCTACCAGAAGCCTCTTGGCAGCAGCTGTGCGTGCTGCTCCATGGCCAAGAGATGGGCTCGTGCCTGGATGGAGCCCTCATCTAGCTCTGCAGCTGACGGTGTGGGACCATTTTGCTCCCTTTACGCTGTGGTTTGGTGAAGGGCTCTGTGCGTGATGTTCAGACAGAGCCACACACAGCACCTTACAGATCTCAGCATCCAAGTGCCTCAAGACTTTAGGGATATCTTTATCTCTTCCCCTTCCCTCCCCCTCTGCAAGCACACACATACTTTTGCGTGAACAGGCTTTTAAAATTCCTTAAGGCAATTTCTAGTGAGTGATAAGGACTGTTTTTACAGCAAAGTCCTTACAAATCAATAATCCTGTAAAGATGAAAAACAAATAGGGGGATATCTGCTTCGGCAGACAACAATAAAGATGTACATGCTGTAACAATTATTGCACATTCATTCCTCCAGATACCCCTCACAGTTATGGGTCAAAGTCTTTTGTGCGTCTGCATTGCTGTCCAAAAAATGTCAACAACCTAAAGGGACCACCCAGTCTGTGTTACATTTGTTGCCTGTATGTATTGTAAGAAGGCACTTCTGGTCCCTTTTCAAAATAGGATGACTGTCCAAATTTCTGAGGACTTTCATCCTCACATCATGCAAATCTCTGTCCAGGAGTGCTGTGCTTACTGCAGTACCCCTTTCTTCTGGTAAATGCAAATGGTTACCAATACACGCTGCACAGGATTTCACCTTTACAATATGCAGTATATTACAGTAGCCATGCCCAGTATTTTTACCACTTGTTAATTGTAACAACCATTAACCACTTGTTAATGGCCACAAGGCCATTTGAGTAATGAAGTTTTGTTTGTTATTAATGCTTGCTTGGTCAGTTTGTCTAGGGACAAATTGAGGAAATGTGGGGGGAGAGTTTGCAATGGAGCTGTCTCAAGCTCTGTGAGACAGAAGAAAAATTAAGGGATACAAAATAGAAAGCAGCATTTTGTTCTGAGTCTTTTGCCCTATTACACTTTAATTATAGGTTATTGGTTAAACTGAAGTTTACTTTCTCCTGTGGATGCTTTGGGAAATCACTGTAATTCCCATTTTGTCATCTAGCAGCAAATAAAATCTAGATTTTAAAAAGGACAGGCAAAGAGGACTACTAACTTTAAACAAAATTGCAGGATGGATAACTTAATGACATCCAAATTACTGCATCCCACACTACTGAATGAGTAGATTGCTGCTGAGGTAGAGTGTAATGTTTTCATGCACAGCCTTTTACAGTTAGCAAGGTGCATTTTAGGACAGTTCTTCCATGTTGTACGTGATAATAGTCCAACATTCCAAGTGTGTAGGCCAGATGGTTTCTAAGTTCAGTGAAATGCTCAGGATCCAAATATAAGGAGGGAAGGCTTTTGAGCACTGAAGTTAGGCATCCAAGGCACTTACAGATTTTGTTTGTTGTATTTGTAACTCAGTGATTTTGTAACTCAGTCGTGTTATTTTGCTCTCTTTTTAGAGTTTCTTTGTAAGGAATGCCCAAGAGTTCACATTTTCATTGACCGAATTGAACTGAAGGACATTCCAGAAGAACAAATGTATATGAGAAGGTGGCTTCATGAACGCTTTGAAATAAAGGATAAGTGAGTAGAAATATGTAGAATGTTCTGTTTCAAGACTCTGTCTTACTTCTTTTATATTAACAGATATACCCATGATTTCTGTGTTACCAGCAGTGCCAGCTGTAGGGCTCTCTGAAGAGAGGTGGTATTGGTATTCCTGTGCATATGATGTGATATGATTGATATGATATAACAACCTTGTGGTTAAACCTTTTGCTCAGGAAGTTGGGATTCCTGGGGGTTTGACCTTCTTTAGATTGAAGAGGTGTGAGGCCATGTTTCCAGACAAGACTTGTATTCATCATAATACTCTCCATTCATCTTCTCATAGTTAAGTTCTGTGCAGAAATGTAAGATGCCTGTGGTAGGCAAGCAACAAAAAACAGTGTGATTCTGTCCTTGTAATCAGTGTTAAGTTGGAGTAAGAGAGTGCCTTGATCTAATCTCTTTTGCCAAAATTGTTTACAAATGTTTCATCCAGACAGTGACTGGATAAAAACACAGTTAACCCCAAAATTCCTGCCTTGACTAGGGAAATGAGGTGAAGTAGAAGTTTTTGAACTGTGACAGAAGTGCCTGGCTTCCTCCAGGATCTCTAGATAAGGTCACTAGTGAGTATGTGCAGCAGATCCTGGGGGACCTTGTTCTCCAGAAGGACTTTGTGCCTAAATGTGGGATTTAAGTTTTGTTTGAGAGATAATGGTTTAATTTGCCAGATCTGAAGTCCAGCTTGAGGGAGCTGAATCTGTTTACTTTCTAAATCCTTGAATACTTTGAGTGAGACAGAAATTTCCCTTGTTCTTCAGTTCTGTTCTGCTTTAAGATTGTTCTGCCAGTCTCACACTCCATGGAAGTAAAAAATGTATTCCTTTCTCCTGTGAACTTTGAATTCATCTAAAAGTTAACATGACTATCTGTAAACATGGCACTGTTACTAAAGTGTCTTAGACATTTAGGATCACTAAAAGATTTTTATTCTCTTCACTTTTGAAAGATGGAAAGACTGAATTTAATTCAAATAGATAAGGAACTGATACGTAAAATAAAACGCTGTCCAGTGTCTGTGCCTTTAGTTATCTCGTGGAGACAAACAAAACTGAACCCTGATCATCTCTATCTCATTGTAAGCTCTTGTTCACTGGAGCATCTTTCCTGGGACCAAAGCAGTCTGTCAGGCAACTTTAGAGACAGATAAAACCCCAGAATTTCCAGATAAATTTATTATTGTTTTTTAAAACTAGGAGGAAAAAAGTTGTTACTATGCCAGTGGTGTAGCACCTTACTCTTGCATGTTTAGCTTCCAATATATTCAGTGTCTTTTCAGCCCTTGTTATTTGTAGTTTATTTTATGAAGATACTTATTCCTCCTCCTTAGGTGCTCAGTGTGTTGTTTTGTCCTACAATATTGCTCAGTGCTCTGGGCTTTTCTGCTAAATGCTGAATGAAAATGATTCTTGTCAACTTTTGTATTCACTGTTAAAATTGGTCCACAAGGAAAATATGGTTTTAATGCTCACAAGGGTTCAGGCTGAGTACTTTGATGTGCATCATATTCATAAGGTGTACTCATTGTTTGAACTTGTTACAGATGAGCTGCTACATATAATGAGATCATTTGTTAAATAATGTGTGATTAGAAGCAGTTATTGGATGAAATTAAGGTTGCTTAAAATGTCTTAAGCTACTGTCTGACTTTGACCATCTCCTTTTTCTCTGCTTATAGGTTACTAATAGAATTTTATGATGCAAAGGATTCTAAAAGAAGAAATAAGTTCCCTGGGAAAAGTGTTCATTCCAAACTAAGCCTCAAGAAAACTTTGCCATCTTTGCTGTTTTTAGGTGGCCTGACTGCTAGTATGCTTCTGACAGAATCTGGAAGGAAACTCTATGTAAAAACATGGATATATGGAACTTTAATTGGCTGCCTGTGGGTTAGCATTAAACCATAAGCAGATGTTAGTCTCCAATCAGTGAAATGTGCAGTCTTTTCTTGCACATTGCACCAAATTTTTTCCTGACTTTATAGAAAAAAAGTGTAAATAAAGCCTTATTGATCGAATATTGGAAATAATAGATTTTGTGACTTAAGTCTCTGTGTGGTTGGTCTGGGGAAAATAAATGTAGATTTTCAAATTTGCTACTGATTTTTGCTGGAATAATGACAGATAAACCGAGTCATATGATAAATTGCTTTCCCCATGAACTAACATCCATCTCTCTCTGCAGATTTGAAGAAGTATGAGTTGTGCATAAGGGTGTCTTAAGTGGACCTGTGAATGTATTTACAGAGATTAATTTAGGGTATATATTTATTCTTCTGATATTCATGTTGAATTTTTGTTACTCTTTGGTGCATTAGAGCAGCTCAGTTTCATCTATCCCAGCTGTATCGCAACTAAAATCAAAACTTTTTTTTAATTTTGCTCTTCAGTTTTCGCTAAATACTGTGTTCTTTAAAAGGGACTGTGTAAGCTGGCAGATCATGAGATGTTACCAGAAGCAGAATAAAATGTTCCTGAGAACTACTGTTCATGGGGAAGAAGCTCTGTTTATCTAGTGCATGATTTTTGATTATATTGCAGTATTAGGTGATTATTTTACATATGCAAAACATTAAATTGTACTGAGCAAACAGCTTATTTTGCGCACCTCGTATTTGTGCATAAAAGGAACGTGTGCGGTAAGGAAATGTGAAGTTTTTGTTTCTGGCCTAACCAGACCCTTGTAGCCTCCCTTGTGTCTGCATTACCCCTCGCACCACGAGCGTTCAGCTGAGCTCACGTTCTTCCACGTGTACGTGCCATAAGCAGAAGTTTCCTGTTACCTCACAATTTTCTGGAAGCAAACCTTGTCATTTGGGAAGTGCATAGAATCACTGTAACTTCAGGAGCGGTAACGAGAAACCTTCAGGTGTTCCTCTTAAATCCGAAGCATGTGCCTTTCCCACTCACCTGATTTAGCCTAGTGTTCCATAGCCTGGCAGTCGTCTCCATGCTGTAGTATCCCAATAGATTCTGAATCATTCTAGGCCGTGCAGACTGCACTTAGGTTGAAGTTATGGGATTGTTGTATATGATTTGCACAGTAGATAATAGTGAACAAAATGCATATCCTATCAGTATTTCACCTGTTCAAAAATATAGTTTAAAAGCAAAATCAACAAACCCTTACTACCAGAAAGTCTATGATTCCCAAGGCTGGTATTTTGCTGGGGAAAAGCCATTTCTTGATTCAAGGGAACAGTCTATATGTACAGCAATGGGGTAGTAAAGAAGATGTATTTTATCTTCTTCCATTAGGGAATTGGACTCCCTGTATCAAAATTAAAGAACTAGAGAATATTTTTATATCGCATTTGCAAGCTTTAAATGTGCGTCTCTCTCTAGCTTCGGTACTATTTGTCTTGCTTTAGAGTCCACTGTGAGTTAAACATCTCTTAAAATTGTATCTCATTTTTTCAGATTCCACCATTGCCAGTTAATGAAAGATTTTCCGTGTGGGATTTTTTTTCTTTTTCTTTTTTTTTACAGAATCTTACAGAGTAATTACAGTTCCACCTTAAAATCATTCAGTACAACTTTCAGTTTGCAGTTCAGTGTCTTTCCATAATGAATTTTGTCACTGGAGTTATTTATATCAATGATTGATTCAGGATACGTTGATGAACCATTTTAAAAACAATGACTGGGAACAATGTTGAAAAACAGTATTGTTATGAAGCTGTGAAACAAAAAAAAGCCATTTTATGTAACAGCCAAATGTGCTTACATGTAGTTCTTCCTATTCTCAGCTGACTGTTACCAGTGGGTAAAACTAGAAGGCAGTGTTCCTATGTTAGTGCGATTTTTTTCAGTTGTGGAATGAAATTTTACTCTGACATGACTAAATTTCTTTGTAACAGCTAAGAATAACATTCAATTATGCATCAAAAATAAATGCAAACTGCTTAATTCATTTGTAGGAAAATAACTGCTGCTTTGGAGAGCCTAATTACCACAAAATATTGGATCTCTCTTGCTGTTTAAGTACCAGGAATATAATTGACACAGTGCAGCAAACAAACAGAATGTTTATTTTGAACCTTATTCTCTATGTTAATCTATTTTTTTTCCTTGCCATTAATTTATAAAGTTTTGAAACTGTAATTTGCTGATGTATTTGGCATTGGGAGTATCACATGCTATTTCTAAATATGCACTGATATTAACTTGAAATATTTCTTCATTAAAATAAGAAGAGCCAATGCTCATTCAACTTTTCTGTCCTGTCTACTTGTTCAGTTTTTTCTGCACTTTCATGTTTGTAACTTGGAAATGTTTAAACAAAGGCTACAAGCGTGGTTTTAAGTCCCTGATGGAAGGACTTGTGTGAGAAACAGGCAACTGAAAGAAAACAACTTTGTCTTTTTTTCCCATGCAGCCAGAAATGTGTTAGAATTGATCTGTACTTGTTCCAATGCAGCACACCACCAGATCAGTCAAATCGCAATAGCTTTTCACCTTGTGAGCACCTGCATTGTTTTGTGGTCATTAATGATGTTCATTAGTCCAGGACCAGGTTTCTGTCCAGGAATTGGCCTTGATGGCGATAGGCCTTGGCCTGACAGCACTGACAGAGGGTGTGAACAGACCCAGGGGCAGGAAAGAGGTACTGCAAAGAAATACCTGAAACATACCTTGGTAGCAATGCTACCAAAGTTTTAGTGATGTGTTAAATCTCAGAAGGACCTTTATGTTCATAAACTGCCTTTGCCAGCTGTGTCAGTGCCTCTGATAACAGCAATTTCCCTCCCACAAGTACTGCTCTGTTCGTATGCATAAGCTGTGTGTAAAATTTGCAAGACCACCTCTAAATGCTAGCTCTACAATGTTCCTTGTGTTTACTTTTGGGGAAGGAATTGGGCTGGTAAGGAAGCATTAACTTACTTAATGGAGAACACAAAAAGTGAAGTGACAAAACATTGAGTGATACTGGAGTGAAGAAATGACTGAGGAGGACACATGAGGGGCTCCACCCTGATGCAGTCCTTTGCCAGCTCCTCCAAAGCAATTTACTGTAATACTTGTTTTTTTCTCCTTTCAGTCAAATGTAGCATACCTGTAAAACTTCTTTTAGTACTTAAAAGTTGGCGCCTGATTGTTTCTGTACTTTAGCATGCAAAGAATGTATATGAACTTACTTCAAGGGAGAGAGAGGAGTGTTTCAATAATGAATGGGACCATGAGCAGGTTTGGGATTTTTGGCTTAGTGTTAAAAATGAAGAAAGATACTTATCCCATCATGACCTCCAAATAAAAAACACTTAATGGCAGAAATTTCAACTATGCAATTGTAAACCAGCTAATAGGTTCAAGATCTTGGCACCTGCTTTATAAATATGGAAACTAGAGTTTGGTCCTAATCTGCAATTCTAGGTCACTTTTTAGCAGAGTGGCTCTGGTGGCAGGACTTGACATGAACACAGTGTGGTTTCTCTTGTCTTCATTTTCATGTTCTTGCCTGTCTCATCAGTTTGGAGCTCTCTGGTCCCAGTGAAGTGTGTTGTGCAATTTGATGAGCATAAGACAAAAGAAGAAATTGTTACTTTAGTTTGTGTAATGCCAAAAGTCACACAAGTAGAACACAGAGCATGTCCAGAGAAGGAAAAGCAACAATAATCTGAAACAAAGATTAGAAACATCAGCCCCAGTCAGGCATGACCACATCTGACTGATTCCAGGGAAAATTTGTTTTCTGTGTGAGGACCAGTTTCCCTGTCAGCATGGCGAATATTTCTTCCACCTTTCCAGTTTCAGTCCCAGATCTGCAGCCTTAACCCAGGCTGACTGTGGTCTGTTTTTTCCTAATATGGAGTCCCTCAGCACTTTTAAGACTGGTGCGAATCTTGGGCTTCCTTCATTCTTCTGGACCCAAAGAATTTCCTTATTTGTTTTCAGCCCAATAAACTGCTGACAGACCACTGCCACCCACTTCCTTCTAGTATATTCTCCTTCGGACTGGCATTTGGTGGGCAGGTGCCGGTGGGAGGCTGAGGTCTGTTGCTGGTGGGCTGGAAGGAGGTGTTGCTGTGGAGAGAGGGGGTGTCGAGCTCTGAGCAGCTTGGTCTAGCAGAAGGTGTCCCTGCCGGTGGCAGGTGGATTGGAAGTAGGTGGCCTTTAAAGTCACTTCCAACCAAACTGTTCTGTGAGGTCTGTATTGGACATCCGAGATGGATCTCCCTCCCTCCCGCCTGTGCGAGAGCCTGCCCCTTCACTGACAGGCAGTTTGCATGGCTGTGAGTAAAGGCAAAGGCCAGACACTCCCTGAAAAACAGCAACTTGTTCCTGGGTGATATTTGTGATGTGAAATCTCCATTAGTTTGGCTTGCACAAACTATTCCACAGCCTTTTATCTTGTGTGGGAACTCAGTTTTCGAAGGATATTTTGATGCCTTTGTTTGTATTCCCTGTGTGACTAATTCGAACCAGAGCCATTTCAACCTGACAAGCCCAGAGAACTTACAGAGGATGCAGATGTTCAGGGGCTGAGGTTGCTGCCAGTTTTCTGGCCATGCAGTGACAGAGCTGCTGGTCAGAGCTGCCAGGCTCCCCACAAAACCTCTGCAGAAAACAGGCTCCTTAAATCCCAGTCCCACCATCACAGACGGTGGTAGGTGTCACCATGGGCTGCCAGTACAAACAGTTTCAGAGTAATAGGTCCTAAAACCCACTCGGTTTGTTTGCAAAGTGTCCAGGACATGGTGTTCTCTCCATAGGGTGGGCTAGGGTTCATTGGTGCTTTGAAGCATGGATGAGCAATGAGTTGGAGGATTATCCCTATTTTTGGGCATCAAAGCCCAGTCACTGGAACAAGAAGTGGGAGATACGGTCTCAACAACTCCTGGCCTGAGAAAGACCAGAGGTATTTTACTTTTCCCACCATTCCATGCCCTCAGGGAGTCCCCTGTGCTGCTTTTCACCTGGCAAGGTTGGAAAAGATTTGAAGATTTATAGGGTCAGCATGACTAACTGGTGCTAAAGGTGTTGGCTGGGTATGTGGATGTCTGCATTCAGTTTCAGTCCTGTAGCATTTCTGAACTGCCCTAGGGACAAGGTGGAACCAGAGATGTCCCACAGCTCACACCAGTCTGCGGGCAGAGGTTACAGAGAGAGGAATAGGGGAAGAGTTCCACCCTGAAGTGCCATATTTTTGAATTGCCTTTCTGTATTAGGAGTGAGTCTGGCACGCCATGGGCACCAGCAGACCTTGTCACCACTACATCTGTTATGTCCCACACTCCACACCAAGACCCTCCTTCCCTGTCTTCTTCAGCGACACTCACAAAGGCTGAAATTGCCAAAGCAATTTTGAAGTTCTGGATATAACCAGCCCTTGGCCTGATTCAGCTGTGCAACAATTTCATCCAGTTGGGACCACAAGGGAAACAGAGAGAATTTAATTTGCAGTTGGCCAAGATGGGAGAGTTGACACTGTAATGATTCCAAAAAGTATCAAATGCTGTACAACATCATTAAGAAAATAGAAGAATATGCAGAGTTCCCAAGGCTGAAACCTGAACTGGAGGTATTAAGTTAAATTACTTTTCATGCTGTATGCATTACAGTCACTGGTTAAGGTTGTCACAGTTTAGCATCTCCTATAGTGTCCTATTGCACTTTTAGCAGAAACACTATAGGTCCAGAAAATGGCATTGCCTTTAGATTGCACCCAAGTCTTTTAAAGTCTTGTGTGATAAACAGACTATAAAAATTTGCCTCTGATCGGTATTATCCATGAGCATTTCTTGGCTTCTGCAAACTAAGAAGTCTTCACTTTTTGTCACACAAGGTATAAAAAAAGTTGGTTTGACATCAAGATGCTTTAATAAATTCCTGTTTATCACAAAGGACGGCATTAGTATGGTCACATACTGAGGAATGTTAAAAAGACACTTTTTACAGCCAGGGAAGATAAATCAAAATGCAGAAACACTTCCTTCTGGAATCCTGCACTTGTAGCTAGGACTTAGTTGTAGTCATAGGTGAATAATCTAGTTCACACAGCTGTTTAAAGACAAGAGAGACAGAAGTTCCTCGACAAATGATGTTTTTATTGTCCAGAAAACGAAAGGTTTTCCAAAGAGCTGACAAATAATTCTGCATAACCCACAGTAGTCCTGTTGGCACAAGATAGGGTATTGTTTTCTAAGTTTAAACAGTAATAAGAGGTTGTGCGTACGTATCCTGATACTGTCAATTGTATTCCTGACAAAATCACAAGAGATTCAAGAAGCCTCAATGCTTAGAACACATCCCCTTTCGCACTGCAGGGCTGGAAGTGCCAAGTGGCTGCTGTCGCTCGCTCATCCTGTGTATCCCTTTGGAATGCTGGCTGCTGCTTTCGGAGCCAGTCTAAAGCTAACAATTATTCTTGGCAGCACGAACGTGTATGAAAGCAGAGGTGTGAACAGGGGCACCGCCACCAAGGATGCTGGGCTCTGTGATAAAGCCTAGGCAGCCCAGATATTAGCCCTGCAGAAGCCAGGAATGGGAACTCCAGCCAGCATGAAGCTGCAGTCATGGTGAGACAACCACGTGCCTGTTTGAAGAGGCAATCTCGGCATGAGGGTGGACACTGACAGTGCCACAGGGTTGATGCCACAAGCATGGCAGAGGCAGTGTCTCCAGGGGCCACACCAGGCTCAGCTGACATAAACAGGGACTTCATATTCCTTTTTTAATAGTAGGACAAATCTGAAGTTTTAAAAAATCCCTCTCCAAATTGTATGACATCCTGGAAAGGAAGGAGTGCTCCTGAACCCTCCAAGTTTGGAGTAATTTTGGGATCAAATGACTCTCTAGAGTAATTGAATAAGGGTCTGCCAGGCTGTAGGTTCTCATCCCTCCCTTTTTTCTCAGCTCAGGCCAAATCTTTCCACATGCAGTTATGAGCTTCCCTTATTCCTTTGATGCCTGACCTAAATTAAGCCCAATTTGCAGAAGAATTTAGGATTTGCAGCTGCTGTAGAAGGCAACACATAAAGATCACGCACCTACCACTATACCTGGTACAACAAATGTACATCTTGGACTGAATAATAACAAAATACTTCCAGGCTCTGGTTTTCTGTTTATAATATAATGGCAGTGCTCTTCCTTACATTTTAGGGGTGTTCAACAAACACTTTGTTTTGTGACGTTTTGGTGCTTCTTTTTTTAATATTCACCAAGACAGTATCAGACTGTTTTTAAAAAACCTTAAAAATCTATACTTTCGAGTATCTGGATTTAAAGCTGCTTTCGCCTGAAGCAGTTAGGAATTGTAAGTTCTAGGGAAGTCCCACTCCAGGCCCTGGAGCATGTCCCATGCTCATGAACTCACCAGAGAACAAAGTCTGCAATCTCTAGCTGGCCTCTGGCAAGCATATGTGAACTGCAGCTGGCTTGGTTTTCATCCAAAGCTCTGTGAATTGGCCAAATTTTCACCGAGATTATAAAAAGTCCATCTCAGCAATAAGGTTAAATTTTGTCCAGTTCCAAGTCTCTCTTCCAATAAGAAAAAAAGCACCACAGCTTTTCACAGATTGCCAGAGTATTGGGAGGGGGATGTAGGTTTTTGTTTGTCTTCAATCTGGCCATGATTAGGTTAAGAAAAAAAGGTGCTCTCAGAAACATGAACTGTTTTGGCTGAAACTTTGAAGAAAACCCAGCCCTCAACACACAGCTGGCAAGCAAAGTGTGGCTTAAATATTTGCTAATTGGGCAAAAGTAATAAATAAAAATAAATATATATAAATTATAAATAAACTCAGGATTGAGAAGGCAAGGTGCATTAGGCAGTCCAAAATTTAGGTTGCAGTATCAGTCATCTTTCAGCTTGCATCTTTCCCTCCATCAGCCTCAAACTCTGAGAAAATTTGGACTCGAGGATTGATGTGGGATTGGTTGTGGTTTGTATCAGTCTTTGTTTTCAACTGCATGTCTTCAGTGAATCCATTTTATGGCTGCACATATCTCACCTTGCTTTCTGTGTAATGAACTTTGGCTACTTGAGCCAAACCCAGTAATATGCCCAGGCAGCTTGGCTACACAAATGAGGTTACAAAGGTTTAACTAAACCAAAGGGCTGAAGCAGAGAGTAGCTAAGTCATGTGCAGAATATCTACATGTTTTGTTTCCTCACGTAAGCAAATACTGTGTTTTGTTGACTGAGAATCAGTGTCTATCACTGTACCTTCATCATCCAGCACTGATGTGTCGCTCAAGTGCTTGGAATTGGTCCTGCCACCCAGGTGAGGTCAGGTTGATACTGTTAACTTCTTCCTGCAAGAATTTTGACAATTTGATTATAAAATGCATTAGAAGAATGAGACTTCAGGCTGAGGGAAAGAAGGCAGGCTTTCATTGAAAAGATAAGCAATTCCTGTCATGAAATGGACCCTACAGCACACAGTTTGTCAGTCATACGGTACTACATGTCAGCAACAGCCATGTAGCTTGGATGTTCAGGTTCAAGGGGTTCATTTTCTGGGGTTTCAGCATCCTCTGTAGCCCCTCAGACAAGCTGGCCTGCCAGGGCAGCTGGAGTTTCCATCTTCATGCTGTGCGAGTTGGTTATGAGAGGCAGGGCTGTAAGACCCCAGCACTCTGCCAAGCCTCATATCCTTATCTGTTCTGGATCCAAGAGTTCCTCTTACACCACCTGCACCTCAGTGACTCTGTTGAGTTTGCACAGGAACAGAGCCAAGGAGCAGCTTCACACAAATAGCAGAGATCTCAGTCAAGAGGCAAATATGAGCCAAGAGGCTTGTCCAGTGTTTGTTAAGATGTAATTTGTTCACAACAGCAGCAGCTCAGCCAGCATCTTGGATTAAGCCCCAGAATTTGGGCCCAGCTGACACATGTGGTGTGGATGCTGTCTTACACATTGTCTGACACAAGCCTCCCCTTGCTCATATCCACTCCCAAGGCATTCGGCTACCACAGTCCTGCGGGGCTCCCTACTTTGTGTATTTTGCCTTTTTACCTCTGCTGTCATCACTGGCCAGACTGCAGCCATGAGCACTGCGGTACCAGCTCTTTTTCTCTGTGCAAGTGAACTCAAACTCACCTGTCCTCTCAGCAAGCCACAGTCACCAGCGGGAGACAGCCCATCCCTGCAAGCTCAGCCTCCCTTGGAGGCAGCAGCCTGGGGCTGGATGTCCCATCTTATCCTACTCTCCATCCCCAGCACCCCTGCAGTGACCTGGGCTAGCTGAGCTTTTTGAAACATTTCACACCAAATTCTTATGCTGGGAGAAGCTCTTACATTGAGCTACACAGAAGGACCAGAGAGATATGAGAGTTTACAGGCCAAGGGGCTAGAGCTTCAAAGGGGTAGCTACTATCCAGCAGCAAGCACATGCTGATGCCAAGCCCACTCTAGAACTGCAGCAGTGCCCCTCCTGGCACCTGCCCTGGCACTCTGGCCAGTGTGTGCCTCACGTGCCCACAGCAAGCACACCAGCATACAGGGACCGCATGGGTGCTTGGGCATAAGGATTGGTAGCTTTTTCTTTCCATTATGTAGTGTTGTCCCATGACAAACCGAAAATACGGAAGGGACACGCTGGTTTTCATTGCAGTGAAGAAGTCAATCCCAGATCTTTCTGTGTGGTTTATAATGTCGCTTCAAACCTGAGCGGCTGTGCTTGCATGTTTTTTGTGACGCAGCAGCAGCTACTCTAAGGTAGCCAGTGCATATTAAGAATGCACTTTCTGTAGGACTGATGTTCCCAAGGAGTTCTGTGCCAGAGCGCTGGGGAGCCCAGGCTGTGAGAAGGACTCTTTCCAGCTGCCCTTTGCAGATAATCCTGCTTTGCCCAAGCAAGCCCCAGGTGCTGCCACTGCTGAGAGCTGCCATCTCTTCTTCCCGGCGCAGCCTGACACAGTGCGAGTGCGAAACACGGCTGGAGGGAGCCTCTGGAGTGAGCCCCTGGCTCTCGCAGCAGGGAACGGTGGCAGCAAGGGGAATAGGGTGCCAGAGGGGGGCAAGTCCGAAGATCCAGGGCAGGCACTGTAGCATCAAAAGGCAGGAAGGGAGACAATTAAGCACTAATGAGAACAGAGTGCGCTGCCGGCATTTGCGGGTGCTCGTAGAGATGGGGCACGGCCGGCTCGGGAGGGAAGGGAAGGGAAGGGAAGGGAAGGGAAGGGAAGGG
>VZRL01005232.1:2211561-2258343 GCA_013397895.1 Origma solitaria
AGCAGATCCAGCGCCAGGCCGCTCCCGCCATCCCAGCGAAGGACAGGGGCTCTGAGCTGGTCCTGCGTGTTGCAGTGGGTGCTGCCCTGTCCCCCCTGCAGCTCAGCCCCCCGCGGCTGAGGCACAGTGCCGCAGCGTTCAGCCCCAGGCCGTGAGCCCAGCCCAGGCCAGTCCATGGCCGGCACAGTGCAATAGTGCCCAGGGCAGGACAGGCCCCAGGAGGTGTGTCTGACAGACCTGAGCGCAGCTGCGCTCGCCTGGCCCACAGAACCTGAGTCAGAGACCTGCCCTGCAAGCAGCCCTCGGTCCTTTGGAGGCTGCAAGAGGATGTGATGCTTCTCCTCCAGCACTGGCAATAAATACCCTCTTTGCAGGGAGGAAGAAAAGATCCTGCCTGCTCCTTTCTCTGTGGGATGGTCAAATACATGAAACCAGTGATGGTAACAAGACAGGTTCACAGTAGAAATTAGGAAAATCAGCCTAGAAAACAGAATTTCATGGGAGGGCAGAGAAGGAAGAGGGCTGCCAAAATGATGGAGAAGATTTATGATTTCCTATTGAAAATATGTGAAGCAGTTCTGAGCTTCAGTTTAGCTGATTTTAGAAACCAGTGACACAGTAACAAGCCTTGATGAACCATGCATTATGTAGGAAACTCACTTAATGCACCATGGACTAATTTCTACATTTGAGATTCTCTCCGGCCTGATAATGAATCAGAATAGAACCCACACAGGAATAGAACCTACAACCTTAGCATTATTAGCACTATAGTGTGACCAAGTGAGCCAATCTCACAGAAAAAAAGTTCTTTTTTCTTTTCACCCCTCCATCTCCTACTTTACTGCAAAAACTGGAGAGAAGAGAGATCCCTGTGCTTTGACTTCTATCTCCTCCAGAAAAAAAGATGTTCTCTTCTCATTTTTGAGGAATCCCTAGTGTGTACTGTTTTGCCTGTGGATCCCGTGCCAAGCCCTCTGCATTCCTTTGCTCAATTCTTGGCTGTCCCAGCTAGGAAAAGGGTGTCTGATTTAAATCTGTGGGTGGTGATCAGCAGGTCCCTAAGCTATAGCTGTGCAGACAAAGCACTTGGCATCACACTTGTCTCAGATAACTTGAGACATCCGTGATACACACAGCTAGAGCGGATCTGGACTCCCTTAGCAGACAGAGGAATCCAGACCCTTTAAATCCTCTATACTGCTGCTTGAGAAATAAATGCATGTCCAGTGTTTCCTTCATCTGAACAATTTCAGACATCGATTCCAGGATGAGATTAAATGGAGCCTAGCCTGATTCATTATATTGACTATGTGTCTGCAGGCTGTGAGGAGAGCCCAGCCTGATTCAATATATTGACTATATGTCCACAGGCTGTACGGAAAGCCCAGCCTGAGCAGCTCAGGTGCAGATATCTGTGGTGGAGCTTGACTACCTTGAGCCAGGTGGGTGCTGTCCCCTGTCCCTCTGCCTCCACTGGAGCACCAGAGATGCCTCAGCACCTGCAGCCCAGGGGGAAGGGCAGAGGGGGAAGGGCAGAGGGGTCACCTCCTGCCATCCTCTGCCCGGGGCACAGAGGTTGATGTGGGGATGCCGCTCTCCCAGGGGTTGTTAAAAACTGAATTGCCAAAGCAATGTGTGTGTGGTTTGGCTTGTGTGTCTTGAGATCCTCTCACAAGGTATCCCACCCTCCTGCCTTTTGGGGATGGGCCTGGGGAGAGATCTGCCCTCTTGTCAGGTCTGCTTTCTCTGCCTTCTGTTTTCTTGATGTCCAGCTGACATGGAGCTACTTGTTTTGTCCTGTGGAGACCAACAGAAGCTAAGTTATATTTAGCAGTGTTCCCATACAAAAGATCAGTTTTGTTAGGCAATGTTGGATGTACTGCATCTAGTGAACTACATGGCAAAGTGCCATGCTCTGATCCAGAAACTTCTATTGCTCAAGCAAACAGGAAGCCCAGAAAATGCAATTATGTGCCTACTTTTAGAAGGAAAAATCTAAGCCGTGGTTAGATCTATTTCTACTTTTCTTCAGAGCTTCTAAAATGCATTTCAAGGCAGTCAGTTGTACATTTAGAGGATGATCAAGAAACAAACCTTAAAGCTTAGCACAGTGAGATGGCTGGAGCTGTGGACTCTGCGCAGGGTTCAGCTGTGCCACGTCATTCCCATTGGGTTCAGAGTAAATTACTCCTATCTGGTTTTCAACAAACTTGCATTAAAGTCACTGGACTGTTACAAGTTTTATTTCTCCTCTCAGGCAAGATCACTTGCTCTGTGGTGCTAATGATCTCCTAAGTGTTCCTGTTGTTTAACTCTCCATGCAGAGTGATGCATGATGAAAGCAGGGGTGTATTTTATTACATTATAATAATGTTTCTCAAACTGCTGTAATGAAATACCTGCAGCAGAGCCAGAATGTACGAGGCATCCTGGTGTGTATTCAACAACACATCATATGTAGCTGTGTGTGTTTCTATCTACAGCCCATGGTCAAAGAGAACCAAAAAGCAGAAAATGGAGGAATTGATCAAGACTCACATTAGAGAACTGGGCTGTACAAGACTGGAGCTTTGCAGAGCTCCTTGGGGCCTGTCTTCTCAAGTCAGCTGTGGAAGGACAGACAAAACAGTATTGCCTCTCTCGAAACAGGCCATCATTCTAACTTCTGTCCTTGCTCGTATACTCACTAGATTTTACAACTTCCCTCACCTCCACAAGGTACTCCTTTATCATCAAATCAAGCACGTGCTTTTACTGGTCACAGAGAACATAACTCATATTGCCAACAGCTTGGTTTATATTTAGTTGTTATTAAAAGCTGGGGGAACCAAATAAAAGACACTTGGCTCTGAGAACAACTCTGCTCTGCAGGCAGTCAGATGAGATGACCTTGAGAGCTCCCCCATTGCTGGTTGCTGCAATAATCACTGCTGCTGAGAAAATGAGCCTGAACAGGATGAGTTCAGCACACAATTTCATTACATATTTCTGTACTTTTTTTTTTTAATGGAAAAGCATCCCACATTCTCAGCTTTCAACTTTGTTTCTCTGTTCAGTTGTCCTCAAGGTTTCTATCACACTTACTTCATGCTGTCTTCCCTCTTTTTGTTCCCCTCCTTGTGGTTTCTACAATATTGCTCTCTTAGCCAGACATATGGTATATCTCTTTGTGTGCTGTCTTCTTGTATGCTTGCTATTTCTGTTTCTCCATCTTGGCCCTTCCCTCTGTCTTTTACATCTCTTCACTTTGAGGTACTTTTTCCCCCATCATTTTTTGCCTTGTGCTTTTTGTATCCTGGATTACATGTTGTTACTTGGATTGGATCTTTATTTTTTGCATGTAAAACTCACTGCATTTCTTTCATCTCTAGTACAATCTCACCATCACTTATACTACATTGACTTCATTGATTTCAGGGGAACTGGAATGAATAAGAGGATAATCCAATTTGGAAGAGATCAAAAGCCAGATAGTACAAAATGGTAAAACAAGGAGGAGAAAGTTTATGATAATCCTTAAAATAGGTGTTCCTGGGTTGCAAAGGGAAAACTCTGCCAGGCGCATGGATCTGCTAGACCCAGGAGCAGACCTGCTGGCATGACTGCAGTGTGCAGGCTGGGCATGCCATAAACTCACTTGAGCTTTCCAGATACAAGTAAATGCAGGGTCAGGTCCCATGCACCACTTCCCAGCATTCCTGTGGAAGGGCAGTGTATTTGTCCACTAGACACAGTCCCACATTAGAAGTGAATTTTGGCCTACAGGTATCTGGGGATACTCACATTATACAACCAGCATTTGATCATCTTTTTCCCCCATCATTTGATTTCCTTTTCTCCATCAATGATGGAGAACTCTTTTTTTCCCACTATATTTGTCTCTGGGCTATGAAACACAAAGAACATCTCTCCCTTTGTTCAAAGAATCTGATACAATTTGTTAAGGACAGAGAAGTAATGGGATCAGGGAGGCTATTTTTATTTATGAAAACGGTGCTATCATCCCAGTCTCCAGTGTGAGGCATTTATACAGCTCAGCAGCACCTTCCATTGCCATAGTTTATTCATTCATTTGTACTTGGGTCAGCAGGCCAGCTTAATGGCTAGACTGTGCAAGAAAAAATGTGAGAGCAAAATTGAAGGACCAGACCTAACAGCACTGGGTCTCTGAAGCCAGGCTGTCAGTTATTGCAGTCACCTTCTTGACGAGCACTTGCAGGGCTGGTAATGCTGCCAGCAGCGTGACAGCAAGTAGGGTGAGGCTTCTATTGCTGTTTATTAGTATGCATTCATAAAAGGTTGTGTTTAATCCAGGCTAATATAGTCATGATGTTTTAGTATCTCAGACATACTAATCTTATTTAATTCCCATCAGATGTGTTCAAACTTCCTTATGTCATTTAAAGTCCCTCCGAAGTCCCCAGGACCTCAGGATAAGCATATCTCCTCACTGTTTTGATGGCTCCAAAGAACGACTTTCAAGTTCAAATGCTCTCTCCAACATAATGGTTCAAAAATCAAAATAAAACCAAAAGCAAAAGAACAGCATAAACTATTAGGCACACCCTGTAAGACTAACTTTGAAAAGCTGACCTGCTCAACGGCTTGTGGTGGCCCAGCTCAGCAGATGCTGGCCATGCCATGGGTCTCCATCAGCCTCTGATCACTGCAAATGCAGAGCACAGCCCTCACCAGCAATATCAGAAACTAGCAGGGATCACACTCTGTATTTCACATTGCTCCTAACACAAAATCAGAACATCTGTCAACACTGAAACTGCTGTAAAGCTGAAAAGTGGATAAAGTGGATAAAGCTGTGGAAGTGGATACTGTGTAGAAGTATATTAAATCATGTCCTTTTTAATTGCATGGTATTACAAATTTCTCAAAATATGTGCACTAAAAGTTGTCTTGACAACATTCTCAGTGAAAATGCAGTAATTTTGTCTCTTTTACCAAGAGCAGATTAGAATGGGGATATGAATATACCATCCCTTAAATAGGATTGTCAGCTTTTTTACTAAAATAAATTGTTCCTTTGCACTGTACCATGGGTATACTTTTCATAGCAGGCATGTTTAAGGATTTATTTTCCTAATGAACAAAGACAGCGGCCGGACTTTCCCATGCTGCCCTGGAGATGCAGTATTGACTTACATTTTGTTTTCTAAAGCTGTCAGGATTGTATGTGCTGACTAAACTGGAATTTTGCTTCCAGCTTTTTACCTTTCCCCATGCATGTCCCCATAATTTCTCATCTTTCCATCAGTTTTTAAAATCTCCAAGGCTGGTTCATAGAGTGCTAGGGTTCAGTGTACCACTTTGGTGTGCTTGCTGAGCCCCTGCATGCAGGCTGGCAGCTGACAGACCCCTGTTCTCTACTCTGTTACTGTGGGGAGAGATAAGATATGGAATTCCAGCTGCTGAAGCAAGGGAGGCAGGTTGGGAATTCCAGAGTAGCAGGTAGGACACTATGATCCTAGACTGAGAGGGATTTGCTAATAAGAGAGGGGAACATGGGGTTTATGAACTAGTGTAGTGGGATAAGATTACATGAAAGAAAAGGTGGGGTTGGAAGTGTGTCTTCCGTGCTTTTGTTCAGCACACCCAAGGCATATGCGGAGAAAAGACATGTTCTCTCCTTCCCTTGGTCTTCCTCTGAAGCCCATGCATGCCAGAATGACAGGGTTCTAGGGTTAGGACTCTTTTTGTGTGGCCTCACTTTTCATTCCTGGGATCTGTTTTCTTCTAAGCTTTGTGCTTTCAGATGTTTCAGCTGCAACAATTTTTGTCAGGTTTGTATCACACAGGAAGCCTGACGGTACATCAGCCTTTCAACCACCGCCTGTTTGATCAGGTGCACAGAAGTAGCAGGCAGAATTCAAATAACTCTCTATCTATACAATAGCTATTGTTTCCTCTATCTCTCAACTCCAGAGCTAGAAAAGAAAGATGTTGTTTTCCATCTTTGCTCCTGAAATCCATGGTTTTCAAAAAGCCTTTTGATCTGACTTTCACTGACTGTCAAGGCAACCAGTTCCTGGCTTGCATACAAAGGGCACTCGCTCTCCCTTGCCTGCTCAGGTCATTAAACTTCAGGGCCTCATTCACTGCTCTTGTTCATTTCAAGCTGGGAAACTACTGCTGCCAGGTAGGTTTGTAATGCTACTGTGCCATCTTTGTAAAGTTTCATGTCTGCTTTCCAAAGCAACATGTAAATCCATAGAGGGCTGTGCCTCTAACATTCATTTCTTAGTCCATGAATTGCACCAAGAAAACCATCTCTCAACCATTTCAATGTCACATAAAGCACGTCTCAAGAAAACCAAAGCATTGATCGTGAAAGCAAAGGACAATAAGGAAGAGTGAACAGATAAACAGTGTGGCCTTGATTTTAAAACTGCATGAATGTGAGAAGTCTGCATCTGATTAAAGAAATCCATTCCTCTTATCTTCTCTGTCTTTTGCTCAGCCTATGGCAAGGAAGAAAATTCATCCCTGCTGTAAGTCATTCTGATCTGCCTGTTTTTAATGCTTACTGCTGTGCTTTTTGTATTTACATGAAGAAATAGCATAAAGAAAGAAAAGAGAGAGAAAAATTAGGCAAAGTTACAATAACAAGAGAGATACCAAGCAAAGATTAAAGCATGAAACAAAATGTTAGAACTCAGCATGGAGTGGAACACATTCAGCATTTTATGTATTCTCTCCACTCTCTGTGTGTACATTGTCTTGTTAGACTGTCATCAGCTTGCCATCTCTCATAGGCCTGGTATATTTCATATTTTAAAAACTGAAAATTGCAGAAGGACAAAACTTTGCTTTTCAACAAGGATATATTTCACATGGGATACAAAAATTCCAACTAACCTTGACGTGTTTGTGTCAAATACAGAAGGAGTTTTTCAAGGAAACTTCTCTTTAGTGTTTGGTGCAAGCCGCCCAGTCCATGCCAGGAAAGGCTGTGAGAATCCGCACTGGAGGTGAAGGGAAAGGGACTCTCTGTTCTCACTCTTTGAGTCAAATGTGATGCTGCTCAAGTCTGTAAAGTCTTTGTACATGTATCTCTTTATATATATGTATGTGTGTTTGTAGGTCTGTATATAGGTAATGACTTGAAATTAATACAGCTACAATTCTGTTGAATATTTCAAATTTGGGGGCAGAAAAAGAGTAATTTTCAGACTTGCAGCTTCACATAGACCCATCTAAATATTGTCTATGTCTTCTTTTTGTCTGGACCCAAACCTCTATATATCTCTTAGTATACAAGGTATTTATTTTATTTGGTAGCACTGCTTTGGGGTAAAGCCTAAGACAAAAATGAATTATCCCCTCATCATCCTGACCCTTTCTGTTTAGGGAGGAATAAAATTAAAAGGTTAACTGGCAATGGAAAATCTTACACAATGGACAATGGAAAACTGCAGTGTTTCAGGGCTCATTCTCTTAATGAGAAGCAATAAATAGTATCTTTTGTTTTCCTATCTAGTTGTTTTGGATAAACCAGCATTGTCTGATACTCTTTCGGTTGCAAAGCAGACTCACTGCAGAATGCCAACCCTGGCCAGCAGCAAGGGCATGCTGTGTGCACACCTGGGGAAATCTGCTTATGGATTGCAGTGTAATAAACAGGTATCCGTGTAAACCTGGGGTTTAGACACAACCAGGTCTGATAACTCCATGTACTGAGGTTGCAAAGCTCATGTAAAAAGAACGATAAATTGGCAACACTGCAGTGATGGCTTGGGTACCATGGCAATGGTTCGTCAAGGTGTTTGCAGTGCAGACCTGCTCTGCACAAGCACGGAGCAGCAGTCAGGGAGAGCTGTAAGCTGACGAGCTGTTACTGACACACCAAACACTTCTGTTTTCTCCTTGGGGTAAAACCCATGTTGTCTGGTTACAGCTGTGTTTCTGAGCTCAGCTAAGGGTGTCCACCCGGATAAATGCATCAAAGCTGAACTAGAAGATATGGTTGTATAAGCAAGGCATTTATCTTTGAACATGAGGTAGTTGCCTAGTCATCTAACACACTTGCTCAGGAGTATTCTGCTGTGCTGAGACATTTTAAAGAACACATTGTGGATGGCAGCTACAATTTCACCCATGTGTACCTCAAGAAGAGGCCAATTCCAGTGCAAGACACTCCTCATAAAAGAGCAGTTTTCATAGAGCACTGCAATATTGGTCATGTCAAAAAACATGGCTGACAACTTGCTTTGAACAGAGAGCAGCTGTCCTTCTTTCTCAGAAACATTGTTGAACTTCCTGGCAGGTTCAATATTTTAACATTAATCGTCTCATAATTTTATTTTATATTTACTAATATTGCTATTTCACAGAATCACTCAGTTTTTGAGGTTCAAAGAGACCTCTGGAGATGGTATGGTTCAACCTGCTTGCTCCAGCAGCGTCACCTAGAACTGGCTGCCCAGGAGCATGTCCAGCTGGCTTTTGAATATTTCCAAGGACGAAGACTCCCCAGCCTCTCTGGACAATCTGTGCCAGTGCTTAGTCACTTTCACAGAAAAAAAAGTGTTTTCTTGTGTTCTGATGGCACCTCCTGTGTTTCATATTTACTAATGTTTTAATGCTAATGACCCCCACAGAAGACTCAAAAAGATGAATTGTATAGATGGGGATCATGTGGTACAATAAGAAAAAGGGTATTTGCTAGTCTGGAGCTATCCAGCAGCCCCAGCTCAATAACATTATTGGTTTCCTAAATCCTAGCCTGGCTCTCACATTGCTTGCTTTTCCTTCAAAATTTGTAGTGCCTTTTCCTTTGCTTGCCATTTCATCCACCCTCATCAGGGAGCAGGAGCAGCTTACGGTCACTGCTGATGCAGTAGCAATGAGAGCTGGCCGACCGGCCAGTGTCAATCCAGCCAAGTCTTCTCTAGGTGAACAGCTGCAGATGCCCAGGGGCACAACTAAGGCCATGCATAGGCTAAACTTTCTCCTGACATGTTCTCTTGGCCTCCAGCAAACAGCCATTTAGGAATTTCCTGAGGTGACAGTTTCATCCAAATCCCTGTGTAGCATTAACTCATCTAACTATTTCTTGACTCTACTTGTACTTTTGGTCTCCTCAGAATCTTTCACAATATTGTTATATATTCATGAACAAATCTGGTTTGTTTTTAAACCTGCTGCCTGATCACTTTGTTGAATGCTCTCCACTTCTTGTATTTCAGGAAACAGTGACTAATCCTTCCCATTTTAGCATCTCTTCAATAATCATCACTTCATGGTTCTATAGTGCATCCAGACCCAGCATCTCCCTTCAAGCTGTCTATTTGGTCTTTTGGCCTGTTTTAGTCTTTTCTCAATCTCTTTCTGTATCTTTCCTGGTTCTCCTATCTATTCTGTAGTGTGGTGAGCGGAACTAAGTAGAGCATTCAGTAATCCAGGGACAATGTAGATTGGGAGTGTGATGTAATGGTATTTAGTTTTGTTCTCAGCTCCTCATAAAATCTGACACAACATGAAAGTCAGAGCGCACAGTCATCCCAGAGTCACAGGCTTGCTCAGGTTAGAAGGGACCCCAGGAGGTCTCTAGCCTAACCTTGCTCTCAAAGCAGGGTCAGCTATGGGGTCAGACCAGTTGCTTGAAAGTCTCCAAGGATGGCGAATGCACAACCTCTCTGGCCTATCTGCTCCACAGCTGGGTGGTTGTTGTGGGGGAATGATTTCTTCTCATACTGAATATGAACCTCTCTCATTTTGGCTTGAGACCCTGTCCTTCATGCTGCACACCATGCACCAGTGTGAAGAGCCTGGCTCCATCTCACTGACACCCTCCCTGCTAGGCACTGGGGAGGCACTCTTAGGTCCCCTGGGAGCCACCTCTTCTGCAGACTGAACCAGCCCAGCTCCTTCTGTCTCTCCTCACAGGACATATACTCCAGCCCTGACCATCTTGGCAGCCTCTACTGACGTTCCTCCAGTTGCAGTGGGAGGACTGGGGACAAAACCTTTCACTTTTGGCTTCCCTTATAGTCAGTAGAGAGATAGAGCAAGAGCCTTATCACAGGATCACCCATTCTATCCACTCTAATATATAATTTTTAAGAGAGATGGGATAAATCACTGAGGGCTATCTGTCTCTGCCAGAGAAGGAGCTTAAGCAACTAATTCCTTATTAAACATCTAACTTGCATGCAGCTCAGGTCAGTAAGATGAGCCACATATTTGTCATCTTTTTATTTTAATTCCCTATCTGTAAAATGAGAATGCTAAGGCTTCCTTGTTTCTCCCATATATTTTAACTGCATATAACTATTATGTTAGGCTGAATGGTTTTTTGCCCGGTGTCTAGAAAAATGACAACTGACTTTTTTTTATTGGCTTATTGGCTTCAGGCTACCACTATTAACAATGGGGGGATGGAATACAGAACTTCTAGAGCAAATCAATTTTGAGCATTCATACACAAACTAAAAAAAAGGCATAGAAGAGGCATGAAGGGAAAAATAAGGCAGTGAATTTCCACAATTTCTCATTCTCTCAACCTTCTGAATGGCTGCCAATTTCAAATCTAAACTGGCATATTTCTTATTTTGCTGTTTTAACAGAAGATAATTATAGCTCATTGTTCCACAGCTTACTGTACAAAATGCTGAGCAGTACTTCTGTCTATTCTTCTTAGGTCTGGGGAACTTTAACTACTTTTGATTCTTGTGTCCCAGATAATCACTATATAGCAGTTAAAAGTTCATTAAAAATGAGGCGAAACATAGATGAAAATGCCAACACAAACATGCCTGAAAAGACAGATAAATAAAATGGCAGTGCCATTAAAAAAAGGTTTTCTCAGACTGTATTTTTAAACATATCTAAAGAACATTCTATAAACTTTAATTGTATTTGATGAAATTAACTTTCTTCAGAGTAATTGTCCTAAGGATGTGGAATTTTAAAATGGAAATGATACTCTGAAGCAGCACCCAATGAGGACACTTTCTGCAAATATCCATGTGTATTTCTTTCATGACCTAGAGTTCAAATTTATCCACTGTTTTCCACACTCTGGAAATAAGTTTAAACAATAATTCACAATTAAAATGAAGATGGGAAAAGCATGTTTGAGTTGCACTCCTGCACATTTCCACAATTAGGAAGGCAAAAGTTCCCTTGGGTTTTCTTTCTTTGGCTGTGAAGGAAAATGGCTGAGTAATATTTCCAAAACATTTCTGTGCTATTCCACAACATCAATATCTCAACAAAGGAAGTTCCTTCTCCCATTCTTTTAATCCAAACTCCAACTGAGAAACACATAATTAGAAAACATTCTTTCAGACGTTCCTCTTTTTTTTTTTTTTTTAATTTGAAGTTCTCCAAATTGAAATGCTGCTTAGATCATCCCTTCTCTCAGCCTGACCTCTGCTAATGAGAAGGTCCTTGGCATTTTTTCTTCTTTGTGGATGGGTAGGGAACAGCCAGTGCTTTTCTTGCTAGTAGATAAATAGGGTGGATGAATAGGGCACCACAATGCCAGATTAGGCCAGAGATTCATCACTGACAGATAGTACAAAGGTCAAATAACTTCTTACTAAAAAATATCTAAAACTGTGAAGCACATTTGGTAGCACAAGTTGCAACCAGAATTCCTGGCCAAGTCACAACAATCAATATTTTCCTATATTTAAAAATAAACCACTAAACAACTACTAATAAGCTTTGTGTTTTGCAGCACTGGTTGAAGAAGCATAAGGAGCTGGCAGAGCCAGAGCTGGCAAACAGGCAGCAGGGCAGGATGCTGATCTGAACAAGGCAATAAAAGCGTGCAGTGTCAGCTGGCACACTGCACAGGCCAGGTGTTTGTGCAAATACACATTTGCTAGAGCCTGAAAGAATTGCTCAGAGAAGCAAAGTAGGGCAGTTCTAGTAGAGATGCGAGCTCAGTAGCAGGCCCCTCTGCTAGGGCAGTGGCTGGCAGCAAGAGGATACAGATAACCAGCTATATGATTATCTGTTATGACGGGAACATTTTTTTATTTGCCAGAGGCAGCAAATATCAAAACTGTTGTTGACCCATTCCTAATAGTTGCATTAATTGCAGTGTAGTCCCATGAGAACCTGATGGTCATTCAGAGATACAAAATGAACCTCTTTGTTGGTTCATCTTATGCTGTGGGCTGATAAATATGAGAAAAATGTAAAGATCTTATTAAAGAATAAAACAATGTTTCTGCATTTGCTTCTTAACTGCTGCAGAACTTGAGGAATAATGACCCAACTCCAAACTGCTGCACTCACATGAACCAAACCAGAAAAACAAAAAATCTAGTGAATGTGAAACGTCAAAGTGAAGATAAACAAATTCATAAAAGTACATAAGACATAAAAAAATGAGGCCAAATATGGTCACCTTGATAACTTCAACAAAGAGCCTTTCCAGATTGGTTTTGAGCCAAACTAGTGCTTTCTCTTATTAAATAACTTCAATGATTTGTAGTCCTGTTTGTATGCAGTTTCCTCCTATTTTAATCTTCACAGGATCAGTGAAATGTGTGCTCAGGGATACTTTCTCTCTGAAGCACAAGAGGCTTAGTCAACCTGTTCTGCATAAACATCTGAAAATACACAGATCAATTGATTTACAAAAGGCAGTATAGTATCTACCTTGCCCATGCCTTCCTGTCCTGAGATAGCATAGATTAGAGACATGGGATGTATTTATTATGTTTTCTCTATGCTTGAACAATCATGATAATGCAGTTCTGCTAAGTCTGTAGACTAAGAACCATGGATATTTCCACTCCTCGTCTTTTGCCATCACAACAGGTCTTTAAGGTATGAAAGCAGATCAGGTAAGCAGTAAAATTCCTCCAGGTTTTCTTCCTCACATTTTTTAAGGACAGCGAGAATACAATATGTAATGTGAGACTGAAATAAAATTGATGGTTCCAAATTTGGCAAAGTGAGCTAGTCCTGTTCCTTTTTTAGGGCCTGAAATCTTTAGACATACAAAAGCTAGCTTTCCTTGATACTTCCGTATGGCACCTTCCATCAGAAAGAACCTTGGGGACAGGTGAATGCTTTCACATGCTGCTGGGAGCCTGAAGCTTCCCAGGGCGAGTTCTGAGGCCATGATCTGAGACAGCCATAAGGACTAACGCACATGGAGCTGAAGGAAGCAGCAGAAGAAACAGGCTGCTCTTAACTAGAGCAGTCCTAGCCAGTACCAAAGATCTACCCTTGATTTGAAACAAGGCCTATGACATCTTAAACAACCACAGTTTGTTGGGATGATGGCCAAAACAGTATTTCCAGTGCCTCTTGGAAATCTGATGCACTTCATGTACCAATTAAAGAACAACCTTTGGATTTCAGTGTCCCAATCTGTGTCATCCAGTCTCCTAGCTCTGGCTGGTTGGGCAAACTGCACCAGGAATGTACCCGATTTGAACCAACCATTCAAAATGTGCATCTCCATCCTCCTTGTGCCTGGTCTCCCTGGTACCTGATTACCACCGTGACCAACAAATTGGATCACTCACAGGTGAATCAGACTGAGCAAAGGACTGACCTCCATCTGACAGTTTTAAAAGCTCTTGATCAAGGTAAAATACATGTCAACATGGATTTGAGCTTCTGTGGAGCAGCTGTAAGGAGATCTTCTGCCTTCCCATGGTGTCTGTTCCACTGGAGGAAAAAACTGCAGGCCTTGAATGTAGCTAGAACAGGCACATCTGTAACTCTGCCCGAACACTACACTGAGCCCCTATTTTTACCCACTGTTACAGCTAAGATGACTGAATTACAAGGTCACGTATTTTGCTGAAGGCCATATCATGAGTCATTTGATTAAAACTCTGCCCTTCCTGGCTCTCAGTCCTTTTCTCTACTCATTAGTACACACAATGTAATAAAATGCTGGAATATCGCCAGAAGGGAGTCTTGCTTAGACCACTTCCTCTGAAGTTCAGTACCACAGACCTCAATTCCTGGCTTAGGCAACTTTCCAGCTCAACTATATGATGTAAAGTAACATTTTAAGTTAAATTTCAAGTGGGATAATGAGCAGCTACAGAACTTAAAATTGTTCTAAATTTAAATTTAAACAAAATTGCTAGAGGAATTTTAGAGAGTAAACAGAACAGAGGCTAAGCAAATACATAGTGGACACTATTCATCCTTCCTATTATCCATCTTGACAAGGTTTCTTTGATGCATTTAGTAACTTATGACCTTCTCCACTTCCTTGCTTTTTTTTTCCCACAATTTTTTGCAAAATCTCTTTACCCAACTCTCTAATCTAGGATAACTGAAAACTGAAAAGTTGGTAAAACTAACCAGCTGTTCTGACTGATGAGAAATCATTGATAATATTAGATATTTTATTAAAGTTGCATTAACACTCTTCTATTTTATAACACAATTTAAGGAAGGATTCATTTTATAACCTCATAGGGTGTTGGAATGAAAGATGTGATCGTTCCCATGTAACCTCATAAATTCTCTTGCTAGTCAGTTTCAAATCTATGAGGTCCAGTAAAATTCTCATGAGAACACAGTATCCATCCATAAAAACTCCTAAACCCCTCATGGGAATTAGCTGGTTTAGAAGGGTTCAGAGGTTCAAGCCTGTGGTTTATTTATTAAAATTTTCTCAGTAAATATATCATGGTATAATAGATAACAAGCACACTGTTCTGTGCTGGTAACATCCATCTTCCATAATATACATGCACAGTAAATTTCAAAAATAGGAAGGAAGAACCTTAAGTTACATTTAAATGTGGGTGCACTGAACCTTTTCTCAAAAAGAGCCTGAAATCATAAAAAACAGCAAGAATTTCCTTCCTTATTTTTCAAAACCACTGACATAAAATGCAGCTAAGATGTCACTCTATGCAAAGGCGTAAAAAGGGAATTCCAACCACCAGAGGTTTTAACAGACTGGGCTGAGGTTAGACACTTCTAGTCCCAGAAGATGATGGTGACTTAGAGATAACAGTGGTAGAACATTGGAAGTTGCAGAAGTACATTCCTTCACTGTAGTCTCAGAAGTGTGAATCTGACCAGGAGCACTATGTCCATGCTGGAAATACAAACATTTTGTATAGCCTGTGGTTGAAGGCTCTGAATCCCTCTATAAAGCCTCCAAACAAACCCTAAAAAAGTGCAAATTCCTTCCTTCCCTTGGAGACAGTAAACAGCAGCAGAATGCAATAGACAGCAGTAGCTTCTGTGAGGCAGTATGGTACCCAAGAATAGCTCAGATACTCACTCCAGTGATGAATTTGATAGCTAGTTTGCATCAGACTAATTATTCTAACACAGGATTTACACAGTCATTTCCACATCAAAAGGCTTCTGAGAAGAAAAGCATCACTAAAATCCAAACAGATACTTTTTTCTGATAGAAAGCAAAGCCAGTTGGTCTATATTCTCTGGTAGTGGAGAAGAACACTTCCACCCTAAGAGTCAGTCTTTCAGAGATATTTTTTGGCAACTCATTTCAGGCCTTTAAAAGCAGGCTCTTGAGATGGCAAAAACAGGGAGGTGACAAAGTCACCTTCCTCCCAGCACAACCAGCTGCCAGCTTCCAGCTCTGAAAATGAACAGGCAGATGGTCACAGCTCTCCTGGTCCAACTCACACTGCTTCATGCAGGTGTGCAGAACATGGCAGCCCCAGCATGCTGTGGGGCCCAGGACTGCCAACATCACCATTACTCTAAGGTGTCAGGGATGAGCATGCCATAGGCAGTCTCCACATTCTCTACTCTGCAACTCCTATATCCTCCACTCTTCTCCTGGCACTTCAGTATTAAGATCAAATGGGAGAGGCGGACGCTCTGGGGAAAGGGTGGAATGTACTCTTGTATATTCCCTGCCTGGCCTCCCTGGGACACAAATACATAGCTTACACACTCAGCTGCTCTGTGCTTCATGTTGTATCCCATACTCAAGGCCCCACTGCCGAACGCTGATGGAGTGTTTGCCTAGGAAGAGCACAAGGCTGTGCAGAAAATGAGCCTTTAGTCTCCCCTCTCCCTAGTCTGTGTGCAGGCAGATTCTGCTCAGAAAAATGGACTCCATTCTGATTTCTGCCAACCATCTGCTGAAATGTAAATGTGTTTTACTTTTCATTCTCAAACAACTCCAAGCAACTTTACAGGTTTCCTTCACTTACCATAACAGCACCTTGAATATCTTCAAAAAATTTGCTTAGCTTTGATAATAAAGTTCTGGCTTTGTATTTCAAAGTAGTGTACTTCAGATCCTGCTGGGACTGCATTTTTATTAAAAATTCTCAGTGTCTTTCCTTTCTCTTCATGTGAGCTTGGCACATGCACAGTATTTGGATGCCTGGATTAGAAGGATAATTAATAAAAATATTCCAACAACCATTTTTTTTTTCCTGGAAGAAAGAAAACTTACTCTGTGTTTGTGTGCGTGTGCATCTGACAGAGCTGGCTTCTGTCACATTGGCACACCCAATAAATATTGAAATAAAATTCAGCTGTTCACCATGTAAAATAAGCATTACAAATCTTCCTTACATTCTCAATGAAATCAAGAGTTTGATCCTACAAGCAGTGTACATTACTATTTACTGTTAACCAGCTATAGCAGTGCACATACAGGAAGTCTGCAAGCACCTTTATATATTTATACATCTTTTCTTTGGAATAGCGCTGGCATTTGCATTTGCTAAATCATTTACACCGTATAGATAAGAGAAAACAATGTAATATAGCATTGATCGACCTTTGCAAAGTACAAACCAGATCTGAATTCCATTTTAGCCAGTCAAATCCTAAGGCTTTAGGGGAAGCTTCTTGCTTGGTCCAGCAATAACAGTGACCTGTAATTTACACAGCACATCTTTTGAAAAATTCTTGAACTTACACAGATTTACAGAGGTCACTTCAGTCAACAATGAACTGCAGAAGAGTGGGAGAAAACAAGTTTGTGACATAAAACGATAGGCCACAGAAATGAAAGACAACAGACCAAGAATAATGTATTCCCTTGAAAAATGTAGAGGATAATAGGTAGACAGACTATAAATTATAACACTGGATTATCCTTCAACTTGTAAGAAATGTCAGGAGACTTTAAATACCTACAGGTAGTCAGTGCCTCTATTTTCAATTACCTCTGACAGATGGCCCTTCCCTATGGCCGAGTGCTGATATGCCAAGAACAGCAATTAGAGATTGACACAGAGGCAAGAGCAGTGCCATACTTTGCAGCTGTATTTATAGTCAGACCCAGAATTTTCTTTGCCTCTGTATCTGCAATTCAAAAGGCTGTCTCAAGACATATTGAAACAATAGGAGTCACTCAGTTCTATCCCTTGTCCTGATTTACCACCATAAATCATACTGTAGTGAGAGACAAGGCTATTCATCAGTTACATGACGACCCCAGAATGTATCAGTATCCATTCTAGCAGCTAACAGCTCTGCGTATACTTAATGAATATCACTATCACTGCAGCTCTCTTTCATTTCCAAAATTTGAGGATTCCGTTGTAGATCAAATCATCAGTTAAATTATTGGCCAGTAATCACAAAACCTGAGCCAACTGCTGACAAACCAAATCCACAACTGGCATTTATACTAAATTAATCATCTAGCACGTGGCATTTGTTAGCACTTTACCACATTGTACACAATCTGGTTATTCCATGAGTCCAGTTCCAGTTTCAATCACAGCTCTTCATTTTATGTAGAACATCCAAAAAATAAAATGATCCAAATGTCTTTATCACCTCGGAAAATGTAAACTGTGGGAGTGTGAAATGTAAATTTTTCACCATCCATTAAAACACCAGGCGCAGATGGTCTCTCTGCAGAGATTTTCCAGTGATCCAATTTGCTGTTTCCATCCCATTTATGATGCCTTTATTGAGAATCATAATAGGTGTTCAAAAGACATTTAGTAAAGCAACCATTGATTTTATTTTTGGATTTTGGAGCATGAAGGGAGTCTGGAAATAGGTTTGCTTACCCACTTATCATTACCTTCAACTGCATGGGATGCATCCAGAACACAACTCACTCTGGTTTGAACAGCGTCAGCCACACGGCTGCAGGAAGCTGCTCGGCCATGCCCCTTGCTCTCCCTGCTCCTGTGGTCCAAATGCCTCCCAAGGAGGGCTCTTCCTCACTATGGATCTGGCAGGGATGCACAGCACCCACCTTGACAAATGGCACAGATAATGTCACCCCTGAAGATAATGATGTGTGTGAATTGAGTATCTGTGTGTGTCTGCAGATGAAACACACCCAACTGCCTGGTCAGCATCTGCCCAAACTGATCATGTTACAGAAGATGAACATCAGCCAGATTAAACAGTTACTGGGGAATTACAAAAAGACTTGACACAAGGAGCCAGACTGAAAAGAAATATAAAAGTGTGAAAACTCATAACAGAGGGGAAACAACTGTCTCAGGGGTGTGTGGTTCAGCCCATGATTTGTAGAGAACTGCAGGGATCTATAAAAAAGTAGAGGATCCACATCTCTCACAATAGACATGTAAACAGGGAAATCTGCAATCTTTGGGAAGGGGGGGTGTTTTGTAACCCATAACTGCCCTTGAGTGAGGGGGTGCATACTACTCTGTGCATACGTGTGCCCAAGTGTTTCTGTGTGCGCATATGTGTACACTAAGAAGGCTTTGGGATTAGTTATAGGAGACTATTTAGACATTTCTAGCATGGCTTGCCTTTTTTGTATTATTGATCTTGTTTTCATAGTTCACTGATTGCTAGATAATTACACACTGCCAATAAAGCAATAAACTGCTTTGATCTATCTTTATTTTAAACTATGTGAACTCAGCAGTTTTTCCCTGAAACATGTAACAAGTTGCTGAAGCAACCAGCTATTTCTGCAGCACAAGGATTTCATGTTTTCTTCCAGAGGGTTGACACTGAATAAATTCATGTTTAGTGAACCAAATCTAACTACAGGTGAGATCCCTTAAGTGCAAGTAATACTTGTCTCAAAATAATTATTTTTAAGTAAGACATTACACATATGGTTATTTCAGATCTATTTCCCAGGAGTTCATATGAAGGTGTTACATGGTTGGCATTTGTAACTAGAAATATTTCAATGTGGGGATCAGCATTCACTGCTGGCACCGTATTTTCACTTGGAGTTATCTGTGAAAAAACCAAACCAGGCTGGATTTGGATCTCTATTACCACAATCTCACAGAGAAGACCCTTAGCTAAGCCAAACACAGAACCTAAATCAGAACTGTAAAGTGGGTTTTACATGTTGCAGAAGTTCACCAATCCTACAGGTTTTGGGTGTTTTTTTGAAACAGCAGTTCAGAATTTCTTTCTTCTCTGAGACAGACAAATCTTTACAGTTTTACTCACTTAATTGGCCTGGCCAATTCTCCTTCCTTCCATAGCTGTAACACTATACTCTAGTATTCCCTAAAGCACATTTTGCTGTGCAAGCCTGGGTATGCTAGTCCGTGCTAATGTGCTATACTCCTGCTGCCCTGACTTTCCCAAACCACTTCACTGCAAATGTTGGCAGTTTGGTCCAAAGTGTGGACTTTGCAACAGCCTCACAGCCCTGAATATCATGAAGCATTGATGCATTACCAGTGACAGCAAACTGTCCACACAGCCTCACTTACAGATAAGCCACAAGCAGCCAAGCAATCAGAAAGGCTCAAACACTTACCAAACAATGAACTTTGAACAACTCAGTAAAGGAAACAAACATACACACAAAAAAAGTCAATTTCTGGGATGAGAATGTAGCTGAATATCCCAGCCAAAGATAATTGTATTTCACACAATTGCAAACCTCACATGAGTGTTTATAGTGGAAAAACACTGACAGGCCATTGTCTGCGGCATTGTATTCACAAGGCTGCAATTATAGCTTTACCATAATGAGTGCAACTCTGTGGTCAGAAAGACAGAAAGAATATGATATTTTCCATGGAATACTTCTTTCTTCATAGAAGTTTGGCTTGAAATGTGGATTTTATGTTGCAGTATTGTTGGCATTGTTTATCTCAGGATTTCATTTTTTGAGGCTGATCTGTTATAAGTACTTTAACTTGGCTTCTCTTTTTAGGTGTACAAATAAAAATTACTTCATTTTTCCAAGCTTGAGTAAGTGCACCCAACAGTAGACATGTAAATACTTTCTACCAATTGATGTTTATATTCTTCCCTTTGCACTCAGAGTGTTACTCCTTTGGGTATCATCAACCACAAAAAAAAATGAAGACAGCTTTTTTCTCTTTTTATTTCTTTTTTTTTTTTTAAATTAGATTATTGCTGTTATTAGGCAAGATCCCTGAGGCCTCACTGAGCTGTGCTCCTCCAGGCAGGCTTGGCAGGAAATATATCCTAACCCACACTGACTGATGACAACCACCATGAGATACCAGTCTCACCACCCACTGGGGGCTCCTCTAGCACATGGTTGTGGAAGGTTTCTGGCTCATCTGCAATGGAGGAGCAGAAAAAAAATCCTCAGAGAAAACAGATCTGGCTTCAAAATCAACCAAGCATGAAATACACTACTTGTGTATCTCTAAGTGTGGGAAGAGCTTAGGAAGGAGAAGGAAAACAACATCTGAACTGTTAAAAATATTACTTCTGATAGATGTAAAAGATGGGTTGGTGATCATTACTGGAGGTGGCCAAGTAGTGGATGGTCCTCCTTACTGGATGTACCAACTCTAATGAGCTCTGATGAGGAAAAGGTCAGAATCTCACTAGGAAAGTGCTGGAACAAGAACATTGCTTTGAGGGCCCAAGCCTATTCTTTTTCTCAGTAGTACTTCTGTAAGCAATACTCCTGATGTTAATGTGATTATCTAAAGGCAGAAGGAATACTCACACAAATAAGGACTGGGATTCATGCCTAGTAATCTGTCTAATCTGGCACTCTCTCTCCTTCAGCTGCACTAAATGTTTTCCAGCAGATGATTCTCAAATAATATTTCTAAAATACATCGATATCCTGGGGGAAATTCTATCACAGCTTACGAAATCTTTCTGAGACATGAGTATTCATCAAATTCTATGCAGACAGAACAGAAGGATCTCAGGGGAAAAGTGCAACATCCCTTTCTGTACATACCCTTCGACTGTGCAACATACCCTTAGACTGTACTATGGAAGGGCTATAGTACAGTCTAAGGGTCCATATCTAGTCACTAATACTACGTGGATTGTCCTAAAAGTCTGTGTTTCCTCACCAGGGTATAATATAGTGTTAGTGACCGATGGTTCAGATCTCAGTGAGGTAAGAGAACCCTAAGATATCATCTTCAAAAAATAAAATACAAACTTCTACCAACATTGCATTTATCCTCACATACCTGTGGACACAAACTCAGAGCCCTGGAAAGAACATAAAGGATGTCCTGGTGAGTTAGACCAACATCCAGCAATCACCAGTATGCTTTCTTTAATAACAAGAGATGCTATCTAAAGAGAACATGAAAGTCATGCACATACATTTCCTTTATTCTCCTCCAGCACCCACAATCATTTTATTAGGGATGCTAGGGAGCATATCCCTACTAAATTATTTTTGCATCTCTCTATGAATATGCAGTCCATGTAATTGTTTAATCTCCTTTCCAGTGTGCTGACCTATTTGCTTCCAAAACCTCTGCTGGCAGTAAATTCCACAAGTTCACTATACCTGCTACATTAAAAGAAAGTATATTCCCTTTTATCTTTTTTAAAGCAATCTCCTACTGGTTTCAATGACTGCCCCTAGTTCTAGTTCTATAGGATTTGGAGAACATCAATCTTTATTCACTCTACCCACAACCTTGATTTTATAGATCCTGATCACATCTGTTCTCTCCAAATTGAGGCTCATGCTGTGGGTAGCTTCACTTCCTTTTATTTGATCCCTGAGAGTATGGGATGTGGGTTTGAGTGAGACTGTCCCTCAACCTTTCACTCCCTTCTTCAATACATGAGCAAGGATCAGCTCTAAGGATCAGATCTAAGTCTGCAGAACAGAAATGTCAGCAGTAAGCTACATTTTCTGATGATTTATCATCATGGCTCAGCACAGTTTGCTGAATGCCAGGTGTGGTTCAAGAAAGTGACTGAGAATGGGGAAGTGAGCAATTGAAGTAAGTTACTGCAAAATTACTGCCTGAGCCACTCTTTGTGCACCCCATAAAAGCCAGGATCTCGCAGACCCCTTCCTTCTGGAAGGGATGTTGTATCTTACTTTCTCTTCTTTTTAGTGTGAGAATAATATGAAGGATGCCTATGATGTGGATACTCCTGTCCACAAGCTTGCCCATACTGGATCTGAACAAGGTTGAGCCACCTCATGCTCCTGTCTCAGTCTCTGGCCATGGGCAGGAGAGAAGGAGCAAGACCAGTGGGTATGAACTGATGTCTAGCAAAGAGTAAGGACAGGGCATGTATATATGTGTATATAACCTTCATCCTAAAGCTTTCCTAGCTTCAAACTGTTTTTCAGCTGAGGAAGCTACTTTGAGGCACATACAGGTTTTAGGTAAGCCTCAGTGTATCTGGTAAATTTGGAGAGGGCAAGGGATCCTGTGCCTCTGTCCTTCAGTGAGCTGTTGTTTGAAAACCTTATCTCTCAGTATGTGCAGGTGAAAACAGACCCCTCTGTACAAGCACATAGTAGTGAGACGTATCAGAGATCTGCTATCTATCATAGGATGACAAATACTAGGGAAAGGGTCTGAAATATACACACAAAAATCCCTCCTTTGACCCAAGAAACTTTCATCCTCATGAGTTATTCTCAATCAGCTGAAAACACCACACAATGACAAACTAGCCATTTCAAATATCTTTGAAATCCCTCAGAGTTTCACTCTGACTTCCTGAACTGCTTTAAAATCCACATGCTTATTATAAAGATGGGAAATTTGGGATATATCAGAAGCAGAGCACAGCTGGTGGTCCTAATCTGGATTTAGTTAGACCAAGGATTCCTGCAATACTGAAGAGAAAAACTTCTATTTCTTCAGATGAAGTCTATCAGCTTTTGAGAACTCAGCTGGGAAAACCAAACCACTACACTGAGCCAAACCCAAAGCAGTTTAATCACTCACTGTTAATACCCCCCTGTTAATACCCACTCACTGTTAATACAGCCCTTTGATTACAGCTGGTAGGCAGAAACAATCTAACATATGCTCTCCCAAATCAGGGCATATCACAACTCCATTCTTGCATTTTGTTTCTATTGACCTCTCCACCTTTACACGTAGCTAGAACCTAATTTCTCACACTGATATTGTGCATATTGTCAGATTGCAAGGACCACAGGAAAGTTTCTCTGGGCATGTACCTTATTTCAGTGTTTGCTGGACTCAGCAACTGGGAAGATACCTGAGATATCACTGACCAACCATAATTATGAGTTGCATTTCCCCAAATTTATCAAGAATTTCAGTTGGTGCCATACCTAATGGCAGGCAAAGCTTCCTGACAAGTCAAAGAATATGCACAGCTTCAGGTTATCTCACTTTTTTTTTGCTGATGCCTGCAGACTCTCCCCAGTGTCCCACCCGGTCATGCAATTCCACCTCTTCCTTCATGTTCTGATGCTCTGTAGACCCTCCTGACTTAAGTAATTGAAACAAATGACTGATTGAATGAATTCAGCAAAAAGTGATATATTTTTCTGCCTGGTTATGTTTCTGCTGGGCTACTGAGTTGACTCAGTCACTGAGGACTGAGAGAGACAGAGCAAAACTCATCAATTACTTCACAAAATAACAGTTTGGAACACAAAACTGGAAATGAAGAGGCCCTTTTGGCACCAGTGACCTGTTAAACTTTAGCACTGTCTCCTGTGAAATCACTGCCCAAGAACCCATCTCTTTTTTCTTTGCAGGCTTTAGCCCATGTTCATATATGTTTAGTTCATAGAAAAGGCCTTAATTTGTGTGGCTGCCTGTCAGATTACTTCACAGTTATCACAAAAAGCAGTATCTCTGCCTTTTACTAATTGATTGATGATTCTGGATCTAAGCTTTCATACTAAATCTTCTAGGAAGTGACACCTCAGAACTGCAGGGTAATGACCCACAAAGTCAGCCCAACAGGCTGTACATCAGTCTGTACATCAGCCTCCTCAGCTTTTTTAAACAATCTTCTGTGACTTTAACACCACTGGCCTTCTCAGTGCTTATCTACATATGTGTGTGTATATAAAAAAGCTTACAGAATTTATCTGTAACAGTCACTTCTTTGTACTGGAACATAACAACTGACTTCTTCCTTAATTAACTACAGATTATTAAACCTGAAGCCTCTGAAGCTGCATTTTGGAAACTGTATTTTGTCTCCTCTTCCTTTTTCATACTCCCACCCAATGAAGAGAACAACCTCTGCACAAAAATATTTCATAACTACAGCTGTCTCAGGGTGCTCAGCTGCTTTTTTCCCCATCTCAGGATCTTTTCTTCTGTCTCTGGGATTTCAGAGGCACTCTTCCATTCCACAGATCCCTTCTGCTACCACATCATGTTCTGGGACAGCAGTTGGCATTAAATCTTACTTGGAGCTTACAACTATTAGTGTTAATACAGGAAGACCAACAAAAACCACAAACAGCTTACAGCAGGGAAGGGTCTTTTGTGTGCTTCATCCTGCCAACACCTTCTCTAGTAACAGGTAGCCTCAACAAAAATGTTCCAGGGGAGGGAGATATACCTGTGTTATACAAGCCCCTTAGAGGCTCCTTGTTTTAGACAGGACACAAGCAAAGCAAGGCAGAAGCTCAGACTTTCTCAGGGAAGAATGCCTATATTCAGGTGTGAATGCAGCTGGGGCTAACATGAAGTCACACATGATCAATACAGGTGAAACTTTCTGGGGGCAGGGCTGTACAATTTTAAGAAGCCTCCACTCAAAATTTGTAACTCTCTTCCTCTTCAGGTCACATTTTCCTGAAGATGGAAAAATATATCCCTGAAACTAAAGCAATTGGGTTGCCAAATTTGAAAGCTTGTTTTTCCAAAGCAGAGAAATGTTAGAGGTTGTTCAGTAAAATTGTTATGTTTATAATGGACAAAACTATGTATTCTCCCCTAAATTCATCCTTGTAGTTGGCTCGATTGTTGTAAATGGAACTTTCCAAAACCAAAGCAAACAAATCATAATACAAAAAAAAAAACAAAAAAAAAAAACAAAACCATAACCAAAACAAACTAAAATAAAACAGCTGGAAGCAGACACCCAACAGGGGAATTTCAGCTCAGATTGGCAGTAACAAGCAAGTGAAAACTATACTAGAAAGCACATAGCAACAGGAACACTGGCTATGCTGCTAGCTCTGTTATACCACATTGTAAGGACTGAGGCATTTGATTCGTCATGCTACCAACAAACTAATTTAATTAATTCTCCTCCTATTCAAAACCTCCCATCTGTGCTGTAAAATACAGCAACCATTTCACATCAGACAACAGTTAAGTAAAACCTTAGGGAAAACAGTACCAAATACTTTTGTAATTGAAAATTTAAGGGAACATAACAAGCAGCATATAATTACATGAATTAAAATTCAAGACTTCAGGGTTACCCAGTCTGCTTAAGTGATGATTATGATTGAATCAGTAACCACAACTGGTCATTATCTTAGAGGTGCCAAAAAAGACACTGTTTGTTCCACTTTGGAACCCCCTCAAACAGAGTTGCATGGTTCTGCTCCATTTAATTCCCTGTTTATTTTACTGTGCTTTTCAAGAGCCACAAGTCTCATAATACTTCATAAAGAAATCCAAGATTTCTGGATTTCAGCTTATGAGTCCACTCTTTGTTTGCATTTTGGAGCCATCCTGCCCTCAAGTGTCCTATGTTTGTTTTCCAAAGTTGCTGTACCTTCAGTCTTCCTTCCCACAGACACTGATGAGATAAGGAGAGCAGTTCTGTTTTCCACTGAGCAGACAGACTTGGACAGCTCACATGGAGTGGGCTTGTATTGCAGCAGTTAAACACTACCAGAAAAAAACAAGTGGAACGTTAGGAGTGGAAATTAAGTATGTTAACCCTAATGAGAATGCTGATTTGCTTTCCAGCTAGCTCTTTGGAGCGGAAAACTCCCACACCTTTAAGCAAAGAAATCTAAAGGAAACACAGGATTTTGGCAGAGATTTTCAAATGACCCCTGAAGAAGGCAGGTATCCAAGTCCTATCACATGGCATTGTTGAGTCTCTCCCTCTTGTGACCATGTTTATGTTCAGTCTGTTTGTGGGAACAAGGGAAGTGTGGGGAATGTCGCACACGGGCATCCCCAAATTACCCCTGAAGGATACGTCCTGTGCTGGTCAAGAATCACTCACTCAAGAAAAGCTAAAGAAACACTGCGGAGGGGGACAAAATATGGACAAAAATAGCTTGTGGTGGAATAGGTCCAATAAACAGGGCTAGCAGACAAGGAGTCAGAGTGTTAAAATAACCATGTCAAGCAGTTTCATAAATTAGCTACGTGTTTAGTATCAGAGTCTTGGGGCTTGCGCCTGCTGTTTTCCCTGACAAACACATTCAGCCTACGTGCCTGCTCACCTGACTTCATGCAGCAGCACTCAGACTTTCAAAAAACACAAGCAAGGAGAGAGAGGAACCTGTTTATGAAAGGGGCAGTGGGCAGAAGGGTGCCTGGCGCAGCAATGAGTGCCCATTGCTGGGTCACAGGGTGTCTGTCGGGGCTGCAGGCAGCAGACCCTCACCCTGCCCCTGCCCTGGTCTCCACGGGATGGGTGCACTTTGGGGACAAGTGGATCGGCAGACATGACTCCCTCATTCATTAGTTCTTCCATCCCAAACACGGCAAGGCAGGGGGGGTTGGCCTTAAAAGAATAAAACATCCATGGACCCTTCCACTGCCTGAAGGGCTGGATAAGGAGCCTCAAGCAGGAGATGCCCACCCCGGAGCAGATCACTGTCACAGAGGGGCCCCAACTAACAGTGAGCTGCCTTGCGGCAGCATAGCCACGACTCACAGAACCACAGAACTGTGAAGGGTGGAAGGGACCCCTGCAGATCATCTAGTCCCTTATTAACACCATGCTTCGACCAGCTGAGCTGAAACGTCTCGTGGTTTAATTTAAGGCTACTCCTGTTGCTGTGCACCACCAAAAACAGTCTGGCACCACCCTCTCGACAGCCAGCTTTGAGATATTTATATGCATACACGAAATCCTTCTCTCAGACTTCTCTAGACAGAAGAGACCCAAGTCCTGCAGTCTCTCCTCATAAAAGAAATGCTCCAGACCCCTAGTCATCTTTGTGGCTTCCGCCGGACCCTCGCCAGTAGTTAGTTCCATGTCTCTTTTACCGCGGAGCCCACAACTGGACACAGCACTCTAGATGTGGCCTCACCAGGGCCGAGTGCAGGGGAGGATCACCTCCCGCCGGCCACGCTCTTCCCGACGCACCGCTGGGTACCACTGCCCTCCTGGCCGCAAGGCCGTGCCGGCTCACGGTCACACTGTCACCCGCTCGGCCCCCGCAGGTCTCTGCCTTCTCGCGGGGGCTGCGCCGCGGCGCTGGGCAGCGATGCGCGGGCTGTTGGCCCCGGGCGGAGGCGGCGCGAAGGCCGTGCACATCAAAGGCCTGGTTATCCCTGGCCCCTGCCTCTGCAAACCTCGTTCTCCGGGGTGCTATAGCCCCCTAAGGCCACCTTTCGTCCTGAGGGGTTACAGCGTGGGGAGGAGGGGTCTCGCTGAGAGTCGCTCACTTAAATATTAAAGGCTTGGCGTGAAATGCTGAGTGAGCACTCCTTGCTGCCACCCTTTTACGTTGTGATCAAGGGCACACACGCTCAGGTATAAAGAAGGATGTGCTTAATTAACTGTACACTTATTTTGGGACAAGGAGGGAAAAGGTGTGTCCCACCGGCTGACGGGAGAGAGGCCGTGGTGCTGCAGGGGCTCTCTGCAGAGCGCTGCCACGGAAGCACGGCTGTTGTGCGCTATCAGCATCACAACAGAGCCTTAAATGCTTTTCGTGACAGAAGCCTAACTTCAGACAATGCATCAAAATGTAAAGGTGAAACAAAAGGGGGCACAGACACAGGATACAGCAGCTGTATGTATAGCTTCCCAAAACAGCCTAAGTTTCTGTCTGGAAACTTTTAACAGACTCTGAAAATTCATGGTTTTGCCTGCTGCAGGGTTTGTGACATTCCACTTGAAATGCACCAGGTGCAGTGTGGTTGAAACGGGATGAAAGCACTGAGCTGAGCGCTCCGAAGACCTGTATGTATCCATAGCGCCTGTTCAGCTCAGCCCTACGGCGCAAGTGCAACAAAATGTGCTTTGGATGGTGTCAAGCGTTTTGCCTGCATACATGTATTTGTGACTGGGAAGAATGCATACCAAATACATCCCAAAAAATCTCCTAATGGAAATATGGTATACCCAGGTACTGGGGTGTAAGGAAGGGCAGCAGTTAGTGGAAGGATGGTACAATAGCCACCAACAGGGACACCTTCACACCTTCTGAATGTTATGACACAAAAGTCAAATACAAGACAGTAGTGTTGTTTAGAACCTTTAAAGCAATGATTCCTTTTTTACCAGGAGAAAGGAATTTGTTTGCCTTCAGTTGCAATATGTTTGGTTTTTTCCAGAATTGGGACCATGGCTGTTGACTGGATTGGTTTTGCGTACGCTTTATTGTTGGTTGTTGGAGGTGTTGTAGCATACACTCGTAAAGGTAAATAGTGGGACAGAAGGATTTGGAAATGAAGCATTTTAATTTCCTCTGTGCAATGTGAGACATGAAAACTTTGCTGTGATTAACCCAACTGCATTTTATGTCCATCATGTGCTGCTATAAATGTGCTGAGTCTCATGAGATGAACTTGGGTCAGCTTAAGCATTTAAGTGAGTTTGCTTTTAGGGCAAAGAGTGGGCTGTCATGTTATCTTTGACCTTAAGTGCATTTTGGGCTTTCTCATCTCCTTTTAATCATTCCTGTGTTGAGCACAACAGATCCATGATTAAAGCTTATTTTCTACAGGGATATCCAGGCTTGATTCTGACATTTTCAGAATCATGCTGGAAAAATCCCCTTTGCCTGCGTGCTCTGAGTCGGTGCTTAATTCTCTGGTACTTGTAGAATTGTGCCTTTGCACTGTAAGACAGGGAGGCAGGTTCTAGGTGGCAGTGTACCACAAGCACAGTTTCGGTATTCCAGGGGTTTTTACAGTCCCCCGGGAGGCAGCGCCGTGCCCGAGCTCGGCACCCGGCAGAGGTCGCAGCGGTACCGAGGACGGGCGTGCTGCAGCTCCAGGCCGGTTCCCATCAGCTCTCCACAAAGCCCCAGCAGCGCATCGGTCTCCTTCCCTGTGGCCTGTATCAGTCACGATTCTTGTGATTTAGGGTCACTGTCACCCTTCGTAGTGTGCGTATGCTTTGCTCTTGGAGACACTGCTTCACATCTGAATTTCTGAAACCGGTGTATTTTTGTGTTTGCAGCCAGCTGCACTCACTGACTGTCCTGGTCACCTGTTTAATAGTTGGTGAATCCTCGTGTCAAATCTAGATTTTTTAAAATTGATTATGATTTCCATTTTCTTGCAAAGTCTTGATTAAAAATAATTTAAAAGGATTGGGAGCTAAATGACATTAGGAGGCCCGGATTCTTTTTTATAAATATTTGGGGATCAGTATCATTCAAGTTATGTCTGCTGTGCAGATTCTACACTTTTATCACATAGTACCAAGACAAATGTCTGTTCAGAAATCTATATATATTAGGGATATATCTGGGATGTATGAACCAGATTTGCAATAGCACTGCAAGATGTCAAGTTACTTTTAGAAGCCATGTTTTCATCCTCAGTGACATTTAATTGTTTTTTCATTCTTTATTAATTAAACTTGATGTTGGTTGTCCAGGACTGATGTCAGGTTGTCCATTTCTTTGTCCAGGACTGATGTCAGACTGAAAGGCCTTATGACTATGCCTGTTGTCCAATAGACTCTTGCTACATATTAACACATTTCTGCCATTGTTGGAGATTCCCAAGTGCTGTAAGATACAGTTAAAATGAGCGGACAGTTCAGAGAAATTACAAAAATCCTTGTAAAGTGTGATAGAGAAAATAGCCAATTTTAGATCTGTGCTTCAAGGGTTATTTTTCCCAAGTTGCAAGTATTGCTGGATCCTGATAATCTCCCTCTAACTTAGTTGATTTTGCCCCTAATGCCACACATTAGAATGACCCAGTTACAGAAATATTACCTCTCTATTCACACTGGGTGAGGTAGCTGGAATGTGGCAAAATCAGTTCTATTTTTAATATATTTGGATAATACTGTGTAAAGAGAAAACTGTTGTATAAAGATTGAGCTTAAAGACATTGTATTGCGAAATAACAGCTGAATGATTTCTTGCAGGCAGTAAAATCTCTTTAGCTGCTGGACTGACCTTTGGCTCTGTGGCTGGTTATGGAGCTTACTGTTTAACGTGTGATCCGAGAAATGTGAAGATACTATTTTGTAAGTGTTTTACTACAGTAAACAATCAAACAAAAAAGCAGCATCCTGAACTTCATGTAAAATTCTCTTTTTTAGTAAATTTTGAGTACTGTTTTGGTTTAAATGTTGGGTTTTAAAAACAGTTCAACACTTCAACTTAGCTTGCAAAATTCAGGAGCCATTTGCAAGGTAAGGTGTATCATTCACACTAAGCCAGTAGGTGTGCGTTGCCACCTGGCAGCACCTCCTTTTATGAGATGGTTGCCTAACATTGCACATATTGTGAAATCCAGCTGAGAAATGGGAGATAGTACTGCAATAAAATCATGAGCATTACTATTAGAATTTTGCAATATGAGCAGTAAAGTAGGATCCACTGTTGCATAATGTAACATATCCTCAGCTCCCAGTGAATCAAATAGTTTGATTTAGTGTTTTCCCTTTGCTGCTGAGAAAGACAGGATACAAACTATGCAATAATTGTCATGGTAGCTAGTTTGCCATGAAATCCTTGTGGAGGCAAAAAAACTACAATTCCTAAGGGGTACATGAACCTTGCACAAGTGATTTGTAGTAAGAGCTATTGGAAGCTTGTCTCACTCATGCTTTTAACAAAGGTGGTTTAGGCTGTGTTTTCACATGCAGAAATGCATTTAAATATATTTAATCCAGATTGTGTGAGTACACAATTGTTTTTTCTCAATTTAGAATTTGTGGTATATTGTTCATTCTGACTTTGTGTTTTGCACCAATCACAGTTATAAAAATTTCCATTTCAAAAAAATGTTGAATAGTATTATCAGCAAAGTGTTCCCACTGAGGTCTTTAGTAAAGGTGGTAATGGCAGACCTGATCTGCTCCTAGATGGCCTTAAATTGGACTCCAGTTTTGCCACCATGACTTTGCTCAGATTAAGTTATCCCACTGGTTAAAAAAACCCAAAACTTTTTTTGGAATGAACACATAGCCTTAAGTATATGTAAATTTATAATCATTCAGTGTAAGATGCTTTAAAGTAGCGTATGGTATTGTACTTCTATGCATCAATTAAACCACTAAAATACAGAATTTGTGGAAGAGAAGACTAATTAAAATCTAATCTATGTTGCCTGTTTCCCAATTCCCTGGTTTTGAAAGGACTAATACAAAATTTTCCATTAATGTGCTTTTGAATGTCTGATATCTAAAATAGTCAGTGTTTTGCATTTCATGTAGCTGTAGGCATGTGAGGGCCTTCTCAGCTGGAGAAATGTATATATTACTTATTTAGTAGAAATTACAGCAATACCAATGATGTAGAGTAAAAGGAACAAAGACTTTTAAAATCAGTCTTAGTTTAGAATGCTTACAAAGAAATACTTTAATTGCTTTTTGTTATAAATGTGTATTGTTTTTGTGGAAAACCAGAATGTTTTCACTTATGCCTAACATGCCAAAGTGTGAAAAGCAGCTAGAACACAAACGAAAAATGGAAATTAAGTGCATGGAAGAAAGTGACCACTCTGAACTTAGAAACAGGTACAGTGAATTACAATGTAAAATGAAGCAAGCACCAAACCTTCAAAAAGTTAAGAAATCTAAAAACAACCCATCCATTCAAACCCATAATTATTGACAGTATTTTTCACCTATGCAAGAGCTTCCTACAGTAATTTAGGTAATATTTTAGTACAAGACCGTGATAGTAAGGTTGTTGTAACTTGCCCTACATACAAAGAATGTGTAGCATATGGATACCCCAGGCAAATTCTCTTAGTTGTTTTATAAATTATTATTTCAGGCATTTTCCTACTTCACCTGAAAGTAGCTCTGTGCTTTCTTGAATACTTTAATGCAATTTTATGTGTTTGAAGTAGGTGTAGAAAATCAAATCTCAGTGTGCAGGAGGTAGTAGCATTCACAGTGCATGTTGATTCTGATCTGAATATAATTCACTGGATTGAATTTGCCTTGATTTATTTAAATTCTTTTACTGGTTTAAGGTGAAACAGTGAGTGTGTAGCACTTTCTAAAATGAAGTCTAAAAGCTGAATCTCTTAAAAAAAAGTCACTGGAAACTGTGAAAAGCCAGATACTACCAACTGGAAAAAAACATTACAGAGTGAACATGCTTTTTAGCTTGTAATAAACTGTAAATATACTCAGGACTCTGGCAAGACACATGCTGTAGAATAGTTTTCAGACATTCCTGAGAGGATCAAGGCTATGTGAGTAGAAAATAAGAGCAATGGATAATGGAGCATAATATTTTTTTGCAGCGTATTTTTAATGAGTGCACATAGGTGGTAGAGTTCTGTAAGATACTTGTAACTGTCAGGGCTTGTTTTATAAAGCTGAAGTGAGTTTAAAACTAATTTTCGACACTTATGAACACAGGACTGGCCCCAGGACTAGACAGTGGAATTTGAGGAGAATTAGCCAGATGGTTTAACTGCTCCATAAAAAGGGAAGAGATCTGTGTAACTGCCATTACTTTGGCTGCAGGAGTGATAAAGGCCAGCTGCCCATGGGAAGTCCTGCCTCTCTGCCCACTTTTAGAAAGCATTTCAAGTGACAGTCCATTAATGAAGGTAGCTGTCTTAGCAGTTTTATGTGTTCTCCTCAGTCTTCTCTTTTGTGTAGCACTCTGCAGCCATAGTTCAGGATGAAATCTCCATACCTGATGACTTCACTGCTGCCTCCATTTTTAGATTAAACAGAAAGAAGATGCAGGTTTTTTCATGATGTTTGTTCTCTGCTGCTTGTGCTGCATTTATTGCCCTCTTGGGCTGCCTACCTTTTGTCACAGGCAAGGATGGTTCCCTTGTAGCAAAAGGTTACAAAGAAACTTGTGTTCAGGAAGAAGGAGATGTTGATAGCCAAATTCTGTAGCAAACACAAGTGAAAAACCTTCCAATATAGTTTTTAAGGCTCAGCAAATAAAGAGCTAATATTCTAAAAATAAAACAGAAAAGAAGCTGAATGCTCTAGCTCCTTGAATAGTTAGAAAACAGCTACAATGATCTAGGGTGGTGGGATTTATGAGACATTATTCCTGTAATTCAGTATGCATGTTACAGCTATGGCCAAGATTCTTTCTATTTTATTTGTATCCCCATGAATGTAGATATGGATGAGTAGAATTCACTGTCTGACAAACTTACTTCATATCCATGGAACAGAATTTAGCATTCCGCTGCATATGAAAACCTTATTTGTAGCTAAAAGAAATCAGTGGTGTTTTTTGGAAAAGCAAGGATGTTTTTATAGACTCTGATCTAATGTTTTATTAAATTGCAGTTCATAGGAAAACAACAGACCTTTGATAACTCTGCATGTTCCTAAGTGGTCCACTGAGAAAAGTGAGAACATAAATATTTTGGATTGTCTTTTACAGTTGCATCTTTTCTCTTGACCATTGTAATGGGAATGAGGTTCAAGAGGTCCAAGAAATTAATGCCAGCTGGACTAGTAGCATGCCTGAGGTAAATATATATATTGCTGATTTTAATGTAAAGATTTCACTACTTTTCAAATAGTTGCTGTTTCACACTTGATTCAAGGCAGAATTGGTGGAAGTCACTATCATTCAGCAACTGTACAGCTTAAATGAAATTAGTTGGGAGGTCACAGTCCTGTGTCTCCAGTGAACAGCTTTACCATCTCACTAGGCAGATACAGCTGATAAGAACTGACTTTCTCAGCACAAAAAGGAGAGGTCAGCAATTAAATATTAATGCATGTTAATAAGGCTGTTGGAAGAACCTGGATAAGCCTTAGTGTTTTTAAACACATACACATAAAATTAATTTAATTTCCTACAAAACAGATATCTAAAAAAAAAAAGGCCAAGATTTTGGTTTAAAAGTGCTGCATTCAAGACTACTGGATGCACAGTATTGTTGGAAACCAGAGCATTTTTGAGCTGACCTAAGAACTTTTGTCAGTATTAATGCAAATTATGTTTCTAACTGTTTCAACTGCTATATTGCTGCTATTTGGCATTCTGGAAAATACAGTTTTCTGTACTTATTACTTTGGAATTAAATTATGGCGTAAATTCAAAACGTTTTTCAAGTGTAAATCAGAATCCCCATCTTCTGAAGGAGTAACAACTGTTGCTTCATTGTTACCAGATTTAATGTAATACCATTCTGTTTTACTTCAGTTACATCCAGGGAGGAAAAATCAGAAGCAAATTGTCAAGATGCTAAATTTAAGAATCAGGACTTAAACTGTTGTCCCTTGTGGACTGCTTTTCCAGCAATCCACAAGGGATTTTCTAGCAGTTTTCCAACAATAGGTGAGCTTTGTTTTTCAACAGACACTGAGACTGTAAATATAGACACTTGAAAAGACGGCTTAATAGAGACTCTAGTGTCAGTTATTTATGAATGCACTGTTATGATGACTTTTGCTGATTTTATTAATGCACAGCCCTATTTATGTTTTTTTGTTTCCATTTTTTTTCAGCCTTTTGATGATTTTGAGGCTTGTTTTTATGGTGCTGTAAGAGAATTTAGCAACTTAAGAACTGAATGTGACTGCCATGCCCACCAAACAGACATGCTGTCAATACTTGAAAGACAAGTTTGAACACAAGTCTTACACTGCATTTATATGTTCTGGAGAAGATCTGTACCTGTTGATTATTGACATGTGCTGATTTTTTTAAAGCTTTTTTTAAAGAATGTAAGCAACTGCTTTGATGATATATTTTGATCTACTTCAATTTAAGCAGTCTATTAACTCAAGGGATCTTTCTTTGTAAGTTTGATCTCTTTTAGGGGTGCTGAGTGCCCCAAGAAATTGAATTACTCTTGCACTGTATCTCTGAGAGAATACATATAAATAGATGTTTATGCTAAAAATGTATCTTGAAGTACAATTTTGTAGTTTCTGAGATTAAATAACCAGTTCTAAATCAAAAAAATCTTGGGCTTGTACTGTGTTGCACTAGAAAACCAACTTCCTGTCCAACACACATGGTTCTACTGGTTCTAAATATAAAAATTACCAGCGTTCAAATAAAATGTAAAATATTCAAAGCTTATCAGTTTTTTAAGCAGATGAGTGAGCAATTTTGTCAATGGAAGAGTCTGGATCTCTGCTTTGTACTGAGTACTGTTTTAAAACATGTGCCATGCTGTAAATTGCCACTGACATGAACCATGGCTGAGGTTTGCCATGCTGCACAGAGAAGTTTCAAACTCTCAGCACTCTGGAACAGGTTTGCCATTCTGGTTTTACACAGATTATCTTACTGAAGTCCTCCCCGTAAGCAAAGGAGACTCTTCAGTCATAAACTATTTAGGGATTAAAGTTGCTTTGATTTGTGTACAAAATAAATATTCCCTGGGTCTCAAAGCTTGGCTAAAACTCTCTTCTGGTGTACAGAGAATGTAAGAAAAATCATTAGGAAACAGTATGGGTGGGTGGACTATTGAAGACAAAGAGAAATTTTGCTGCTTTTCATTTTTTTCATACAACGGTTGCTTATGAAGGTGATCAGATTTCAGTGCTCCACAAATCCATGCAGAGAAGACCAAGTTATTTTTATTATTATTATCAGGGGCTTAGGTGGTGACAGTGTTGTGAGGAGCTCAGATGTCTAAGGCACAACTGACAGTAAAAAAATTAAGGTAAGGGGGGAGGGCAGGGGAGGGCGGGCAGGACAACATGACACAAAAAAGTCCTTACCAACCCCAAACCACAGCCTGCAGCTCTGTGATCTTTGCTAATAAATGTTGGTATCAGTCACCTCCCAATGTTACCAGGCTCACAGGTGATTAAGCTGGTGTGTTACAGATTTCAGACTGGAATGACATCCGCACTCAAAAAATCCAACAGCAAAGTCCTGTGCCAATCTTTGTGATGGTTCCTAAATCATAGCACTTGTTTGGAAGAGAGGGATAGCCCAGTGAAATGAGTACTGTGGTGGGCATGGAAAAGCACTGCTTCCAGCTACTGAGGAAAGTTTAATGTACAGCTGTTCGGAGCTCAGCAGTGCCCAGGTGACTGGGGCACGTGTGGTTTGTACCCTGAGATGCACTTGGCTCTTCGTAGGCACACGTTGCTGCACAGCAGTTCTTTATGTACAGTGGTTGACTGCCTAATCAGTTTGAGTTCTACTGAGGAGAAACAACTAACTGCAAAGGATAGTTTATGGCAATGTTCTTAAAGGAAACAGTCATGGTTCCCATCAAGTTAGGGTAAAGAATCTGACATACAGCATGCTGTAAGCACTGTGAAAGTAGAACTCACTCTTTTACTGAAAAGGTAAGCAGCCAGTGCACTTTGCTTTACAACTATGAGGGAAGTGACTGCAGAAGGTAAAACCTTACAAAAAGACCCCTTAGGTGGCATTTGCCTCACTGACGAGCCAGCCAAGCAGCAAAAAGAAGAGCAAGAGAAGGTGCTTTCAATGGGTGAAAACCACAGGTGGCCAATTAAACAAGGACTATGATCTTTCAGTGAAAAAAATTGCTTCTAAGAGATTTATGTGGGGATTAGAAAATTTTCTTACTTTTGCCCATAAGCTTACAAGGATCACGAATTTTATTTTATTTTTAAAGGTTTTATTTACTTAATTTCGAAACCACAGCTCTGAAAGTACTGAGACAGCAGTGAAATACAGGAGGGGGGACAGTGAACTTTCTAGGAGACTACCTAGAGAACCAACCCAAAAGATTCTAGGCCTGATTTTAAATGACTTCTCAATTTTTATGGCGTGGCTCCTCTCTTCTGCAGTTTATTGAAGCGCGGTTGGGGATCGTGTGGCTTTCTACAGTACTCTGGAAGACACAGTTGAAATATTTTACCCTACCAGGCACGCACTGTAATGGAACACACACAAAGTGTCAGCATATTTTATTTCATGTTCTACTTAATGAAATACTGCTTTCTGGACTCAACAGGTCCAAATTAGCCTTTTACTCTAATTTAAAAGTAATATTCACAGTGTATTGTTTCAACACTGGCCACATGATGCAACTTACAGAGCACATCTATGCAATTTACACTTACAAGGCAAGCTCTGGTAGTATACTACAGTAGTGTTATCTTCAGCAGATTAGATATTGAATATTTTCCTCACAACAGCAACAAATTTCTCATCTGTTGGTGGCTTCCTCTGGCTACCAGGTTGCAAGAATTTTTTGATTGTTGGAATGTTGCTGATTCTTCCTTTAAAAGCCTGTAAGAAGCAACAGTAGAGCCAGTGAGAGTAAGGTAATTATAATTCCATCCCCTTTATAGCTTAAAAATCAGGTGACTTGGATTCTTCCTTGTCAGACATACTTATTAAACAGAAAGGTAGTAGCTTTTTCAGATCTGTAATGCTGGTGCTATAAAGTTTGCCTTAGTTTCCTGGATGGGGATGGGAGAAAATAATATGAAAGAGTTAAGATTAATCTAGTAAAAAGTGGAAGAAAGAAAGAGAAAAGAAAAAAACCCTCATCCTGAATCCAAATCCTGCTGATATATTTTGGAAAAAAAAGGCAAAGACAGGAATACCTCAGTGCAAAGTACTACAGAAGTCAAGACATAAGAAACGTAACTGCTCTTTGTATATAATTTCTTCAAAATTTAATTTTGCTGGCAAAAAAAAGGACAGGAACTGCAGACACATCAGGCTGCAGACTTCCCTTCCTGATGCTTGTCGCTGTGTTTGAAGATATGGAAGTAGCAGTTAAAGTAAGTAAATTCCAGCCAGCTGAGAACAACTGGGAAAAGTAGAGTTGGAGAAAGGTGAGCCCCCAGCAGCTCTGGGGCAAGACAGTGCACTGAGTACAGGTTTTTGTAGTCAAACAGACCACAGAAGTGTCAGTACAATGACTCAAAAGATGTAAACATCAATTAGCTTTTACCAACAGTCAGTGAGATTTGTTACCTTCCATACTGAGACCATGTGATTACTGACCTGTAGCAGAGGGAATGCAGACAGCACATCAGGCTTACATTCTTCGGTCATTAAAATGGCTTCCAGCAGATGGACATCTGCCCAGCTTAATTTGTTGCCAACAAGATAATCCTGTCCATGATCTTTTAAGGCCTATAAAATATGAACAAATAAAAAGTCACATAGGATGTAACAATTTTATCTAGGTATTTAATTGCAGATAGATTTCTAAAAAAACACAGAAGAGCAAAGCCATGCAAGAACCTATGAAGTTAGAAAGTGATAAATATTCTTTATACAAAAAAAAAATCAGAATTCATGTTTCAGTGTGTGTGATCCTCTCTCTCACTCTAACCTATTGAACCAGGTAGCTATTTACCAAGACCAGTACCGCAAGAAAGACTTAATCACGCAAAAGAAACAGGACTAAAGTAATTGGAGAGGTACACAGGCCAGTTTACATGTAAGCACGCCTTGAATTTTTAAGAAAAAAGTCAAGTGAATTTCCAGATGTTTCAGCAAAATTTGAGACTGCTAATTACAGTTTGAAATAGGCCCAGAATGAAGGTATGGAACCTTCCCACCCTTCATCCTGTAAGGAAGGAATCCTTTGTGGCAAACTAATGATGCAAGAACCACAGTGTGCCAAAGCTACTAACAACTGCAGCAGATGAGATGAAGGTTGCAGCACAGCTTCAGAGCAGCTATGAGCTCTCCATCCTACCTTTGTCCTGAAGACTATCACCTTCCTAATCAGGAGTAAGAGAAGGGCATGTCTGTGCCTAAGCCACACTAAGGCTACTCTTAAACAAGTAACAAATGTGCACTAAAACTAAGACATTAGTCTGCGACTTTGGAAACCAACTGCTTCTCCAGTCCCATCTGCCAATTTTACTATAGAGGCAGCAGTCACTGTCAGAGTTACAGCTGATACCTTCATGTAGTTGTTAACTACACAGCTCCAACAAGGTCCACCACAGCTTGTTTACCAGAACCATATGGAGATTCCCAAACATAGCATCAGAATCTGACTGCCTGCAGGGCTTTATATATTGCCTTTTGCTACTCAATCTGGGTGCTAAGTGTTTAACGTGAATATTCACAGCTAGGGATGTTTCCTGTCAGCTTGGTGAATGAGTAACACATAGACTGCAAACCCTGATAAGCTGGATCAATGGACATCTTAAACAGGTGGTACAGAAAGAAAATTATTAACCATTCTAATAAAATTAACTAGGCTAAAATCATGGAAAAGTGTAGCTGTATCTCTACCATAAGCAAACAAGGATTACTTCAAAGATTCTCCTACAGGGGGCATACATGCTAAAACATATCACAACAGTAGTTTATGCCACCTAGGCACAGGCTTAGAGAATTTTGGTGCGTTATTTCTTATTGTTTAATAACTTTAAATACTTACCAGACTTCTAATCTTTAAAAGATTAACATGTGCAATCAATCTCTCTCAGCACAGCTCTCCTTTGGTAGGGCAGTGGATAGATGTGAACTCTTGATTACAGAAGTACTGGATTACGTAATTTATATTGTTATTTTACAGGGCAGCCTCTGTAGGTTTTGTTTGTGCAATTTAAGGCTCTGATAAAGTGGGACATGAAATTGCATCAAGTCCTGTATTTTTTTGAATGGACTTGAGCTGCCTGGTAACCAAGGATTCAAGCTGGAAACCACACTCAGCTCTGAAACAACACAGCTTTGTACCCTTTGCAGATTTCCGAGGAGACCACTATGCCCTGAGAAAGCGCTGTGAGAAGTCTATACAGCACAACCACACGAGGCACAAAGGGCAAAGCTACAAACAGAAGCAAACTCGTGAGATGAGGATCACAGCTGGCTCAATTCAAACAGGAAAGTTTCAAAACAAACAAAAAAAATTAAAATATCCTTACAGGAAAAATAGAACAAACATCAAGTGGGTAGAAAATGGCAATTCAGTAACATCCAGGCAATGTTCCAGGGAGAAGAAAAAAACAATCCATCCCCTCCCGACCAATTCTTCCCTAGCCAAGAAAGACTCTTCATGTGCTCTATGGGGATGACAGGCATACCAATGCCTTCCCTCATAGCTCAGGCTAACTCTCTGGTGCATGCTAGTCAGTAAATAATTACTTTATGCTTTCTAAGCTAGATGTATCTTATTTGCAGAACTTCTCTGCACACCTAAGGATGCCCAAGCAATTCAGAGAATGACAGTCACAGTCTCTAAGTACAATACTTTTAAGCAATGGATTTAAGAAAGACCATATAAAGCAAAAATATATTTAGCTTTTAACAGCAAGAATAAAAAGGAGGCTGAGTGGGAGACCTTATCACTCTCTACAATGCACTGAAAGGAGGTTGTAGTGACGTAGGGATCAGCCTCATCTCCCAGGTAATCAGTGACAGGACAAGAGGAAATTGGACTCAAGTTGCACCAGGGGAGGTTTAGATTAGATCTTAGGAATTTTTTGTTGATGTAAAGGGTTGTAAAGCACTGGAACAGACTGCCCACAGAAGTGGTGGACTCACCATTCCTTAAAGTGTTCAAGAAACATGTGGATATGTCTGGAAGACAGAGTTTAATGGTGAATATGGTGCTGGGTTGACACTTTGACTTGATGATCTTAGAAGGTCTTTTCCAGCCTTAACAATTCTGTGATAACACATTATACTTCCAGGCAATAAGTACTGAAGGCTGGCACAAGCACTGAAATGGCGCATTTATGCAAAATGCTGGGAGCCATTAAGCTAGGTTGGAAAAGGACAGCAAAGAGACCCAGCACTGAAACCAGCCAAAAATTATTTTTGTGGCACTCTCTTCACATTGCTGAATACTGGCTCCATCATACATTTCTGGAGTTGTACTGTCACTTGCCTTCTGGAAAATACATGTGTGGGGACAGGGGAGTGGGGTTGGAAGGGGAGCCTGGAACTCACCTTACTGTCTTTGTGAACAACTGGTGATTTAGCACTTACCTTTTCATAAACAGGGAAGTACCTGGTTGTAGCTCTTTCAATGATTAAGGCAAGATTCTTTTCTTTTGTATCAGCTGGTTGAAAAGGGAGATACATGATCATTCCCATCAGGTCTGTAGTTCCCTCCACATACATATCAATCCTGAAACAAATACTTTTGTTCAACATCTATCATTCAAATTTTCTATTTTGGTTATTTTCCTGAAATACAATGCTAAAGTGATCACTGAATAAAATGCTTATTAGTGAATGTAATATAAGACACTGGTTTATTTTCTTGGTTCTTCCACTTTGAGAAAACTTCCAGTTTATTTCAAAGCACAGGTTGTAAAACAGGCTCATACTGTATGCAATAAGCGAGGTATACATAAAAGGCTGGAAGTGATGTATTAAAAGTGGAGTTCATGCTGTTTTCCATTGATAATCATCAATTATCAATTTCCATTGATAATTCATGTATGCTATGGAAGGAAAGACCACATATGCAAACCACACTAGGAAAAAAAGGTAGTTCTGAGGTCTTAATCATGAAGGGATGCTGGCTACCAATTGCCAGTCCATAATAATCTCCACAGTCTCCGGAGTTGCCCTTCCATTCACACAAAATAAACCCTCTAGAGAAAATAACAGTCTGTTAGGTACATACACCATTACATGCAGATATTTCACAGCAACATTGTTTTTGTGAATATTAAATATCATGGAGGAGTGTTAGTAAGTGGTACACTGTTACCATACCAGGCTCTCTCCTTCAGGTCCTTCCCATAGAGGTTGTACTTTGCTGCAATGTAGCTGAGAATGGCTCTGGTCTGCACCATCTTCATGCCATCAATCTCCACCATGGGCACTTGCTGAAACAGCAGGACTCCATCTAGGGAAGAAAAAGAAGCAAGCTTCTCAGACTGCTGAAGTACTACACTGAAAATAAGGAAGAGTCCTGGTAAGAGACCAAGACATTTCTAATTCTCAGGTAACGAAAGCATCCACAAGGAAGCAGGTCTTCTTTACAGGTCTTAAAAAAATACCACCTGATGTCCTTTTGTTACATTCATGTGACTTTATGTGTAGGGTACTGTTTGCAGACTCACCATTGCGCAATTTTTCTAAGTCTTCTTTCGTTTCTATGAATTCTTCCTCAAACTGAAAAGCAACAATAGAAAACAACACTATGTCACTCCAAATACAGTGGAGAAGTGAAAGGAGGCCTGGAAGTTAAGAGTCCACCTCTTCACACTGTTCTCCATACTTTTCTTATTGTGCTGACCCTGTCGAGAAATCCATTCAGTGCCCTTAGCTGGGTGAGCAGCTGCAATTCCAGCTGCTCATGGTGCTCTGGGAGCCTGAGGCAAGAGCCGAGAACTGCCAAACCCTTGCACAACAAAGAGCCTAGGGACCTGTGGCACTGGCCAGGTGAGACGAAGCACGAGCCAATGACGAGCCAATGACCCCAAACTCTTCTGCACTTAATACTGTGAGGGTGTAAAAGGTCAGGGATTTCTGTTGTTCCAGGTCCCTCCTCCTGCTTGAGCTGTAACTGTTGGTGTACCACAACTGAATTATTTTAAGGACTGCTGGAGAGGCTCCTGGACGGTCAGACAGAGGTTTCCTTAACAGACCCCCAACTCCTGTTCTTCATCTCTGCTCCAGCAAATAACCTGGGACTACAGTATTCCCAACCCCACAGGACTGTACAATGCATTATGCTCCAGAAAGAACTTCCTCATTATAAAGACCAGTCTACTTGAGTGCATGAACCATTAACAGATACCAAATCATTCACTTATAAGCAGCTGATGCCACATGAAATATGGAGAAACTTTTTGTAAGTTATGTCTCTTGTTATACAGCGTTTATCTCCCTCTTTCACCCACTGGCTTTTTTGTTTTGTTTTGGTTTGGTTTTCTGAATGAGGACAAGATCTGTTTCCTCAGCACTCATGCTCTGTAAATTCTCTGTCAGCAACATACTCAAGTGAGCACCATTAAAAAAGCTTTTTATTTCCAATGGAGTATAAATACCTCCAAAACACTGTATTCAAACAAAAACTTAATGTAGAAATTAAGAGGCCTTAGGATAGTCTCTACCTGTTGTGAATCTAGACAGATCCCCTAACACTGCCTTTAGGGCAGACATGCCAATTTATCCTACTCAGGTCCTGACTCAAAGAATAAAAGGTATTTTGTTTGGCGAAAACATTCTAAAGTTTTCACGTGGTATGCATGGTCTTTCAGAGAAGAAGAGTCATGAGACACAGGGAAGTTATGAGCATTGAGGAAAAAGTCACAGTTTTGTATGCAGCAACAATTTATGAACTCAGCTTAAAGTATGTTTCAAAAAAGACGCCTGTCAATTCTATTAGTATGTTAAAATCTTTTTACTGTGCAACTGTTGCCGAAGGAATACATGAAATACAACATGAGAGTGTATCACTCAGTCTAAGCACTCTGCATCACAATATATAACAATGTCCATATCCCTAAGCACAGATGCAATTGGGAAACCTGTCCAGAAAACACCTATTTTAATCACAGATCACTTTATGAAAAAAAGGAACAAACCTCAACCCCGGCTGCTGCTAACAGCCATCGGATTGACTCCATCTTCCCCCTTCCCTTGGTGTAGTGCAGCTTGGGTTTCCCTGCCATGATTTCAGAGTTCTTCTTTCCTGATAAAATCAAGACGATGATGTTATAGAAAGCATACTTTAGCATTTTAAATGTCCCACTCCAAAATACTAAATACAGTGGAGGAATGTGAAAGTAGAAGAACAATCAAAGCTTACACACTTGTGCTTGATGCAACCAAGTTTCTGTGGATTAATGGGGAAAAAAAGAAAAAGTACACATTACCAGAATATGCAGCCATTCAACCACACCACGGCAGTAAGGATCTCCTAAATCATATATTAATGTAGTTTTAACAGCTTACTAGAGTTTTACAACCAAAGCAGAACTGTAGGGTATTCCTGAATGAATGCATTTTTAACCTTGCTGTGATGCAATCTCTTCAGTAGGCATTGGGTTTTGTGACAGCACCATGTCATACCAGACTTGAAAATGTATTACACCAAATGACTGGCTTCCAAAGAATACCATGCTAGCAACACCAACACTCTTTTCACCTCTCTTATATGACAACTCCAAGCCCTGTGCACCTGTGCCTTTACATATATAGCTTTAAGAGCAACATATTTTACCAGGCCTGCTGCCTTCCCTATTTAGCTAGTTCTGCTAGTGTCAAACTGTAACAGGGATTTATATTCTCTCTGCCCAGAAAACTTAACTTTAAAACCCAAACCAACCAAATGGGACTGTGACCTCTGTTGGGCAGATAAGGCCTGGGCAATGCCCCCAGCAGCGGGGGGCTGAAGTCAGCCCATCAGATGATGGCACTGGGATGAAACACTTTGTCCTTTCAAATTTCTCTACCATGTGCAGTCACATGCCACTGTATGACATTGGCAGCTGATGTGAGCTACCCTGTCGCTGGAAACAAAGCTAACAGTGTACTCTTATCACTAATGGGTCACAGAAGAATGAAGGAGATTTCCAAAGAAAGAGTCACAGACAAAGAGAATGCTTCATTGTTAACTCAAGAGTTTATCTGTTCCCAGGCAGGCTTATTTATGCTTGCATAGACTTCACAATACATGGTTGAGCCATAAAGTGAAAATGTTGGCCATAATCCCAAAGGCATCAATAAAGAGGCACAAACAAACAGTGAGAGGGGAGACTGCATCCTTGGCCCTCTCCACTGAAGTCCTTTGTGTTGGGTGCTATCTTCAACAGGCTCTACAGCAAACAGCCATTGCTCTGTTAGGAACTGGACTCACAGGAGAAACATGGTGCCCCCATCCAACATGCAGGTCTTCAAAACCACTGCTCAGCTTCCACCTAACCTTGGCAATATCTATATCCCCAGACACCTCAGTCTCTTGTAACAAAGTTCTCCTGATACAAAAACCTGTGCTCGCCCATAGATTATGTCTTGACTGGAGCTGGCATCTAATGCAGCACTGCAGGATGCCTAGCTGGATTCCTGACACCTGAACAGCAACAAGGCATTCAGAGAAGTGACTTAGCACAGCTCCCTTACACACGTAAGGCCTTACACACCTAACACCGTGACCTATACTTCATTTCTAGTTACCATGTGTGAATTACACCATACCAAGTAAGAGAGCTCCCGACCTTCAATACTTCAAAAATTCTTCATTCCCTGATGCTCAGAAAGTAGGTGTGGTCTCAACTCCACTCCATCAGACAGGAGAACTGCACTTGAACCTGCACAGACTGGACAAGCATTCTAATCTCCAGCACATGGGATCAAGGCTGGGAAACACACTCTAAGGACATGCTAGCATAAGCATAAAGAGCAAACTTCCCTGACCTCTCCCCAAAGCAGAGCTGGAGCTGACAAAATTTAGCCCAACCAGAATTCTGATTACCAGTCTCAGCTCAGTGCTCCACTCAAAACAGCTGGGAATGCTGAAGAACAGAACAAGTGTCAGTGAAAAAAATTTCAGGTATCAATGTAAGCTGTATTTGCTCATCACAGTTCCTTGTGGGGATCAGCCAAGGGTTGAGGCTTTTTGATTGAGTAAGAAAAACTTTACACCTTCCTCGAATGGCACTACTAAAGGTCTGAATTTGGGGTTTAGGCTGAACACTTACACAGGGATTGCAAAGTCTTTTGGTGACCCTGTTAGAGCTCTGTAATGAATATCCATTTGTAAAATAATGAGTAATCATAAAAGAGTCTCAAAAATAGTAAATTATCTTTCTTGAAAAATAGTAATAATCCTGAAAGTTAATCACTAACTTTCTTGATGTTTTAGTGCATCAGCACTCAGCCAGCCAGGCAGGCGTCAGATAGACAGCTACTGCTGCAACCGCTGTATTAAAAACTCCCCACATTATTTTGTCCAAAACAATTCAGGCACTAGCCTTTCACTGAGAAACAATTAAGTGAAGGAGCAAGCTCATAACCTGACGCAACATCTTAAATGTTCTTCCTAATTGGATTTGGGCCCCATAGCAGTTCTGTGCAACGCTTTGTTGCTCGAACCCGTCCCGCACGGGGCTGTTCCCCCAGCACGACCTTACAGCACAGCGCTGCATCGCCCGGCTCGGCCTCCGGACCGTCTTAAGGCTGCAACTGCTCACCAGCGGGTGGTTTCCACTGGGATTCGGGCCAAGCCTGGATTCGAAGAGCTTCCTTCCACCGCCCGAGCTAGGAGGAGTCCCTGGAGGAGAGGAAAGGCAAAGTATCCCGAGACTGCAAAACGTGCACTCCAAAGAGCAGCTCCTCTTCAGCTCCCCGGAGCAGCACGGCAGGACGTTCCTCGAGAGCCAGCCGATCTGTCACACACTTCGCCCTTTGCCCTGCGGGCAGGAGCCCTGATCTCGGCTATATCCACACCCTCCACCGGGCTGGCACCGCCCGACCCCGCCGCGACCCCCGCC
>VZRL01005234.1:0-12924 GCA_013397895.1 Origma solitaria
GGTTTTGTTTGTTGTTACTACTGCTGTTGTTATTTGTTTGCCTCATTTTAGACACTAGTAAAAGAACTATTTATTATTCCTTTTCCCATATCTCTGCCTGAAAGCCCTTGATTTCAAAGTTATAATAATTTGGAGGGGAGGGGGGTCATATTCTCTATTCTAAGGGAGGTTCCCACCTTCCTTAGCAGACGCTTGTCTTTCAAACCAGGACACGTAGGGATCAAAGGCAAAAAAACCCTACCTCAGGATCTTCAAGCATCCCTAACACTGCTTAAATATTCCCATATCCCTAGAAATGTGGTCTAAGGAGCATGGTATATTCTCAGCACACACTGAAGACCAGGACAGAAACAAGGTCCAGATTCACTGGAAGCTGAGAACACTCCTGATATCAAAGGAATGGTTTTGAAAGAAACAATTCAGGTAAATTTGTGACTTTCACTCTTAAATATTAGAGAGGAGGTTTTCAACCTAGTGTGAGGAAACATTATCAGGCCCTAAAGATCACTTGTTCTCAAACTATATTTCCACTTGTGTGAAGTACAGGGAGCTAATGGCATGATAAAGAAGAGGGTTCCACCTGTCATACTGCAAGATATAGAAAAAGGCTGAGCAGTCAAAAGTTGTCCCTTTGAACAAGGTGGAAGAAAATAGAAAACTAAAACAAGTACATAACTGCTTTTACCTAAGCAGGAAAAGTCCTAGGAACAAAGTTAGGGGATCTGGGTTGCTATCTTCAGACTAGGAAATGGCTGTAACAATAGCACTAGAAGCTACTAGAATAGCATGAGAAAGGTATCCATTGATACTTTGTGCCATATATCAAGGTATTTACTACATAGGAAACATGGAAAAGTGCACACTGGTTTAAAAGAGCTCAGTGTTCAAACAAGTTAGCAAGTCAACCAGAGCCCAACAACATAAAGTTTCAGTCACAAACGAGATAGGCACAGCATTTGATATTACTGTCTGCCTAATTAGCCTGGAAGTATTGACCGTGACATGCTGACAGTGACAAGGGGGGCCTCCATGGCAGGGAACAGAATCAGCAAGTTACTTCAGCTGTCTTCATATACACCTGGGAAATACCATTTCAAATTTTGATGCTGATACTAATTTTTTTAGACATCAATAATAGGAAGTTCATAATTAAAAAATAAATGAGCCCAGGTAACTTCTACCTCAGGACCTAAAAAGGCACAATATCAAGTTTAAAATATTAGTGTTCAAATAAAATACAAAATTTAACAAACTTACAGCTGTAGAGGCCCAGAGAAGGTGACTGGTCACAGGATAGATTTGTGGTGGTGCATCCCCGCACTCCACCCAGGCTGCACAACGACCTGAGAAGTGCTCATTAACATGTCATGAGAAAGAACAAAACTTTGCTGGAGAAGGCAGGCCAGGCTGGAAATAGAGCAGCACTTTTCTATGAGAAAGAACCTCAGCAGTACAGCACAAGCGCAGGAGTAAGTGGCAGGAAGTGGACGTGAACTATAAAGTGGGATTGAGACCACCAATGACCCCTAAAGCCCTCCAACCCATATCCAGAAAGGCCTGCACATGACAGGCATGTAAATTCTAATTTACATAGAAAGCAAGAAACCTGTCCATACAAAAGGTACCTTCCCAAGCCTGGGCAGTGCTCCGCACGACCCTGGGTGTTTCACTGGCTGGACTGATGAAGCTACTGGAACCAGAAGTGATAATTGTTTTTTCTCTTTTTCTCTATTCCTTTCTTTAATTCATCTCTCCCTCTTTAATCTCTCCTGATTTTCCTCTGTTTACTTTCTCTCTTTCTGTCTTTAATTAATCTCTCCCTCTTTAAATTCTTCCTCCCCTTCCACTTTATCCTTTTATCCAAAGCCCACTGTTATGTGCTTATATAGTAGGTCAGGGACTAGCACACCAATTTCCATGCCAAGTGTGTAATTTACTAATAAAACTTTCAAATTGTTTGCAGACCCTCTCACTTTTGTTGTCCCTGTTGACCAAAGAGCATTTACGAATCTTAGGTACTTCCTTCCCATTAAGAACAGCTCATTACCACAGCACTAACAAAAGGTTTGGAAAAGCCAATGTTTCTTCAAACTGAGGAACCACTAAAAGTAAGAAGATAGAAAGAACCAGTCAAAAGAATTAAATCTTTGCAGACAACATGCAAACTATTTAAGAGCACCATACTGAAAACGCAGAGCAATTGCACAGCTTCTACCATGAAAAACTTGAGAAAAAGCATAAGCCAGTCAGCATAGCTAAAATGTAGAGCAAAAGCCAGCAGGCATCCCCCAAAAAGCTGGAACAACAATGACATGGAAAAAATCCAGATGAATTAAATCCTGACATCTTAGACAAAGATGCGATAAGGCAAGGTGAAGCAGACTGAATAATAGCTAGCAAGAAATATAAAGTGCGGATAATGAGGTCCCTTCCATGGTGTGCCACAATAATAGGAAACTTCCACAATGTCTTCAAAAAAACCATGGCATTGCAGGACTTGGAATTGCTGGTGGAGGAGAGGCTGGACATGACCCAGAAATGTGAAAGCCAAATGCGTCCTGGGCTGTATCCAAAGCAGTGTGGCCAGCAGGGCCAGAGGGGGGATTCTGCCCCTCTGCTCTGCTCTGGTGAGACCCTATTTGGAACACTGTATCCAGCACAGGAAAGACATGGACCTGTTGGAGTGAGTCCAGAGGAGGGCCAACAAGATGATTAGAGGGATGGAGCATCTGTCCTATGGGGAAAGGCTGAGAAAATTGGGTTTGTTCAGCCTGGAAAAGAAAACGCTTTGGGGTGACCTAATTGTGGCCTTCCAGTACCTGGAGGGAGCCTACAAGAAAGATGAAGAGAGGCTTTTTACAAGAGCATGTAGTGACAGGACAAGGGGGAATAGATTCAAACTGAAAGAAGGTAGGTTTAGATTAGATATTGGGAAGAAATTCTTTACTGTGAGGATGGCGAGAAAGCAGAACAGGTCGCCCAGAGAGGTTCTGTATGCTCCATCCCTGGAGGTGTTCAAGGCAAGGCTGGATGGGGCTTTGAGCAACCTGGTACAGTGGAAGGTGTCCCTGCCCATGTGAGAGGGGGTGGAACTAGATGTTCTTTAAGATCCCTTCCAATCCAAATCATTCTATGATTCTGTAAAAGAGCAATAAAAGAGTACTAAATTTGTATATATTTTTGCTGCAGAACTCAGTACTTTCTTCCCAGAAACCTCCGAACCTGCTCAGGAGGCAACATATTAGAGCTAGATGATGAGTTTATAAGCCGACAAAGAAAAAACAACTTTTTTTTTTTTAATGAATGGAAAGTGATGCATCAGATGGCTAGATGCCCAAAAATTACAAAGGAAATCAAAGACAAAAGAATAAAACTTCTTAATGGGACATGTACTCTGCATCATTATCAGAGGACTGGGCACTGGCTAATAAAATAAATGCACACTTTGACAGCTAGTGGAATGAGAAAGCCTTGGTAGGTAAATTAACATGCATTATATTAAAGCATATAATTAAGAGGCAGCTCAAATTATTTAATTTCCAAAGGAAAACTCAAAAAGATTTTTGTGAAAGGGAGAAACACTCATTGTGAACTGCTGAAGTTCACTAAAGGGGTAATAAGCATTACAGTAAAGAAGATTGATCTACATTAGATCGATTCGCAAATAAAGCTTTCAAAAAGATCAATTACCAAATGCTTTTAGAGAAAGCATAAGGGAAATGACCTTCAAAGATAGAGACTTGATTAAATATTGGAATGGAGAGGATAGGAATAAAATGAATAGTTAGAACTTACAGCAACAGCTGTAAGGTACAAGTGGAGCGCTCCAGGCATCTGCACAATCAGATGAAAAGGGAAAAACTACAAGAGTGACATCTGCAGACAAAACTACAGTATTCAAGGTGATAAGGATGACCACAAAAAACTACAGATAATTCCAAGACTGAGCAACTACAGTGTGTTAGAGTGGCAAATGAGAATTCAGTGTAAACAAATGGGAAAAGAACAAACCTAAACCTAAATTCACATCAAAATTTTGATCTCTGAACTGATCATTACTGCCATGAAGCCTATTTCTACCTTTGAGAACAGCTGGCTTACATATAGAAACTAGCAATCATCCTGGTTAAGGGGTCATGATCACTACTAGTTAAAACTTCCTTCTTTCATTAAGCCTAAGACAAATGTACATCTAAAAAAGGTAGAAGATTACTGGAGACAAGATTCTAACAATATTTCCATTTTAGGCAGATCATAAGAAATTTGTGAAAAATGCAACTTCTTTGAAGTTATCACTATAAAATTTTAAAAATTTACTCGTACTTTTTCTAGATCAGCATGGGAAGCTGGGCAAACCTGTTATTTATATAGTTTATCACCTTTTAAGGTAGTAAATACTTTTAAAGATATTAACTACTTTCTACAAGCTGTTCGTTATCCTTTTAAGTGAAGGCAGTGATGATGGGTTTTTTATTTTCTGTCCCGCTGTCCTTTATTTACTTTAGCTGGAAGGGGATTCAGCAGCACAAGCCTTGATTGCACTAACCTGAGATGTTTCCGGATAGCTTAGCACTAATAACAAAATGTCCATTTGGATAATTTGTTTTCCATGGAATAGCCAACAAACACTTTTGTCAATTTAAAGCTCACATTTAGCTACCAATGAATATCAGAAAAGACCATTTTTTTCAGGCCCTGTAAGTTGTTCCATGTCCCAAAACTATCTTAAGCTTAGCTGCCAGCACCAAAAGCATACCTGGATCCTCACAGAAGCAATTAAACAGGTATGGAATCTCTTTTTTCCCTTTTAGTAAGTAATATTAACGTTTGGGGGTCGATTTCTCTGCTGAATTTAGGCTTTTTCACCACACTTATTTAGCAGTACTTTTGCACTGCAATCTAGAGTTATTACAGCTGTTCAGACACAGCTGAACTAAACTGCTCTAAAGCTTTTTAAATCTCCACTCACAGGTGCACTGAGCTCACGGGAGTAACTCCCCTGACCCACAGTTAACAAGAAAAGCACTTCTTATGCTCCAGAGACAGAAGCCAGCTATGCAGCTGAGACATGATGTACTCATACTGGGTAAGGCAAAGAATCATTTAGGGTGGAAAAAAATTTAAGAGAGAGACCAACCATACATCTTAAAAGTTTGACCATATAGCAAACTGGATGTAAATAACTTGTGCACAACATATCTATACCATTACAGATTTTAATAAAAAGGTATTTCCACTGTACTTTATCACTCTGTTATGCACAACATTCATTAATAAAGTTTCGTAGCTATGCTGAGCTTGGTTTTTTCCCAGTCACTTAGAAGTTATTTAAACTTCCAGCTGCCCTTTGGACCATTCCTACCAATGTTAGTTTGAGGTGTGCCTATCAGATCATCTTTGAAAAGAGCTAGCTGCATTAGCTAAAAATAGAAGTTGCCTGGCACTTCTTCCACCGTAACTCAGAAAGAGCTATTTGTTCAGCTGTGTTACTATCTCATACAAGAAGTCTTCAGTTTGAAAACATTGAAAGTAAAATGTCTTCCTTGTTTTCTCTCCCTCCTCTAATTTACTAAAACATGTACAATTTAAGGGAATTAACTCCTTCAACACATAGATTTGAAATGTAGACGGTGATGAAGCGTTTTTATTTTGTATGGCTATGACATTTTAAATTAATATTTACTTGCAAGTAGTCTTTAAGAATGCCTTACTCATTTTTCAGTCTACTGGAGTTATTTACCACCAAACAAGATTCCATTTAATTACACTTTTACCTACTCATTTCCTTACAATTTAAGTATGAGAAAAATTTAATTAAATAGCTGCAACAACTAAGTATATTTAATCCAAGCTACCCAATTCTTTGACTAATAACAAAAAACACCCACTTGACAATTTTTTATTGTAGCAGCTATGGCACGAAAAACATTATGCTTGCCAACCAACCAATGCAGTAGTGTTGGCTTTCATACCTGTTTTTTTTTTTCTGGAGCAATAAAAAGGTAATATTCACAGGCCATATATTTGTATTTCTTTTCTGCACTGTAATTCATTTTTCTCCTCTCTTCTTAGCAAAACTTTAGTCTTTCATTCTTTCTGAAACCAGTCATCCTCTAACAAGGCACGTCTTGCTCTAAGCATTTGGAGACTTTTTTGGTTATTGATTAACTTAAGATTTAGATTACCACTTTTACTGGATCTCCAGAGGCTCTCCCCTAACAAACCATTGTATCAAGATTTACTTAGTACTTCCAGTGCCTTTTTCTCAACTATGATCCTATGACTGCAATATAACAAGCAGGGGCAGGGGGAAGTTAATATCCAAACCCCTTTATTCACATTGTTCTTAAGCTCTAAAAGGACACTTAATTGAATAATCTTGTAACAGTGCTCCTGAGTAAACAAAGTAATATTCCAAAAGCTTTTCCCTGAAGTTACTGCATTGTCTGCATGTGGTTAAACCAACACTCTCGAAAACTCTGCTTCTCAGCTTTTAGCAGGAAGTCCCTCTTCACCACAGTCAAATAATTGTCCAGAGGCCTGTTCATGTCATCTGGGAGGAACATAAAATAACCCCACCACAGGTGAAGGTTAAGCTTACCTTTTTGCTGAGACTGTTACAGTCCCTTGATTTCAGTAGATTTGGACTTCAGCTTTTAAATTCCAACAAATCTAAAAAACACCTTATGGCATGGTACTTCCAGTACCTTTCACCTCAGTAATGCTAAAGGCTTGCAGTTCTGTAGTCTTGCACCCAAGCTGTTTCCCAGAGCCTCTGTGGGCAGGTTTTTTCCCCTTTGCTGTTCTGGTGCTAATACTTCTGTGCTGCTATTCCCTATGGCCTGCACCTGCACACCCCCAAAGTGCTGTTACCATGCTTCCTATAGGAAGCCATTCCCTCTGGCAAAAGGATCACCCTTCCTCACTTCTTTCTTTGCTTTTTGTCCTTGGAGATTTTAGTTTACATTAGAGAAAATCAAACATAATGCATAACAAAGTAGAAAACACTCATAGAGATGCTAGATAACTATTACTAGATAACATATGAACAAAGAAATTTAAAAACCAGTAAGCAACATTTACATTTGATTGCTATACTCCAATCAGCAGTAACAATCAATAGGGAGTTTGGACAAGTCCCCAGGAAAAGACAGGGCAGAGTATCATGCTTCATCCTTACCGCTGCCACATGCTGCACTGGAGGCACAGACAGACCAGTCTAAGAGGGTGCTCAGCAGGGATCCATCACCTGCCGCACTGGGAAGAGCACCCCCTCTCCCCCACCCTTCTGCTGGCTTCCACTTTTCCCCCAAAAAATAAATCTTTCATCTTTACAGGTAATGAATCAGCTACAAATCCTGCTAATAAATCCTTAGATTTATTAAAATGAACTTATACATCCTTTGCACACACTCAAAATTTCATAGAAAATTAAAAGAAATTATTTCATACAGAGGAGTTCTGTGGTTCTTGACCTAGTTTATATCAATAAACAGTTCACCACACATAAGAAGCATTCTTCTTGAAGAGGTCAAAAACTTTGAAAAGAGAAAATAAATCAGAGCAGGAAGAAGGCAAGTTTTATTTCTTTATTAAACTAAAGGTCATTAGAAATAGATATGAGAAATCCCAATTTCCACATTTTACATGTTCCCATCTTAAAACATGACAAATTATCTTCATGAGAGGCAGAACACGTGCTATTTTCTTCATGCTAGACATTTAAAATTATTTTGGTATAGAGATTTTTGGGAATCAAATGGTGGAGAAAAAGAAACTATATCCTACTGCCTCAAACTTCTGGCACCTGAGTGCACATCCAAGTTATGATCTCATAATCTCTTAGCTGTTGGAGTTTGAATACTCCACTCTCTATTATCTGCTAAATAAAACACTTCTTCTCCATACTAAAAATCCGATTGTTCTTTAAATTTATATGCTCATATGTGCTATGGAAAAATCTGGTATTTTTTTTTGTAAACTATTATCTAGAATACGGAGGCTTGAGTCACATATTTCACTCAAGAAATACCAGCTTCTTCTTCATTCTGATAATAAAAGTGAAGTCATTTAAGTTACTCTAAAACTTGCAATTTAGACCATTCTCCAACCTGCTGTAACAACAACTACGTTCATAGGTGCTGGTCACAACAACAATATGAGAATCACAAAAGGAAAAGAAAAATCTGTTTTGGTATACAGAGTAGAAGACAACTCCAAATTCAGTATTATGAAGGATTTATTGCTTCAAGAACTTGAAGATTCCAATATTTTTAATAAAACACACTAATATTTCTTTTTTTTTTGTCATGATACTTTAGTCTTCAGCTTTTCTAGGAGCCCTGAATACTTCCAACATCCTCACAGAGGGCATCTTCTTTCTGCTTCCTCAGCCAAGCAGGAAAGACAGCTGATTTGAGTGCAATTAATATAAATACTTGAGGGCAAACCTATACTCAAAATATTAAGTGAAGAGGGTTCCTTTTTTTGTCCTGCAATAGCCTCCAAGAAGTCTCCTGTAACTCAGCCTGCCCTTCCTTAATCTTAGAAAACATAAGGAATGCCAAATGGCACTCTCTGCATTTAGCCTTTTTGATTGCTTTTCATCCAGTCCCCCTAATACCCTGTGTGCTGGGTTTGGCTAGGCAGAGTTAAAGCTCTCCCTAGTAACTGGTACGGGGCCATGTTTTGGATTTGTGCAGGAAACAGCGTTGATAATTCAGGGATGTTTCAGTCACTGCTGAGCAGTGCTTGCCCAGCACCAAGGCTTTCTCACCACACCAGCAAGAGGCTGGGGGAGCACAAGAATTTGGCAGGGAGCACAGCCACGACAGCTGACCCAAGGGATATTTCAGACCACATAGCATCATGCTGAATATATAAAGCAGGGGGAGAAGAAGGAAAGGGGGACATTCGGAGAAATGGTGTTTGCCTTCCCAAGTCACAATTACAGGCAATGGAGCCCCTAGGAAGTGGTGAATGCATTCCTTAACCTGCTTTGCTTGCATGCAGGACTTTATTTTCCTTATAAATCTGTTTTGAGCTCAACCCACAAGTTTCTTCACTTTTTCTTTAATTCTCTCCCCCATCCCAATGCATGGAGGGGAGTAGGTGAACAGCCGTGTGGGTTTTATTTGCCAGTGGGGTTAAACCATGACACCCTACAATTCACTGGGTATCACAGGAACACTACAACGTGCAAGGCATGCTGTTATTTCCCAGAACTGTTGGTGTTATATCCATTTCTGTCGCACAGTTAGACTGCAGCCTTTCATCTTTAGCACAGAGCCAGGAGGTGTTTAATGTTATCTCCTATCCTGTGCTTCAACCCCAGGTCCTCACCCCAACACACCCTTCAGGTATTTTAAATGCCTACTCAGAAACTTAGGAGCAAAACCAGTTATTTGCCAACAAGCAAGCACCTCCCTTTACGTAAGTTTAGCAACAGAGTAAATATAGATTGCAAATTTCAATATTACATAAATGCCAAAACCATTCAATTCCACAGAAGTGGCAATAACGCAAAGCTATACAGTTATCCTGGGCTTTCTGGGCTATACATGGGCAGCCCATATCTTCCAACCCGCTCAGAGAGGAATTTGCTCCTTGGTGCTAAATCTGACGTTTCTGGAAAAAGCACGACTGCTACTGCCTACTTAACACACACTCACAGTAGAAAGCTGGAATTGTTGCTGAGCAACCAGAGTTGTGCTATTGCTGTGTCCCCAGCTTACCATCTCTGCCTGCACATTCAGAGAGGAGGGGGGTGGACACAATGCCCTATAGCTGCTGGCTATTGAGCCTCTTTCTGCTTCTGTGGCACATGATTGTTATTTGTCATGAAGCGTTATCATTCTTGATGTGGCTGGAGTATGACACATTGTCTGATCTGGGTTAAGTGACAAAGGTCTTCCTTTATCTGTAAATCTTCTGAAAATTAATTGCAATGATTAAATACTCCTTCATTACCAGTCACAGTTCCTTGGAAATGTTCCTTGTGTCTATTAAGCATTCTCAAATATTTTTTGGCTACTGAAAACTGGAACCAGTAAGGAACTGTGACATTCTTTTAACCAGTAACAGCCTGACTGCGCCTAAGAAAAATCCTTCTTTCCCATCTAAACGTTTGATGCCACATTTTATCCAAATATATTTGGCAAATGGAATCCATGTTGATTTATTGCTCATTTGCCACTGTATTCCAGACAGGACAGTATCACTGGCCTTCTGTTTTCTTTTGATTAGAAAGCCCTGTTAGAAAATTCATTAAATCTGCACATAGTTCTCATGCTACTGCATCAATTCTTCTCTGCATAACTGCATATTCTTTAATTTCTGGTAGTATCCTGCTGGTGATGAAAAAAAAAAAAAAACCAGCTCTTTCTGTCTTCCAGCAGGATAGCCATCAGCCTTTGCTAAGATTACTTGAGCCACCTTACACTACAGATTCATGCAATTTGCTTTGTGCTGTGATATTCAGTATCAGTATTCAATGGTTTGTCTGCCACCAGCAAGCGAGAGGATACTTTTAAATCTGATTAAAGATAGCCAATCATTGCTTTTGAAATTACAGGCCCAAAAGTCAGAAAAATTGTCCCTTCCTTGGATGATTAAAAACCAGTTCCACCTTTTAATCCACTTTTTCTTTCCAGTTCCCATACCTTAACCATCTCTCTTTGCATGCTTCCTTGGAAAAATACATATGTAGCTTTCTGCCCCTGTTCATTTTGATGTGTGTTGCTGAATGCAGGATTTTTCTTAGCAACCACTTGCCAGTTTATAACTCCTGCAGTGTGTGTACATGAATTCAGCTACTTATAACAACCTGCCTTTTGCAGAAGCTGCACCCATGTCCTCTTCTGTATATTGTTTCAGAAAATAATTGTTTACTATCAGGACAATACCAAAATCATGGCATACAGAATTAGGCTGAAATTTTGTCTTTGATTGGAGAGAAAAGCATCTTATTTCTTTCAATAAAGTTACTGCCAAACAGCCATCACAGTCTTAAACATTTTCACTGACACATCAAATGTTTTTCCCTATTTACACTTCTCTACACCTGGTATTGAGCAATTACTAGCATCCTAATTTTGTTTCCCTGGGAAACTGTCAATACCTAAGAGATGTTTGTTACATATTTTCCATTATTATTTTACAAATCCACTATATATATCCACTGGGAAGGCAGTGGAAAAGGAATCTTTCTTTCCACATGGGCTACTGCACCTGAACATCCCAAGATTTAAGGTAGAAGTTAAAAGGTTAACAGTTATGTTGGTCTGTTTATTAAAAACTCCTATTAAGGCAAGTCACACTGCACAAGAGTAACACAGCTACTTTCTTGTCCTTAGTGGTTAAACTGTGAATCGTTCAAGTGTGGCACAAATTCTCTTTCATCTCTATCTTCCTCCACTCTGTTCCCTGCAAAACATAGGCTGCTAATATGTAGGAGGACATTTGGACATTTTTGGTTATTGAGAAGTTACATCATCAAGCCCCATTCTAGAAAAGAGAAGAAACGAGACACACATGCTTACTAATATAGATTTCATTTCCAAGTGGAAAAAGAAAATGTTTCTAGACCATGAAGGTGTAAGATGATAAATGCAATCAAACCATGCACTTAAAAAAATGTTCTGTATACTTCATCCCATATCTATGAAAGCTAAAGGAAAAAGTAGCAGTGAAATTCTCAATTGAATAATACTATGATCAAAATTCAAATGAATGCTAATAAGAGAGAGTCGCTTCATTTTCAGCCTTAGCTTCACATATCAAATACCTAATTAATTACATTTTTAATTAACCTCTTGCAAACCAAATAATATCTCTTATGAAAGTTTAATGTATTCTAGATCATATTACCAAGGCATTAGGCTGACCCTCTTTGCTTGAAAATTTTTAACTTTGGTAGGACAGACCTTCTGGTAAACAAGTTAGTCTTGTAAGAGATAAGCACAATTACTTTTTATGTATGCAATTGTAAAGAAAAATCAGCCCAGGTGGGTTTGGAACATGTCCTGGTAACTACTGCAATATTTAAGAATGAGGGGCATTTGTATTGCTTTAGCATTAGGGGAATCTATATGAAATCCAACCATCCCTAAGATCTATGAACTACACACCCCTTCCAGGAAAAGGCAATCAAGTTATCTCCTGTTTATAGCGTAAGTCCATACTGCGAGATTCTTTGCTTGTAGATTCATGGGGGACTCAGCCAGAACAAAGGGAAAACAAATAGTTTACAGGAAATAGTTTAATTATCTGTGATAACCCTTGAAATAATGTTAGTGTTTCGACTCCAAAAAGATAGTAATAAAGTAACTATCAGAGCGGAGCTGAAAGCAGCAGACATCCAGGGTGATGCAGGAAACAGGAATTCGCACAATTTTTCTTCTTTCCTGCAGGACTCAAGAGTATCCTATGACACTGGTACTGAAAAACCAACCTTAAGTGTTTTCATACCTGAATTCTTGTCACATGACAAGCAATTGCCATTAGAAACAGCTGCCCTCTTCAAGAGACAATAACGCGTAGTTTGCTTACAAGCAATGAAAGTTTGCATTTCATCACAGATTAAAAAAACCTTCTCCGAGGAGGCAAACTACCCCGGTTATCTCGGTTATGAGCGGAGCAGAGGGGAAAGCGGTGACCGCCGCCCCGCACTCGGCGGGTCGGACCCCCCACGGGGCGCCTGCTCCCTCAAACCCCTTGGGGACAAAAGCTACCCGAGCAGCCGCTCCATAGCTCTCTTTGCCCACGCACACCGAGGGACGTTCCCCACCCCGCGGGCCGCCTGCCCCGGGTCCCTGCCTCGCCCATGCCCGGGGTCCCTGCCGTCCCGCGCGTTGCTCCCGCGCCCGCACCTGCAGCGTGTCCGCGCCGCGCTCCGCCGGGCCCGGGGGCTCGGGGGGCTCGGGG
>VZRL01005234.1:12931-50857 GCA_013397895.1 Origma solitaria
GGGCTCGGGGGGCTGTGCCCGGGCCCCCGGGCTGGCGGCAGCGGCCACGGCCGGGCCCTGCGGCTGTCCCGCCGCCGCCTCCATCTCCCGGCGCGGTTGCCACGGCCAGGGGCTGCCGCCACCGCCCCCCGCGTCGGGTGGGCGCTTTTATAACTTCGCCGTGCAGCCCGAGGTCAGCGCCGGCTCCCCATGGAAACGGGCTGGCTGGCCGGGAGATGCCGCGCACAGCGGGGCCGGAGCCAAGCCCGGCAGCCAGGCTGAACTCCCCGCACGGGGACGGCGCCCGCCGCCTGCACAAGGGTGTCACACCTTGCTGCCGCCCTAAAAGCTGAAAACTTTTATCGCGTGCAGCGTTAGGACTTCAGAGGCAGCGAAATGGTCTCACCTTTAACATCGCGTTCTCAGTGACCCCCAAACGTTGGCGTTTATGCAGCCCTCGCACCTGGCAGGACTGGGGGAAGCAGGAGAGTTAAAAGCTTCAAACGCCGCTATTTTAACTGCGTGACAGAAGAGCAATGAAATTTAATACAGCCGGATGCTACAGGTGCACGGCTTTCTTCTAACTGGGACAGCACAGCCCTCTTAAACGACCAGAGAAACACCTTGTTATCAGGTTTCCAGCACTCCTCACTCCCAGAAGTGAAAATAAAGTTAAAATAAAGCACTCTGTTAGACATGCTGATCATTCATGCATAAATCAAATTCCAAATGTGGACATAAACAAATCTGTCCCCAAGAAAATCGCTTTCTCCTTAACTTCTGACACAAGATATAAGTCAGGGTGGCACTTGCACTACAGGAAATGGTTACCATGCATACAGAAAAGTATTGAAAGCTAAGATTAAATATACATGAAGGACAGACTAAATATTGTACAACCTAATGCTGAGGCTTCAGCAGCTTTTGTTCACCCACTATCTATGTCAACACATCCTCGGGAATGTAAAAGCTAAATACCAGGAGTAAAACACAGATAATTCGGGAGCAGAAAACCTGAAATGCTTTAGACAAATGTGTAAGAAACCCAATATCCAGACTTGAGGTTGGTATTCCACTTTGGATTGTGTTTCTCTTCTGGTCCTTTTGATGTAATTTGAACTCCGGACAAGGGAGCCTCCTGCTAGTCTTTTATGGAAACATACATACACAGGGCTGGCAAAAAAACTGCAGAAAATGCTTGTTTCAGCCCAAGAATGCCTAATCATCCCATAACAGGATTTTCCACCTATTCTTAAAACTCTCTGGAAGGTGAAGACTACACAAACCTCCCAAGGGGCATGGTCCAGTTCTCATTGGCCCATTTCATTATTTTCTTACTAATATAAATTATTACTTCAAAGTACATTTTTTTCTCATCTATCCTTCAGAGACTATGCAGGAAAAGTGACCTTTATAATTATAGTTTTAATGTGTTTGTTGTGGATTAACTCTGTTAGACAGCTAAACCCCACACAGCTACTTGCTCACTGGCCCGCAATGGGAAATGTTTTCTCAGTCAATTTTTTCTCTCCTAGAAATAAGCTAATTGTTTCAGATAAAAGCTATTATTTCATCATTCCCTTGGAATTCATAGGTTCTGTTCTTTATGATTTTCCAGTTTGTCGGTACTGTTGCCAAAATTTGACATGCAAAACTCTTCCAGTGTCCTTAGAAGCCACAGAGCAGTAAAGGAAGTTTTCTACTGATGGTTTGAACAGAAATTTTTTAATATTTTTCACTGCTTAAACACCCTCAAGGTAATTTTTTCCCCTATGTTTTAGTGGAATTTCCTGTGTTTCAGTTTGGTCCAACCCATCAAGCTGGTTAAGCACAACTTCCCCATCTTAAATCCATGTTGAAACATGACAAAGAAACAAAAATGTTCAGAATTTCAGAACTGATAGTGATGCCATTAGGTAACCCTTTCTCAGCAATGCAATCGGTGCTTACATTTGGTGTATAGAGGGCTATATAGGTAAATATGTCCAAACATATCTCAGAAAGCCTCAGTCTGCATAACACCTGAGTCCCTACAGTCACCTTGGTCCCTCAGTTCTCCTGTGTCACTTTTGACTTCAGTCACATCAGTTATTTACTTGACACTACTCACCTCAGTCATTTACCCAAGCCTGCCTGTTAATCCGTCATCTCCTCTCAGCTCCTTTTATCAGCCACTTCACTCCTGCCAACTCTCAAGTTAGTCAGCTCCTTCAGGGGGACCTGCTGGGCAGTTTCCTACTGCCCCCAGTATCTCCTTCAGCTCCACTAATGCTAAAGTGTATGACAGAACTGTTGTCCAAAGTGATTTGTACAAAAATTGCTTTTAAATCTCAGATTGTGAAAAAACATTGAGACTCATAAAAATAGAAAACTGTTTCACTAATACAAGTTTCCATGACTGAAGATTAATGTACATTTTTACAGGTAATAGCTGTGTGGTAGTTTAAGCATAGAAGTGTTTTCTGTTTCCAACTTAAGTTACTGCAAAAACAACATTCCAGCTGTTGCTTGACTAATTCAATGTGGAATGAAGGGATTATTCACATATCATGCTCTCATTTGTGTGTCTAAATAAATTCAGGAGAATGCTTTTGGGAATATTTCCAGAGTTTGATATTCTGGTTCCAAAAGTGGTCAAAAAACACCTTGGGAGAGAAAAGAAGAGAGCAAGCTTATGTGATATTTTTGCATAATATTTTCCCAGGCTCTGACCGTCTTCAGTTTAGGCAATTTTCAGAGCCTATTGTCATGGTGCCACCGTGACACAACAGCCAGGGCACCAGGGGCCCTGTGGGTGGGTGATAGCAGTTCCTGGCAGCCAGACCCGTCCTGCTGCTTTAGCCAGGATCTGGGCAGCCAAGGGGCACTGAAGCAGCCCCAGTCCTGGCACTGGGCACCTCTCTGGGGACAGGGATAGACCAAGGCCAAGTTTTGTCTGCTTAGGAAATCACAGTGGAAGCTCTTCAGATCCTTCTCGAGCCTCCCATTAACCTCATGCAAAGTTGTTGAATCCATAGCATTGTTCAGGAAAGGGAGCCACAGGTTTTCTGCCTGTTGCAAGAAGAGTGTCTTTCAACTATTTGTTTTGAACTTGGTTCCCACTATCATCCCATACTTGCATTTGAAAAACATGGTGAGCATTCAATCACTATCAATTTTATCCATGCCAGTCGTATTTTTGTAGACTTCTGGCATATCTTGCCCTGCAGAAGCAACCCTTTTCAAGCCAACTCAATCATTCTCCTTATGGAAGACATTTCAGTTCTTTGGTCACCCTGCTGCACTTCTCTTCATTTTTCTAATTGTTACATATCTTTTTTGAGATGGAAGAACCATAACTGCACAGGATATTCAAGGTGTGGGCAAACGATTTATACAGTGGTGTAGTTACATTTTTCATTTTGCTCTCTATTTCCTTCCTGAAAATCTGTGGTTTGTTCTTTGTTTTGCTTACTGCGACTGATTAGTAAGTGGATGTTTTTGTGTGATTCTTTATTATACTTGCAGGATCACATTTTAGGATCCAAATGTTTTTAAGAACTGATCTTGGACTGCAGATAAATCTTCTGACATGCTAACAAAAAGTACAGAAACAGATACTGCCTCACTTTGCAGTATTGAAATCCATTCAGCTTCCCCTAGCAATACCACCAGCAGTAATAATTGTTCACCCAGCATGGATAAAACCCACAACGACACCTACCATGGTTTTGTAAAGCATTGAAGATAAATTTTGAGCAGTACAAAGTAAAGAAGTATGAGATCACAGTGGGACAAAAGAAATACCTTATTGTACACATCCAAACCCAAAAGTTCATAGTTTAGTGAGTTAGTCTGTGACATATTGAATTCAAAGGTTGGACTTGATGATCTCAGAGGTATTTTTCAACCTAATTAATTCTGTGATTCCATGATATTCCAATGATTGTCAAGGTTTTAGGAAAATCAAGAATTTCAAATCTCATTCCAGTTTACATTTACACCATTTTACTGAAATCCAGTATAGTAAAAATAAACAGGTCACTTTGGTCACCGCTATCTGACCTAAAAGTTTCTATGAACCCTCCAAAAATTATATTATATCTAGATAATCCCAGTTTTCATATTTTTGCATAAAACAGCCACTAGAGGGGGAGATAATCCCAAACACTCTAGTACATCTAAACCTAGCTGGCAGGATTTATACATTTGAATCTACTTTCTATCACCATGACCACAAAATATATATTTTACAGTACAATACAAGTACCCAGCTACATTGAATTCTTTGTTGTTAAGTTATTATTTGTTATTAGGCCCAGCAGATGAATCAGATGTACCTTGCCAGAGCAAAGGCCTTTCCCAGAAGACTCTGTGTATTTATTTAGTAATTAACAGATCCTTTTAAAATTGTCATTTCTCTGTCAAGATGATTTGATTTTGGGACTCTAGGGCTCAGCAATCTTCCTTTAAGGAACTTTAAATTCATAGTAACTTCAGCAATCTTAGACTCACTAATTCTATCAGATCACAAAACTCTGGCATGTCGTGCTCAAACACGAGTGCCTTTATTGAGACAATAAGAAAGCATCTTTTTCAAGCAGTTAGATTATGACACTTACAGCAAATGTCAATTTATTAACCAAACAGAAAATCAATCTGTACCATCTCCATCTATTGTGAGCATAAAAAATTCCAGTGATTTGTTAAGGTCATAGTGACAGTCCTGACTGCTCCACCTCCACTCAGATCAGTGTCTCTAGAGCTGCTACAGTCCCACGGAGTCAAGGTAAGGAAGATTTAAACTGTGTTGTATCACAAAGCAATCAAGGCCAATGGTTCTTCATAGGAGAGGAACAAAGTAATTATCCACATCGATGATGTAATAAACATTGTTAAACATTGTCAAACACAATACAGCTATGATAAAATCTTCATCTGTGGCAGGCATGGTCACACTTGATTATGGGAGGAATTAGTTTGTATTTTTTTGTGACTTGTTAGGCAAATTTGTGAGGCTGATGTGAGATAGTAAATTATAGTTCTGAAAAGGTAATCTGTCAGGCAAAGCTAAGGAAGATGTGTCCCAGCACAGACCTGTACATCCATGTAACAGCTCCAGGAATTCCCTGATCTTGCTTCTCCCGTCAGTCACAGAGGAAAATCATAGAGGCAAGCCTGCAGATACTGATTATCCACCACAACGGCAATTATAACCAATGTGAAGAAATAAAACAACATTTAGTTTCTTTTAGCATCCCACACATGAGTGATCAGACAGAACTACAAGCTTAATTGTTATTGGTTTTCTGTGACTTTTTGCCTGGGTGAAGTAAGCACCTGGAACTACTCTATGTTCTACTTGGTTATAAACCAGTCATTTACACAGAGATTAATATTATTAAATAATACATACATATATAAATAAATGCACATTATAAAAATCTATTCCCTAGGGTGTACATTCATTTCTCAGAAGAGGAAAAATCAATATTGAGAAAAGTGTCACATCAAGACAGGAGGTCTAAGCAGTTATCAAAAAGAAATATTATAATTGCCATATAGATCAAAAGGGCAAGAAGTGGCAACTGGAAATAGCAGTTGTAATGGTCAACCACAGAAACAGGAATTTTTCCATGAAGGAAGTTTGCCTCACAGGAAGACAAATAACTCATGGAACACACTTTAAAGGAGAGAAAGGGAAACTAAGCTGTTGTAGTTATCAATCTGACCTCTTTTTAAATAGCAACAAATGAAAACTTTAGCCAGTTTTCTGAAGGCAGGAGACCAAGTGTCTGGTTTTCCCATGCCCTTTGGTGGTGGTGTGGGCTAAGCTGAGTAAATCTGATGTTGTAGGAGTGCAAAACATTCATAAAAATTTAGAGAAGTAGCTGTGCTCTGAGAACACATTCTCCTGTCCCTCCTCACTGGTCCTCTGCAAAGGAGGTACAAACAGCTGAGGAAAGGAGATGCAGTAGAGCAATGGGAAGAGCAGAGGACGACTGATCCAGAATTGTCTGTGCTGAGAAAGATGAGAGGAAGCCCTGAAATCAAGCAGTATTGTTCATAACGCGTGGAGGTTCTTTTACTTGGGAAAACTGTCTGGGACTCTGGAATGGCAAAGGTTATATTACATAAGGGTTTGCATGCAATTGCTTTCTAGCTGCTAAAGGAAACCTTTAAAAAATTAAACATATCAAATTTTAACAGAGGAAATATATTTAAACATATACATGGCTGTGATCATGCAAACAAAACCCTAAAACATCATTAAAATCTCACTTCTTCATTGCCAAGGATGTCATACCAGAATGAAGAGAAGGAGGACAAAATAACGGTTAGAGTGAAACTCAAGAAACCCCCAGAAAGTTAGACTTTAAATGGAGATAATTCACAGAAACTCACAAAAAAGGGTTCAGCTTCTACAAATCAGACTGCTTTTGAAAAATATAGCTGAGCAACTATGCTCCTTTTTTGCCTGGTCTTTCAGAGCCCTTTTGCCTTACAAGCCCTTTAAAAAGCTTGTCCAAGATCTCTTTACAAAGTAGATAATTAAATATTGTATGGGTGAATTAATTGCACAGAAAAAGGACTAGCTTGGATAGCAAAGGCAGAGAGTGCTAGCATAAAATAAGAATTTGGGCTAAAGAAATATGAAGAGCTGTGTGCCACAGAGACCAGTAATGGCTGGGAGTGACTTCATTCCTTGCATGCAGATTTCTGGCCAGGGTGAGGAAATGTGGCTGTAAGGGAGCAGGGGCTGTTCATGACACATAACTGGGCAGAGATTCAGCACATGGGAAAAGAGTCATAAACATCAGAAGGTCTTGGACAGAGCAAGAGCGACAGGATATGAGTAAGTGTGCTTGAATTGGAAGAAATGGTGTTATATTAGAGCCCACACAAATGAAAATGTTGTAGCACTGCCTGACATTGTGCTTCTTACTGACTTTTTACTGACCAAGTGCAGGGAGAGAGCAGGACTACTGGTGCTGAAGCAGGAAGTTTTCAAGTGTTTAGCACTACAGAGAACTCAGGGCAGATACCCCCCATCTCCAGCAGCACTTCCTTTTTGAACAATATTACAGATGTAAGCCTGATTATTTTTTCAGTAGCAAAGGCCAGGCCAAAATAAAACATTATGTAGGAGTGTGAGCAAGTGGATGCTTTGCGATAATATTTTTTTTTAATATATCTAATGCATGGCACAGATGAGGCAACACCAAAACTGAGTAACACATTAAATCAAAAACTTAATATTAAGGATGCTACATTGAGGCTGAAGATTCTATTGCTTTGGCTATTTAAAACTAATTTTATTTAGCAATTTAACTTCCCTACCTAACAACTGTATGTAGTACATGTGCTGTGGACTTTTTAAGGTTCATTGTTTGCCACAGAGGCATCTTTGTTCATATTTTTAGATCTTTCAAATATTTGTTTACACATTTCCTTTGGAGGACATACCTTCTGTAATACAGCTTGTGCATCAACCCACTCCTGATTTATTTTAGTATCCCCCAGCTGATGGGGGACAGATGGGTGAGGGCTGGGAGCAGAGGAATGCTGCTCTGCCTCTGATGGCACTGGAAGGTATGCAGCTCGCCTCCCCCAGACAGCTTTCAAGTGCCTTTGGGAAAGGCGCTAACGTGAATTTTGGTCATCACAAACATTAGAAATCTACAAAAGACTCAAGGGGAATCAGCTTTCTGTCCTATGCAGCAGGGTACAGGTCACTGAGATGCTGTTGCTGAAGATTCCTATCCCAGAGACATTGTGTAATATTGAGGGAACTGGAAGACTTTACTACAAAATATGCAACATTGATTTGAGTAGTGATGTGTGGTTTGTGATGTCCATTAACTTTTCCTACAGTTCCCATTTTCACTTGTCTAGCTATGGAATTGAAATTCAATTCTTGTCTCAGCAGACTGGGAATTACAGTTTGGATTAACATATTTTGGATTAACACATTATAAAATTAAATACAGTCTGATCTGCAGCAATGGCTGTAATGCTTTGTGTGTGCAATGCAAGCCAGTTTGTACTATGCTTTTTTCTGACCATGATGACACAAAATCCCTCTGTGCTAGGAAAGGCTCCCCTGCACCTCCTGATTCCGAAGCTGCATCCTCCTTGGTCTCTCAGGAGGCTGTAGCCACCATCGGGGAGTGCCAGCCACAAAGACCATGACATGCAGAGGGTTGGGCTGGACATCAAGTGCCCGTCAAAGTCACTCTATCACTCCCCTCCTCAGCTGGACAGGAGAGGAAAAATAACAAAAAAGACTCATGGATCAAGGTAAGGACAGAAAGAAATAACTCACAAGTTACCATCACAGGCAAAATGGATTTGACTTGAGGGAATTAGTTCAACTTGTTACCAATACAATAATAAGAAATAAAACCAAATTAAAAACACCTTCCCCCCACCCCTACCTTCTTCCCGGTTCATCACACATTGTCTCTGCTGCTCCTTTCTCCTCAGGGCTAGGACTCCTCACACTCCTCCACTGCTCCGCAATGGGGTCCCTTGCACAGGAGGCAGGCCTTCATGAGCTTCTCCAATGCGAGTTCTTCCCATGGGCTGCCGTTCTTCATGAACTACTCCAGCACAGGTCCCTTCCATGGGCTGCAGTCCCTCAGGAACAGGCTGCTCCAGTGTGGGTCCCCTGTGGGGTCACAAGTCCTGTCAGCTAACCTGCTCCTGTGTGGGTTCCTTTCTCCAGGGGTCCACAGGTCCTGAAGAAGACAGCTCCAGCATGGGCTACTCATGAGTCACATCCTCCCTCGGGCACTCACGTACTCTAGTGTGGGATCTTCCACTGGCTGCAGGTGGATCTCAGCTCCACCACGGACCTCCAAGAGCTGCAGGGGCACAGCTGCCTCACCATGGTCTGCATCACGGGGTGCAAGAAATTCTCTGCTCCAGTGCCTGGAGCACCTTGTCTCCCTCCTTTTGCACTGATCTGAATGTCTGCAGAGTTGTTTCTCTCACATTCTCACTTCTCTCTCCAGTTGCTGCTGCACAGCAATTTTTCTCCTTTTTTGAATATGTTATCCCAGAGATGCTTCCACCATAGCTCGTGTGGTCAGCCTTGGCCAGTGGCAGGTCCATCCTGGAGCCAGCTGGCATTGGCTCTGTTGGACATGGGAGAAATATGGCAGCTTCTGAAAGAAGCCACCCCTGTAGCCCTCCCCCCACTACCAAAATCCTGGCTCGCAAACCCAATACAATGCCATAGGCAGGGCAGTGAGCCAAAGAGACACTTCTGAAAGCTTTATTTGATATAGATCATTTAGATGTGGCCACTGAATTCCCTTAGAGTAACAGAGTCAACACAAAGGGAGAACACTCCAACCCCCACAGCTTTCTTTGGGAAATGTGGATGATCTGAAAGATAAATACTGTGTGAAACTGTGGGTTTAGAAAACAATGTTTTAATGTAGAAATTCTTCTAAAACATTGTTTGCAAACTTATTTTATATTCATTGATTCATGCACTGTATTATGCTTACCAACAAGTTTTTCACCTATAATGAGTATAGCATATTAGTCTCTTTCTGAATAGAAAGATGGGATGATTCTCTAGGGAAGAACCCTAATATAAATGCGGGTAGCTGTTAGTTCCCAGTAGGCAGAATGTACATCATTCCTGCCTCTGTTGCAGGTATGGTAATTGGTATAAACCCTGGCTACAATTAGGCCAGGTCCCCTGGGAGGGTCTCATAATTCTGAACTTTCAGACCCCTCAATAAATCTGTTTAGGACTTGGACAAACTCCTGGTTGACACCCCCTCCACTTTCTCCTGTACCCTCTGGAAAGCCAGCCAAGACAGCTGCTTCCCCTGCTAGGGTGGCTTTGTCCCTCAACAAATGACTCAAGTTTGTTGCTGTCTTCTCTCCTTGGGTACAAAATTTCAGGGCTCAAACAGAAAGCCCTCTGGCTCGTTGTGCAATTCCACGTCTTTCTGCCTCCTCCAGGACTATGCAGGGAGTGGAAAATCCCCATTTTCCCTCACAGCTTCTCCCTTTAGTGAGTGTGTAGAGACAGAAGTGGAATGGCCTGGGGAGAGGAGGCTGCAAGGTCCAGCAGAAAGAAAAAGCTGATGACAGCAGATCCTCTGCCACAAGTCTAGTGGGAAAGGAAATGTATAGAAAATGTTTTGTAGGAACCAGGAGGAAGTCATTTGGGAAGGAAATAAAAGACTCAAAATCAGAAACAAAAATAGAGAAATAAAGATTTCCTTCCTCACATCTTTTATGATTTGTATTGAGAAGGAAACCTCATAGATGCTCTATACCACCAAACTGTAAACACACTGGAAATCAAACACTTGCTCATATGTAGTTCCCATACTCTTAGGACCTTCTTCCTCTAACAAGAACATAAAAACACTGCCTCAAAAGCTATAATTGTGTATTAATCTCTTTTACAAATTTGATGCCAATCTTGGTCTGTATTTCTGAAAAATTTTATACAAGAAAGCTGGGTAAGTGTGAAACCCTACTGTTAATGTGTACATTTTACCAGTCTCCAGTACACAGGATTGCTGATACAAAGTACATAACCATAACAAAACAAAGCTTACATGAATATGTGATTTTTTTCTGAGATTTTGTCTGTTAATTTGTTCCTTCAATTTGTCTTATAGTAGCTGTTATTAACAACACTTCTGTTTTTCTACTTGAATAATTTGTTATTCCCTAGACTAAGACAGCTTTGAAAATAAAAACTGAGTCTTGGTGAGTTTAATATTAATTCCTTATTATTAACCAACTAAGATCTTCTTTATATGTCTGGAATATAAATGTATATTAATAATGCCAGCATATCTTTGGGAAATTACTATCACCGTAATAAAACACTCCACTAAGTATAACAGTATGTTCGCCAGGTGGTACCTGGGGATAAAGTGTAGATGTTTGATTATATTAACATTTAATATAAATGTTTAAAGGCCATAATTTGTTTTATAAATGTTCTTGAATATTAATGAAGTCTTGAAGGATTGACAAACAACTCAGATGAAACCCTAATGCAGAACTGAAATCTGTGAGCAATTCCTCTTCCTAATTCTCTTTGATTTTCTAGGAGTAGACCTGTGAAACTCTTCACTGAACAGCAATATCTCAGACTGAGGGGAACACAGGCTTTGAATACAAAAGCACTTATGGTTTATAAATACTTCTGTATCAAAATAACAATACATAGCGTATTTATAAAGCTCATCATGCATATATTGACCATACAGTTAAAATCTGATTCCAGAGTTTGTGGCTGACTGAAATATAGTGTAAACCAGAACTGTCTTACAGCCTGACATCTGTCATATGGCTCTGTGCGTTGGTATGACCAGAAGCATCGTTCTAGAAATCCCTTCACTACATAAAGCCCCACCCAGTGATCTGGAGTGTTCTGAGAACATGCAACACACAAGAAAAACAAAGCAGGTCAGTGACTAATAACATTATTTTGACTGAGTTGATATAAGTTATACTATGTTAACATTTTTGTTTTGCAGCAGCAGAAGGATAAAGCGGTCCAAAATTTGCTAGGTTTCTGTTAAGCTTTCCTTATTGTTCTTGGCTGGGACAGGAAGCAAAAACTACTAAAGTTATCGTCTCAAATTGCGCAAGCAATTACATTCTTTGAAAACCATTATCTGCATGAAATCTCTTATGGCAGGAAATCACAAACAGAAAGAAATTCCTTCACAAGGAGAGAAAAGTCCAGAACACTTTCAATACTTGTTTTAAAGTACAAAAGTTGCCACAAAAATTGATTCACTGATCACTGTGATTCCAGATATTTATCTTGACAGCAGATTGATTCCTTTAGAAAGAGCCTAAGGGTATGAGATAAGGAAAAAGAGAATTGTCTGAAATACTAACAATTAAATTTTCTATCAGAAAACCTGTAATTTGTCATAGCTGATCACTGAAGAGAAATACAGAGAACACTGAACAGGTGATCATATATGCATTTCAGACTTTAAAACAGTACTTTAAAACAGTGTTGTGATTCAGTGAGAAAAAATGCCTGGCTATTCATATCAGCATTTATGACTGTTTTGAAAACATTTGTCTAAGAAAAATATTGGAGGAGAAACTTTGGTTCACACCAACATTAGAATACAAACCAAGGAGCCAGTGGATATTACGTTATGACCCACTAGAAAATATATTAAGCAGCAAAATACAATTTAGAAAATATAATGGCCTAGATTCTAAAAGTTACCTTTTTTTCCAGTGGACTCTTTAAAGCCACATGCTTAAAAGGATTTGTCTGTAGGTTGATGAATCTTGTTGAGAGACTCATTTTTGCAAAAAAGAAATAAAGTAACTGATATTTTACTGTCTTGATAAGACATGGAGCAGGAGCACCTGAGAGGAGAGATACAGGAAAGAAATCACAGGCTGCTTGCATGCTGAGCCAGACCATTTACAGCCTGTTTACACTAACTGTCAGGATGATAAAAAGTCACATTTTTTTCCCTTTTGCTTTTCATTGCAATATTCACATGTCATCATGCCAGTTCTGGAAGCTGCTGAAATCCATCAGTAACTCCTCGTTTTATAACACGATTGTACGTTAAGATGTACATAGCATACTTAGCCCAGTGAATTTACTGAAAGGCAAAAACTACACACACACAAAAAAAAATCCAAGTCAGAGTTCATAAGTGTCTCTAGATGAGCCCTCCCCAAAACATGTGCTTTTTAGCTCTATTCAAAATGAGTAGAGAAGTCCAAGGGGATAGGAGAGGTGAGGAGCTCAGTCTGCTGCAGATAGTCAGAGGCTGATCTCCCTGAGCTCAAGTTGGATATCCCAAGGAACTTCACATTCCTGAAGAAAAGAAACTTTGTGATCTTCAGAGCTGGATGGCACTCTCATCTGCTGTGCTGCAAAGACCACTACTCATGCGATACTTTTAAAATAATAACAACAAACAGTATTAATGCCACACATAAAAATACCTCATACATCAGCAACATAACATTGTGAGGGTTTTTCACCGAAGTTGAAGCAGTCCTTGCTGTATCATAGAAACATGCATGTTCTAGCTTTTTGCTTTGACTCTCTAAAGATGATAAAATGAGGAAGGCATCTCAGTTTGCATTTTTCCTTGGTGTGCTGCTTTTACATAGCAAGAACCTCTCTTCCTGACTGTAATAATCTCACTCTGCCCTTTATAACCCTGTCTGGCAGTACCTGCTATTACCTTTTTAAATAGCACTGCAGATTGCTAGTAGTCATAAATTGCAGGTTTTACACTTAATCATGACTTTTTTGATTCATTTCTGTCAATGTCATAATTTAGATCACCTTTTTTACCAGCACAAGGGTTGTCTCAATGTCTAAAGGAACAGATATTTTGTCAGGCATATTTCTTATCCAATTATCAAGCCAAGATAAAAATGAGAAAATGGTGATTTTCTCTGCCACCTTTTCTCTTTTCTGCTGACTTTCAGTAACCTTCATGCCTGTTGCACTGTATAGCAATTCTTCTTACTCATTTATTTTGTTAAAATTCAAGGTGCATCAACAACTGGTCGGGAAGCCGACAAAGCTAATTTTGGAGGAATGCATTCCATCTTCTTGGTCAGACACTGCCAGCAAAAAATGCCTCTTTCACACCCCTATTAATGGCTGTTTAGACATGTGTGTTCTGCCCTCATATATCAGCAGAAGCTCACCCTTCCATGGATGTAATTAACTCGGCCTTGCCTGTGGCAAAAAACACAGCAGGTATGTCAATCTCTGCATGGCTGAGCTGGCTAATTCTTGTCTTTTCATGATGCTGCTGGACTTGAGAGTGCACACTCAGAAAATACTGTACTTTCAGGTTATGCTTCTGGGCTTTCTTGGAGACAGTGACTTCTGAATTGGCACCAAGGCAGTGGAGATGACAGCATTTAAAGGTTAGGAGATCTGAATGTACATGTTCTGCTATACATGTTCTGAATGTATGAGTTATGCCTTATATTTTTTGTCTCATACAAGCTTCCAGAAAAATACTGAATTAGAAGTCTGTACTCATTTTAAATTTAGAATTCCATTTTCCATAACCACAAAATTACCCCACTATTTGGGAGACAAGACAGTAAATAAAGTCCTGAGCTTTGTGATACACAGATATTCATGCTATTAGCTTGTCTTCTATAGCTGGTGTGCACAGTCTATGCCTTTGCTGCTCTCTTTGCTTACTCACAAGGACAACACCACTGCAGACATGGCAGTGTGAAGCACGAAGATGGTCATTCATTCATTCATTCTTCAATCCATCCATCCATCCATCCATCCATCCAGTGTAATGTGTGGCTCCAGATGGTTGGCACAGCCCAGGGAACTCAACAGGGAAGAGAAGTCAGAGATCACAGGGTGGGAAATGGCACCATTACCAAGGTGAAAAAAACTCCCAAAACAAATACTTTTGCTACAAAGGCTTAAATAAAATGTCATATTCAGCCCAGTAGTAAGTGAGCAAATATATCTGATTGTGATGAATGTCAGCAGTTAGCTGGCATGGGAAAATTTTAAAAAATTGTTTTACTTCAAAAAAACCTCCCAGTTTGAATAATTAAGGGTTTTAATTTATTCAGAGCTCAAAAATACACACATTTCTCATAAAGAGAAGAGTGAGAGGTTTTCAGAAGGATATAACTCAGTACTCTGGCTCTGTCTTCTGAAGGGCTGCAGAGAAATGCAGAAGGATTTTAATAGTGACAACTCTGTACTGAAATGCTAACACCTCAGTGGGGACATGCAAGTACAAAGACACTTTTTATCCCATCTTTTCTGTACCTTAAGCAAAGCTAAAGTGGTTATATAATTTGCATATTTTAGAAATGATTGTGTCCTTCTACAACTACAAATATTTCATTTATATACAAGAATACCTCTATTTTAACATCCAGACAAAAATTCCTGTGGGGCAGTTATTCCACAGAATGGGAAATATTGTTAACAGGGTTAAGCACAGGGTTAAGCTTATTTCTTTAAGTTGTTAAATTAGATGGACACATATTACATAATGTTTATCATGTAATATAATTTGACGAAAAAAGGGAAAACTGGACAAAGTGCTATACATTTGATACATAGTTTTATTTCAGAAACGTTTCCTGGGCCAAAAGAAAACATGAAAATAAAATAAAAAATTAAGTACAGCAGTGTTCATTCATATAAACAGGCACCTCATTTTGTAACTATACTTCAGGTCATAATTAACAAGCTTAATATGATATTTATCATTCAGAGAATCATGTATGAAATATTATGCACACGTATTTCTAAATGTTTTATAGCAAATATCACTTTCACTCTCTACTTGCAAAAATTAAATACAAAAGTAAAACTCTGAGATAGAGAGAAACATAAATACATACATAATATTTGAGATCTATCAAACAACAGGTGCTTTCTAAAAGAGGCACACATTTAATTTCCTTTGTTAAGATGTTGCTTTGTAGATCATGTATTTGGGAAAAAGAAAGAGGAAGCTGTGTAATTCTGATGGTTCATGCATGGATTCATGCCAATAAATATAGAAGTGGGCCAAGTTACAATCTGTTTTTTCTGGGTTAAGAAGACCCCACTTGATCATCCAACCAAGGGCTTCACTAATTCCTAATGCCTGGGGAGTAAAGGAATGCTCTAGAGGCCCTGCATGGTAAGGGGGGCAGGATGAGGATATTTTCACATCAACTCAGCTGAGGATGAACGATTTTGCCCCAGACCTGCAGCAAATGGATGACCACACAGCAAATCCATTGCTTAGGATCAAGCTGGGGTTGAGAAGTTTCATGCGGCAGTTGTGGCAGCTTGGGCCTTGAAAAAACTCATGTGTCCTCTAGATCACTAGAGTTAAGAGCATAAGTGGTAACCCAAAGGTGTGAACTGCACTCTGGAGTTTCCCTGGGTTTTGACTATGCATTGAATTAGTGGACAAAATTGCACCCTGCCAAATCAACACCATATTAAGTGTTTTTGTCATTCATTTGGCTATAGGCAGAGCTGGTGCTGTTAAATGAAGCATCTACTGAAGTTTTATGCTGTATATTTGTTCTTCCCTGTTTTCTTAATTTTCTGTGTTCATTTCATTGGAATTCTAGCCCTCTTATGGCATGAATCAGCAAAACACTCAAGCACCAGCCCTGACTGAATTAACAGAGGTTTAACGTTTGTTCAATGTCAGCTCCATCAGAATAGTTCAATCCCACAGCAAACTCTGAGCAGAAGCCCACTGACTATGTCAAAGAGGAGTCAATGCCCCCGTGGTGTGAATCACAGAATTTTATATTTCCACTTTCTGCCACACTAAGCCCACAAAGAACTTCATCCTGCAGTGTTTTAATAGCAAAGAGCTGTGCCTGTCTTTTACTGGAACTAGAACTTGTATCAGTCTGGTCTCAGAATTAAATGTGTGTTTTCAAATGTACTCCGTTCAAAGAGTATGTTCATGAATAAAAAAACTTCTGTCTGTTTGGTACTGCATTCCAATACAGATTGTAAGCAAATAGACAAATTAAAGTGAATTGGAGCTTTCAGTCCCTTCTCCTGTGTAGCTGTCCCTGGTGACTTTAACTGAATCAATGAATAAACCTTTTAAATGAATGTTGGAAAAGACAAGATTTTGAAAATAGTACCAGTGACCAACTGACATTCTCTATTCAGTAGTAGCCCCTAATGAACCCTGAAGGTATAAAAGGACCTCTATGTGTTTCAAAAAGGACAATTTAAAACAATAAGGAATTCACACAATTCTGTGAGGTCTAACCATGAGTACAAAGAAAGACACAGGGAATGGATTTTTATTTACTGATTCGCTCTTTTACATTTTGCAACATTTAATCGTGCTTGGGGAACTTTGTACATCCTTTACATGCGGTGGTGTATAGAGACCCCCTTACCTAGTCAGATGGTTACTAAGGGAATCTAGAGTAATAATGAATAATTAAAAAATTAACCATATGACAGAGGCACACTGTGTTACGGGGTTGTAGGTGTTGTGGCACATCTTCAGTTATGACACCCAGATAATTGCTGATGACAAACTGTGCGTTCTGAAGCTGCTGCACTCCCACAAAGGGATATTTGTTCAGCTCCGTGGATGTAAGCAAGACCTCCTGCTGCTCTGCCACCAGCACACTGCCCTCCCTGAGCCCACATTTCCAGCTAACACTAACCCACCCTCCCACACAGCAAGAAGCCAGAGGGCCTCACACTGAGAGTTCACAGAGAGCAGCTGTACACAAAACTCTGAAGAGGAAGTTTGCTGGAGGCCCAGGGTCCATTATTTGAAAAAGATAATGTGAATCTGCCTGTGTGCTCCTGAAGTGATGCTCCAGAAGCAATTCTGCAGCAAGTAAATGCCACGCTCTCCGTAGGCGTTGGTGCATTGCCTGACTGAGCTCAGGAGACTGAGCCTGTTTCTTCAAACTCTCACTTCCATATGGCATTGTCTTATCCAGAGCAGTACCAGAAATAACCAACAAAAGCGTGAGGCTAAAGGAGAACCTCTTGCTAAAAAAAGCCGTCATGCTGGATGTCTCTCAAGTGCATATTTGCAAGTGGTTTGATTTTAGGAAGGTGTGAGTGTGTGTCAGTTTTCTTACAGGGGACTGACTGCAGGGTATTCTGCTCTTTGAAAAACAGGGTACACAGACACACACATATATCTATATCTATATATATATATATGTCTCTACACAGTCATATGTACATAGGAGTCTAATTTTCTGCTTCCAGGTGCAAATATTTTGACTCATGTCTTTTGTATCCACATATCCCATGACACATATCTACATAACACACGTAGGCTAAATAAACATACGGTGCTGCTAATAGCCCAAAGGTGTTATTTCCCATATAATAGACACTATTTGCTGCGCTGTATAGAATGCCTGCCCTAAACCCAGCGCTTGATTTGTGTCTGTGCTGCAGGGAATCTATCTCACAAGGCTGAGGACGGGCACCACGCCATCCTAACAGATGGGTCTGACAGCCAGGAGACCATGTATGTGCATCCAGTGTGGGTGAGACTGAGGAGAGCCTTTGCCAGGGAGATTTAAACAGCTTTCTGTTTTGGCTGTACCTACTGCAAGGAGAAGGGTGTGGGCTTACATTGCATGAGGTCTATGCAAGTGCAGAGATTGAAGAGGGAGCATCACGTGTGTAAGGAAAATCCATTCAAATAGCTACAAATCAAAGACATCCACTGAGAAAAAGTGAGGTGGTGTTATGGAACTCCACACCCCTTTAGCTCCCCTTGGGAAGACCAAGGAAAACTCGTCATGACAAGTTAATTCGTCTGAACATGCCAGCAAGGGTGCAGAAACCTGTTGCACAGGCTTTCTTCCTGTCCCAGAGGCACATAATATTTAGTCAAGCAAAGGCCTAACTTTCAAGCAACAAGGAGATACTGCTCTTCCATATGGTATAAAAATCTGCTCAATAAAGGAGCAAGTCCTTTTGGTACAAAGAACAAGACTTTAGTTCGTATCTTTAAAATAAAAAAATAAATTAAATGCCTAGTGAACAATTTGGTAATTGCATGAGTAGAAGTTAGAATACTGCTTTCAAAATTATACCCTTACAGAATTTGCATCCTCAAGTCAGGTCTGTGTGTTTGTAAAGACCTGAAGAGAAACACCACAGAAGCTGTATTTATTCAGCGCTCTGAAAAGTTGAAGGACAATCAGTGTAATTTTCTTAATTGCCATGCATTTTATTCATACCCATACCCAGAAAAATCTACATAAAAATAAAGTCTTCCATCTAAAAACAATTAAGTGGTACTTCAACTATTTTCTTGAGCTACTTTTCAATTAAAATTTAGAAAATTATCAAAGATTTAGCACACTATATGGAGTGACCAGTGGAATAAGTTTATGGAAAAAACATACTTCAGTATAACATACACATTTTAAAAACTTTTAGCTGTTTAGAAAACGAAATGAACAGTTTTGTTGCATAAAAATTGCATAAAAAGAAAAAAGAGGGAAAGCACAGCCATATGAAGATGAATAAGTTACATGAGGAAAGTGATAGAAGTTCTTCCTATACACAAGCTTAAGTGCCAGGTAGAGCAAGAGAACTGGAAAGCACCAAAAAAATTGGCATAAGGTATTGTTGGCAGTTTTAAAAATATCCACTAGGGTTTCTTTTAAATTAAAAAGTCAGATCCCTGTCCTTCCAGACCTTAAAGGCAATTTTGTTATCAGGTTTCCTAGGATGGGTGTTTTTCTCCACCCCCAGTGATCACCCAAAAAGGATGATACTTTCAAAGGAGCATCCTCCCACAATGAGTGGATCAGCAGAGAAGCTCTTTGGGCCCCCTCCTCCTCCCACGACAAGGGCTCAGGCTTTTAGGACTGATGTGCTAAATCTTAATTACTCAGTAATAATAATAATTTTTTAAGTAACAAAAGAAAGTTAAATTCTAAGCCAGCTGCAGCCACCATGCTGAAAATGGCAATTTATTACACTGGCAGCATGGGAAACCAAGGAGCAGTAAGTCAGCTTCCTTCCTGCTCCAGACTTTTCAGTAGTTTTTATTGTGTTTTGTTTATTGAATTAACCCTTGAGAACAGTGAAAAGAGAGGTGTTTTTGGAATGTGCTCAGTATTAAAGAACTCAGCCACAATGCAAACATGTCGCAGCAACAAATTTGGGCTTGTGCTTAGCCTGAAGGTGTAAGAAAAGGGCAAAGGTGACATAGAGAAACTTTATGCCTCCTTATTCAGTGTACTGATGTAGCCACAAACACAAGCTACCCAATGCCTCAAGGGCTGTTCTGGCATCTGTGGACAGCTGAGATGTTTACGCATATTTTGCATTGTTGCTTCCTGCATTGTGAGGTATGGAGCTGCCGCGGGAGTACTGCAGACCCTCTTATTCCTTGTAGAGGAAATTCTGTCAGAAGAGAGTTGATCCTTATGGATGTATTCTGCACCTTCATCAGGGCAATGCAGTCGCGAGTGTGCATGTGTGCACGTATCATCTATTTCTAAGTACACCTTTTAAAACCTAAATGTACTTAATAAGTTTTTGATACCTGAAAAACATAGTCATTTGACTTCTCAGAGTTTCTGAAAACCTCTAAGTTCAGGAACATACTGTATTATTATCCAGATGATATCAGTACATTAATATCCTGCCTTCTGCCATCTCAGATATTTTTTATTTGGTCTTCGGAGCCATTTTATTATAAACTCAATTCATCAAATAAAAAGTGATCCTTTCCATGTAGCCTTCCAAATTCTTAGTGTTCTTTTAAAAGAAGGAAAAGCACAATCTAAAAAGTGTTGCATTTTAAAGTGTATTAAATTAAGTTTAGTGCCTTATTTGTAATTAAAGAACCTGCTGTCTAATATAGACATTGGAGATATATTTAAAAAAATTGAAATGTTAATGTTTAACTACATATTATCACTCAAATTATAAATTAATGGTTACATTGGGAGAAGCAAATGAGAAGATATTTCCAATCAAAATCAATCACACTGGTTAAACTGTTGTACCATTACCATTTAGTGATTCATGTAAATTGCTTTTCTCTTTATGTGAACATGTTCTACAGATTACAAAGCACACGTTAAGAACAAGTAATGTAATTCTTTGATGTTTGATTTAAACCTTCATATCTAATTCCTAGAATACATTGCATTATTCAGAAAATTCTACTTTAAGGTACTGCTTTTCATCATGGAATTAAAATTTTTTTCTAAAATTTCAGAGTAAGGCCAGTACATTCTTTCTATCAAGAACCTCATTAGTAAAGTGCATTCTTGGACTTTCACTGGCCTAAAAATACTCTGATTTAAAGGACAGGCAAGTTGGCAAACTGTGAAATAAAAAGTTACAAAATTTGTCAGGTATAATAAAAGTTATTTGGAAGCTGGAGAGAGGTCTACAACATTGTCTTTACCAGCCTTTCTTGCTCCCTCTAAGAAAGCAACCTCGCAGTTCCTTGATAGTGTTCTCCAGAACCTTTGTTGTAATGCTTGTTTTTATCTGTAGGCAAATAAACCCTTTCTTGTGATAAGCGTTTTTGACAGGCTGCATATTAACAAGTAATGCTCTCATTGCTAGCTGAATTGCAGTGGAAGCCTCCAAAACGTAACCAGAATTAGACTTCAGTCATGGGGGCACCAGAAACCTTCCCCCTCTCTAGTCCCAGGGATGTGCTTGGGGAAGCTCTGCAAATCAGATTAGAACAGGTCCAAGGATTGCTTTTTTCTTTCGAGCAATAAAGTAGACTTTGTCTCCTGAACTAATAGATAAAAAAATTAAAGGAAATCTTTCATATGCTTTCAAATCTGGATTTTTTAAAATCTTTCTCACTGTGCTGCCCAAATCCACAGTTGAACAAAATCCTAGAAGATAAAACAGTGCCAGAAACTGGGAATTGAGTTAAGTCATATTGTAGTATAACTTAAGGAAAATAAGAATAGTAAGTATGTGCATTTCATGTTTAACTGAGTTTCAAAAAACTTAATCTATTTCCTGGGCAAAAATTGGTCCTTTGCATTCAAAACACATCTTTACTCTTCTGCTCTGCTCAGCAGTAATAGAAGTCTTGGGGGTTTTTAGGAGATATTCTGCTACCCAAAAGAAAGAGCGGAAGAAAGCTGGAGTTAGAATACAAGTGAACATTAGAATGGAATTTGTAAAACCAGAAGTATTTATTTTCATGTTTTGTTTTGAAAATATCCCATATGTTCATATTAGTAGAAAAAAAACTCATCAATTGAACTTGTTCATAATTTTTATTCTGCTTCTCATTTAATCATCTCCAGTTGCTACTTCCTGAAAAAACATTACATGTCTATTAAGAATGGTAGTAATTTCTGATGGAGTAGAATAATTTAACATTAGCAATAACAGGAGCAAAATTTTAAATACCATACTAAAAGTATCAAAACTCATAAGGTACCAGATGTTCATCGGTAGGCTCCCTGTGTAGTAAAGCAGAATCTCACTATAAAATCAAAAATTATGTAAATAGTCCTGAAATAGTAAAAAATTTAATAAAGATATCTCATCAGCAGACTGATAAGAGTGGGAGTAATGTTATGCAAATTAAGCTCACAGTTCTTCTACATCAAAGGAACTATCAAAGCCAAATCAGAGAGGAAGGAACCACTACCATCTGCAATTCAGATCATCACTTGTGGTCCCATCATTAAACTTAAGAAACATTGGGAGCATCCTACTATTAATTCTTAACATTATTACCTATTTTGTCTCTCATGCTAGACATTACTGAGAGCTCCTTAAGACTAGGGTCTACTTTTTAAAATGGCGAGACTATCCCTTTCTGGGACTATAAAGGAGAATGGATGCAGGTGGCTCACCCTTCTTTCCCCTTTTCACTTGCCAGATAGGAATAGATAATTCATATTTAAGCTCATGTCCAAGCATGGCAGCATCGAAGCAGCCAAGTCCTCTGCCATGAATTCCAGCTGCCCAGCAGTGCTGTCACATAGCAGAGCCTTCCTGCAAACCCTAAACTTGTAGAAAGCAAGACCTTAGTCCACATCAAGGAGGTAAAGTATCCTGCGCCTCGTAAAGCACCTGAAGAAGATCAGCTACAGAAAGATGGAACCTAGAGGGGAAACTAATAGTTGGTCAAGTCCACACAATCAAGAAGCTTGTAGGGGTTGACACAAGCTTCTAAGTTTTGCCTCCCTTCATTTTATTTCCATATGTGCACTTCTGTGCATCACAGGGGCTGTGAAAAGAAGACAGGTTTTAGTTCTGAAAAGATCCCTAATGTTAGCTGTCTAGGTAGCTGTTTTGAGAAAGCAATTCTTTGCTACAAGGTGAGGAAGGACCTTCTTGTCAGAGGGTTTCCATTTCAAAATGAGAATCTCTGAGCTCTTCCCTGTTGCCATTAATTGCTTAGTGATATTGCACCCACACGAGACTAATGCAAGGAAGCCTTTATTCTTAATTCCTAAATTAATAGTGGCTCTCCCGTGGCCATGAAAGAAAGTATTGATTTATGTGTTCTGCAGCAAGGTCTCAATGGTGTCAATAAAAAGGTAGCTAAAAGTGCAAGATCCATCTCTGGCATCTTTAGCTATCTAGTAGAAATTGCCTCTGCCTGAAACTTTTATGTGCCCATTTGATCTGAACCTTATCAGATGTCATCTACCTCTATTATGATTCAGATATCATTAATTAAAAGCTAAGCAAGGAGCATATGACAGCTGCTAACTCAGCAACATTCAAATATTGATAGTAATCAGCGAACAAGACCAACTCTTTATATGGTGCTCTTGTGAACTAAAGAAGAGGCAGCAAAGGGAGATCCTTAAGGGTATGTTGGTCCTTAGATTAGTTTGCGACCTCTTTAGACATCTTTCTGCAGCCTGCTCTCATATATGGCACCTCACTAGAGAAAGACAATGGTGTCCATGAAGCTGCTAAGATGGCTCCCAACCCATTGTCCCGTCAGTGCCTCAAGAGTAGGCAACTCACAGAGCCTTTCTCAGCCTCTCTTGGATGGCAAGGGTCCTTAAAGATTAGTGGCTCTCAAATTCTTCAAGAAGATTATGAATCATCAAAAGGTACTCTGGGGAAAAAAAAAAAGTAGAATAATGAAACATCTAAATACACTATGTATGGATTCCCAGGCAATCAGACAAGAAAATGGGACAAAAATAGAGTATTAAAGTGACATATAAATTTTAAACTAATTTAATTTGATTTTAAGTGAAGACAGTATAATATCTTCATAAGCTTGTCTCTGGATTAAAAACAAAACAAAAAATTATCCTTCATTTAAAAAAGGTCAAAGAGACATGGGCTAGAGGACATGGATACACAACCCACACAGATGGATTCTTGGCTGTGAAATTTATATGCAGCCTAGAAGGTTTCTTCCTTCCTAGGATTTAGGCAGAGGGTCCCATAGCATACGTACACTTGATGAAAACAGCTCCTCTCCAATTACTCAACAGTTAAGAAAGAAAAATAAATAGTACAGCTCACTCTGAAAATTATCTAGAAGAGTATTAAAATTAGAAGTGGACTTTCAAAACTCCTAAATGTACACTATCTGAATTTACCTATAGCTGAAGCTTGGTGCTTCAAAGCTTCATTTTAATCTCCTGTAAGGGTCTCAATTGATTCTCTTAAATAATCTAAATACCTGGATATTTTGTTGTTGTTGTTGCAGATGAATACACTCACAAATGTCTACTGAAATATTCATTTATTTAACATTAATGAAAACACATTCAGTTCTCAGGTATGACTGGCTTTCTAAAGCTCTCTGATCCAAAGAATTCTATAACAGAGAAAGTCTATTTTGAAGTACTTGACTAGTTCCATAGGAATAGTTATATCACTGTATGTTTTATAGTGATATTGTTAAATCAATATGCAGACATTAAAATGTCATTAATCTTTCCATACACATGATTGTTCCAGATTAAAAGAAGTCCTTTCACTGTAGTTAAAACTCCTACAAAGACATGTAGTCTAAAGCAAAGAAAATATTCTACAAAAGGAATCATGCTGACATTAAAATTACTGTATAAATGGATTAGTTAGCACATGCAGTATTATTTTCCATGCAAAAAAATTCTCAGATAAATTCCTTGAGAGAAGAAGCAAGTCACAGAGTAAAGGGCAATCAGAAAAGATAAAATGAGGAAGAGAAGAAAAAGAACAAGAGGAGTTTCTGTTCAACTTTTGTTGCACTCATATTTGATTTGAAGAAAGAAAGGTATGACACTAAGACCACTGCTATGTACTCAATTTCTTTGCAGTTTGAAAGGGAGAGACTAGTAAACCGTAAATATTCATAAGTTACTTATGCATGTGCAGGGAGGTCTAAACATTTTAATGATGCATTTCATTCTGTAAGATTACAGGCCTGGAAGGGACCTTCAAAGGTCATCCAATTTAGAAAACACTCCCAAGGAGCTAAATCTGTTTCCCTACTTATGCATATTTGTTCAACTTTTCCCCAAACTTTATATGTTTATATAAGTACAGATTTGTGTCCATACTTCTAATTAAATTAATTATTATTATTATTGTATTATTTATTTATATGGTTTCTGAATTTGTTGATATTATCAAATCAGAACTAAAAAAAAAATTCCCCAAAAACTGTATTTACGAAAATGTAAAACTTAGTTCTTCACCAAGTCAAATGTAATAAATCCCCATTTTTGTGCAACTATAAGATAAGGATGTTATAAAGTGGCAATAAATGTATTTCTGTTACATGAACTTATTAGATAGATTGACCACAAAACAGTTTAATATGGTAGGAATGCACATAAAAATTTAAGACCATTTAATAAACAGAGAATAATAACTGCTACTGTGGTCAAAATTTATTGTGGTAAATGGCATAGAGAGTGTAAGAAGGACTCACACCTCTACAAATTTCTCTAATGCAAAATGGAAAAAGAATAACCTATTTAATTAAAATCATTATGTTCAAAACCAAACAGAAGAAAGAACTTATGGGCTGCATAACATTTTTTAGCCATGATTTTCTAAGTATGTCTAAGAAAGTCGGGTTCTAATGATGTGAAAGTCTTTTTAAGCCAACTAATGTTGCTAGCAAAAAAACTACTTCAGCTGGTTTGAGGAATGTGTGTGTCTAAAACCTTGTCTGGCTTTTCCAGTTGTACCAGCTCATCTGATCAAAGATACCACCTTTTCCTACTTTGTTTTTCAATTAACTTTTATCACATATAGCTACAATAGTCACAATGCATACATATGTTAAAGGATAACAATATTTGTGGTTTGGAGTTTATGACAGCAGTATAAGGCCAGAGCGAAACTTCCAATATGGGTAAAACTATTATTTTGTTTCTGTGTAGCACTTGGCCTCTTCTGCTCTCTGAAACAGGACAAGGGACTACATTTCAGATCAGCATTTTTTTGAGGCACACGTCTTGTGTTTGGTGAACAGAAAATAAACCTTCCACTGTAAACATACCACTCACAATTTCACATGGAAGTCATCAGTCACTGAAAAAATACAGACAATTCCGTCATTTATAATTGTTCATTTCATAGAAAGCATGGATATCAGTTAACTGCATATTCATTTCAGCACAGCAAACTACCCTATCTTCCTACTTCCCATCCACTTATTGAATTGTCTCAGTAAGTGTGTTATGAAAAGCCTTCTGACAGCCTACTGAGGCAGTTCCGATCTTTGCTGATGGTCCTCAGTTTCAGCCACCACCACAGTCCTCCACTGGAAACACTTTTGGGAGTAGCTTGGTTTTGTCTGTTCAATTTAAAAAAGCAAAATTTCCTTCTTTGGGATGTTTGTAATATTTATTTTTATCACAAGATAATTTATTATGTGGACTAATATAATCCAAAAAGCTTATGATATGTGAAGATATTAATAGTCTCAGATACATTGAAATATTAATATTCTTAGACACATGAAAACATTAATATTTAGGACATAACTATTTTCTGAACATCATTTAGAAATAAAAATACTGCTGATGAATCAATGAGAAAAAATAATGTTCCTAAATATACTAGAATGAACAGATACGCCTCATGGATGAATGGTGAAGGAGTTAATTTATTTCATCATATATGAAAAAAGAGAAAACTAGATGTTAGTCCTGCCAAAGCAATCACAGTTGGAGAGAGATGACAGCTCAAAGCTAGTACTGAAAAATTGGCGTAAAGGGAACAAAGGCTTGATTGCCCTTACTTTACTAAAAAACTAAGGAATGCATTTTTCAAAATCTCCTTGTACACAAATCTTCATTAATAGAGATAGGAAATTATTTTGAATGCTTCATTGTTGGTCTTGATATCATAATTAGAGAAAGCCCATAAAAGATCTTAACAGAACTTTTGAAGTGTCAGTGTAAGTATTTCCATCTTTAAATGCTATATATAACACTTTTAAAACAGAATAGTTGTGCTAAATTGCAGTTAAATTTATCAAATACAGCACAAGCTACCACAGTGAAAAATGCAAACCGTGGTGAAGCACAGAAATTGAGAGTTTGTGAAAAATGATAATCCACATAGTAGATCTTAGTACAGAGTGAAATGATTTGACACATTTTTTTTCACCTCAAAAGAATAAAGCCACATGCTTACTGCCTTGCAAGCTATGAAATATGACAAAAGTTAAACCATTGACTTTTACAAATAAAGGAATTGATGACTAATGTTACTAAAGTACACTGTACTTGGATTTTATCATAAAAATTCATCTGTGTTCTATTTAGTCCCCAAGAGACACTTGCTGGTGTAAGCAGGATCACAGTAGAGAAAGACCTAAAGGTCTTGCAGTCCGAGAGTCTTACAGCCTAACATCATCGTCATTCATAAGGAAGAAAATATTTTCATGGTATGATAGACTTCTCAGACCTCTGCAATGTCTTTTGATATTCACCCTATTAAAAACAGCAGTTAACTCAGAAATTATTAGTTCTCTGTGAACTAAAACTTTAACAAAATTAATTCTGCCTACAAGATGGCTGACTGGACTGGCTTCTGTCTTGTAATATAACAATAGTTTTTTTGGCATTGTTGCCAGGCCTAACATTTAATTATTCCAAAAGATCAGAAGTTAGTCCTGGCAAACCAGTAGAAATAGACAATAATTCAAAGCAATCAAATTCCAACAACAGATACAAATGCAATGCAAGAAAAGTGACTAAATGCAGTATGAATTTCAGCAAGTTCAAAATGAATGGGTTTTTTTTCTAAAAAAATATAAGGGCAGGTGGGGATAGCAACGGTATTCATTTGTGGCTCAGCACAGAGACCAAAGTTTATGAAGAATGTTCCAAATGAGCAGAGAGATCTCAGAGCAACATGTAGCTGAAGTAGACCCAGGCAAGGAAAAGAAGCTTTTGTAATGAAGTGGTTGCTTGTCGTGCAATCTCCATAGGGGGATGAAGATACTAAAATTTCGTATTTCGCTAGAGAATACAATTTGTTCCTAATCTTCACTGCATGCTGCAAAGACAAGGCAGCACAAGAGCTGTGTTATATGCTGTAGGTCCTACGGAGGGTACTTCTGTAAAACTCTTGCAGTCATGAAAAATAAAACCTTCTTAAAAGTTGTGCAGATTTCCAAATCTAATGGACAACTTTATAAGTCTAAAGGGACATCTGAGCAATAGAGCTGGTGGGAGTCATGCAAGAAATACTTCTGTTAGGTGAAAGCAGTAAATAAGAAAGAAATTCAGGCATGTCATTAGAAAAGCAAAATTTCAAGTCAGTATTTCCTGAGACCTAATATGAAATCTTTCACTAAAAAGTATTGATAATTTAAATTTTAGGACTTAAATAAAAACTTCAAACATTTGTTTAGCAAATTATTTGAAATGGATTTCTATGGCATCCTGCATGCTTCTGATCTGACTGCACTATTGCTAGAGATTTACTGTCAAAAAGTCATTTCCCACCTCTGATTGACATGGAGATCATAGGTGAAACTTCAAGTCTATATTCTAATAACAATGACAACTGGAATGCCTGGGTATAGTTTCCTACCTGCAAAAGAATTATTTTTGGGTTTTTAATCTGAACAGAAGGGGCAGAATCATTTTAGGAAAATGCAAAAATAGCTTGTGTCCTACAATTATGCTAAGATCCAGAAGTTTGTGGGCATTTCCTGGGAGTCCTGCCAAAAAATACAGCTCCTTTCCCACATTATCTGTTCCGTCTCTGTGAGGATTGAGAGGTAGGGATACAGCATAAGCCATGCTGAGCACGTGATCTGTGAACTTGCTTCATGTACAAACTGAACAGCCCTTTATTTCAGAATGAAAGCATGCACAGATGATGTGCTCAGTCTTGTGTACAAGCATTGAAAAAGGGGCTACAAACTAGGAAGGCTTGGAAGCTGAAGTCCTTCTGCATTTCTGTCTTTAGAAACAGCAGCTGAGACCCTAGAGGGAATGTGGAACACCAAGTGACTCCGTGGGTCCTGAATGGTCTCCCAATGGCTGGACATCTGAGGAAGCAGCTGGCTCCAGCTGGGTTAACATGCCAATAACAGTATGTGCTGGATACCTTTCAGGGTCAATATCAAAAACTTACCACTGTTGTGGCCAAAGCTTCCACTCCAAGCAGTCTATTCAATTAAATATAGAAAACTGGAACTGCCTGTGAAATCAGCTGCTAAATAGAAAAGAGGAGAAAGCAAGCACATGAAGAGTGAAATGCTGGCAACAGTTGCTCTTTGCTCAATTAACTTACCAGTACAACAGGAAGAAGTAAGATGAAGGGAAATAAAAGAGGACTTGTCTTAGAATTGAAAAAATGGAGAGGATAGAAAAAAATAAAACCAGTTTATTTACTGCCCTCTATCTACACAGCAATGCTGCAGCTGCTGCTCTTTTGCTGCTGAAAGCCAAGTGGCTTCCCAGGCGTGGCAAGGAATTTAACTTCCTGATTATGAGCAAAGGAAACACTAGAAAACTTTGTTCCACATTGTTCAGTTCTTTCCCATTGCAGCAACTCCTGGAAGAAGGCAAGGCTGGCAATTCATCACAAAATTCATTTTAAGACTAAGCAATGTCAGAAATAACACCCGCTGCTACTGTCTAGCTACCAGCATAATCGGCTAGGATGACAATGTTGTGAAATATCTGCATAAAGTTAAGGATATACTAAAAAGACTGAGCTGGAGACAAAGCCTTGCCAAAACCAAGGGAAAGGAGAAGCCATTATAAATGTGTATACCTAGAGATAAGTAAACATGTTTGTAAAATGTAGTGTTTATACCTGAGGTCACCTCTGGCAGCATCAGGTGGTGATGGGTGGAACCATGCCATGGATTTCAAGAAGTCTCCTTGGGAATTTGGAAAGCCTTTTTCTGAGCAAATCTCTTCTTTCCAAGTGAAAAAAAAATTGGAGATCTGTTTGGGTACTCACGCAGTCTAGATCCACAGCAGCAGAACAGCCTTTACTAGTACCCTGACTGAAAATTCTGGGTCTTTTAGAAGTGTCTCTTTAGTGAGCTCTCAGTTGAACCTGGAAAACTCGAGGTCCAGTTTTAAATAACATCTGGCTAAAAACTTACACTCCTCTTTCAAAGCAAAAAGACAGCAAGAACTGGACACCTTCTTGGTGAATCATCAACCTATGAAGACTTAACTCATATAAAAACAACAAACTGATGAATTACATGCATTGCTATAAAACTAGCTCCCTAGCACTGGATGAAAAAGTATTGTTAATATTTTTTAAATTGTCATTTTTAAATTATTCAAACTGCAATTCACTTCTGTATATAGAAAAGAAACTATGCATTTTTGGTTTGTTGCATGAGCAGTTACTCAAATTTCTTCAATCCCTGTTACAAGATATTGATTGACAGATGTGCTACAGACATAGGCATCCAAGATGCTTTCCAAACTGGGCAAATCTAAACCAGCATGCAGATGAAGTTACATGCATAGAAGTACACAAGCAGTGGAACCTATTTAAATGCCCTCTTCTGGGAGATAAGTCTTTAAACAGGATGCTGTTTGTTTTAAGCTTCACTTTTGATTGACTTTTCACTTTGTTTAGGCTCATAAATTATAACATTCTAATTTACACATGGCTCTTTGTGCTGCTTCATGCCAATTCTTGAATACTATTTGACAAACAATTGTAGGCAAGCCAGTACAATTAACAGATGATTACTGTTAAGGCAGAAGGGTAATTGACAACTGGACTTAACACTGCTTTGATACTAAGTGAAGTTTTCTCATAAATGTTATACAGTGTGTGTCAAAACTCTTGGTATAAATAAGCAACATAATGTAAGGCTGTCTGCTGATCTTTTGGCAATCACCGGTGTAATAGCTTAGCTTAATTGGTGACCTATTTTTTTGAGTTTCCATCATGATGATACAAAACAGTGGTCTTTGTCTAAAGGCACATATGGTACATTTTTTCTGTACATTTTTTCTGTCCATTTTTTTTTTTTTCCTGAGGACATGCTAATGCTTTTTTGGCATGAAGGGCAGAGACTGTCCTGGCACAAGTTGTCTGTATATCATGATCAAATGAGATACCACTGATGCCTTCAATGCATAAAATGTCCTCAAGTTGGAATATTCTCCAGCAGTAATCATACACACACACATTTTTGATAGCATAATTGTTGAAACATAAGCTTGATAGGGGCCCACCTTGCTATTGGCAACATTTTATTCTATTACATCTTTTGAACAGGAGCAAGAAACAGGCAGATCCATGGAGGATGCCAGGCATGATATAGAAGCTTTCTTTTGGAGCTTAACGTGGTTTGTACGCTGGGGGTTTTGGCAGTATGGTGCATTCAGAACAATGGGGAAAATGTCACATGACACAAGCTACTGAGTAGGTTGCACCATTCAGGTGCTTAGTTTAAAGAGCTGGTAACTAGGGAAGCAAGAATCTGGAAGTCTAAGAAGGAAATATGTACAATGTTAAACTCTTTATACTTTCTGGAGTGTAAGCAAAAAGTTTTGCTTTTGTAAGCAAAAGTTTTCAAAGCTTTTGCTTTGAAACTAGTCATGCTAACTCTTCATTGTTTCTGTTAATCTGGATTGTTGGAGCCCAATTTAACTTCAATTTACGCAGACTTCAAACTAGATTAACATATGAGACAGTAGAAGGTGAAATTCAGCAATAAAAAGAAAATGTTGAATTTTTCTCTTGAGTTTTCTTCCTAAAATGGTCTTAAAGCTAAAGAAAGATGGAGAAGATGGATTCAACAACTCATCAATTAAGATCAAGACAATGCTTGTTGCCAGTCTCCTTGCCCACGGGAAAAAAAATTCACATCCCTCTTCTTTAGTTACCTGGACCCATACCCTTAACAAAACCTAGTCTTCAAAAATTCAGGGATGACAATGTAAAATGATCAAGAATATGTAATTTGATCTGATGTGGCGTGAGGAGCACAGAATGTTTAAAGGGAAGTTTTTTTAAAAGCAGAATAAGAGGTCATGTCACCTGGTGAATAAAAAGAGGAATTAATCACCCATAGAGGCTTTAGCATGCATTGTCCTGCTGTTAGGATTTCTGGATTTGTACCTTCCAGGATGTGATCTTATAATGAATGTGTAACTTTTTTTCAAAAAGGCACACTAAGTTCAATTCTTTCAGAAAGCCTCTGAAGCCCTACACACATTTCTGCCCAGAAAATTTGGGGCAAAAAGTTAAGTACTCTTTGAAAGTCCAGTATGACTGCAAGTGTTAATGATAGTGATAGAAAACCTGAAATTAGGGTGTGCGTGTGTTTGTGCATCTACATGTTTGCATACTTCCTGATGGAGAGAACAAGCGTTTCTGAAAACCTGGGTAGAAGAGGCAAGGGGATGACCTGTCTGAGATTCAGTTGTGTGGTTCAGCCACCATTAATTGCACAAAAATGTGGAATTATGCATGCCTAAGTGTAAATAGTAAACCCAACACTTTGCTAGGGTGAAGTTAGTGAACAGATGGCATATAGACCACCAGTAGTCTGTAGAACATCAGACGTCTGGTATAATTTCTATACGTAAGTGTCCTTGACATTGACAAGTCAGTACATGCCACAGCAGAACTGGGAGCTGGATTTTTATAGAGATAGCACATCATTGAAATGGTGAGAATTTAAAAAAAAAAAAAGAGTTTGGTTATAAATAAATCAGGATGGTTAGTATTTTTGGTAAGCAATATGTAAAAACATACGACTTGGTCTGTAGGCTATTAAAAACCTGCTCAATTCTTTGCTTAAGATTTGACAGTCATGACCACATAAGCAGTAAACCTTTATTTGTAGTTTCCATCAAATACTGTCCCTTTACATTTTTTTTTACCTAGGCGTACTAAGCCTCTCCATATAGGTGCTAAGAGTTCCTGTGAAATGTTATGTCCTGGTGTGGGCTGGCAGTGCTGCTTTAAGATTATAAGGAAATGTAAGAATCACAGAACCATAAAATGATTTGGGTTGAAAGGGACGTTAAAGGTCATCTAGTTCCAATGTCCTGCCATGGGCAGGGATCCCTTCCATTAGACCACATTGCTCAGATCTCCACCAACCTGACCTTAAACACCTCCAAGGATGGGGTATCCACAACTTCCATGGGCAATCTGGTCCAGTGCCTCACCATCCTCACAGTAAAGAATTCCTTTCTCATATCTATTCTAAGTCTATTATTATTGAAGTTTGAAACCATTTCTGTTTGTCTTGTCGCTACGTGCTCTTGTAAAAAGTCCCTCTCCATATTTCTTGTAGGCTCCTTGCAGGTATTGGAAGGCCTCATTTAGGTCCCCTGATGCATTTTCCAAGCTGAACAAACACAACCCTCTCAGCTTTTCCTCATAGGAAAGGTGCTCCATCCTTCTCATAATCTTGGTGTCCCACCTCTGGACTCGCTCCAACAGATACATGTCCTTCTTCTGCTGAGGACCCCAGAGCTGATGCAGCACTGCAGGTGGGTTCTCACCAGGGCAGAGCAGAGGGGCAGAATCCCCTCCCTGGCCCTGCTGCCCACACTGCTTTGGATGCAGCCCAGGACACGTTTGGCTCTCTGGGCTGTGAGTGCACATGGCTGGGTCATGTCCAGCCTCTCACTCACCATCACCCCCAGGTCCTTCTCCCCAGGGCTGCTCTGGTTCTGTTCATCTTCAGCCTGGGTTGATATCTGGGGTTACCCAGACCGAGGTGCAGCACCTTGCACGCAGTCTTGTTAAAACTCATGAGATTACCATGGGCTCACTTCTCAGGCTTGTATGTATCAGGCCATACCAGGGAAATAAGGAGAAAATATTTTCAGTTAGGCTGACAATACTTCACATAGGTGATAGATACATCATCTGCTAAAAAAAAAAAAAAAGTTTTGCAGAAAAATAGAAAAAATGGTGAGTAAACAAAGTTCCAAAAGCTGCCAGAACTCATACAACAAAATGAGAACTTGACTTTATAGGATAAGGAAGTGGAGCACATAGGCTTAATACTGTTCAAGACAACTTTTCAAAACAACTTGGATGCTTCTGTGGAAAAGAGGGCAATAATAATGATAACGGTTGGAAAATGCTTCAGTGTTCGTCTTCTGATAGAGGAGATACATTGTGTGCTCGGAGAGTAATTTGAAATTGACGAATGTTGCTATAACGCAAGCACCATTTAGATCAGAAACCAGATAGCAACTCTGAGGTGGTGCACATTAATAACTCTGATTGCTTTCCTTAACTACTGCAAACTTGAAAGCAGCCTTATCATCCTAAAAGCACAGTAGCACCTGATATGGCCTTCTCTATTACCTACCATAAGTGTTTATATCTTGTTTTATAGATTGGAGTCCCCCTAAAAGCCTGCTGCAGAAAAATAAGGGTTGTAAGAAACAGTTCTTAGAGGCTGGCTGGCCTGAAGTCCATGTGTATTTTCCCTTGCAGTGTTTTCCATGTGTAAACCTTGTCCCCACACTACCCTTTATGTTCTGTGTTTTGGTTTATGAAATGAATAGTGAAGCTTGTGAAACAACTACAAGAGAACTCCATTGTAAAAATCTAGTTATTGGGTGGGTTTTGTAGTTGTGTGGGTTTTTGGCTTTTTTTTTCATAATTGAAGTCTCTTTTTCTCTTTTTCTTACTCTTTTTCTAAGGAAGAAGACAACTCTGACTGACTGCCCTAGGTCAGTACCATCGCCTGTCTCCTAGTTTGTCCAGACTCATGAGTTTCTAGTTTATTTCTGAAAGCTTGTAAATATGAGTGATTTTTAAATTAAGCTTGCCCTGCTTTTTTTAACATCTTACAGAAACGGGGAAATCTTCGTTCTCTGTTTTCTTGATCAAGTGGGCAGCAAATACTGCAGGAAAAGAACTCAAGAAATATCAAGTCTGCAAATTCCTTTAGGGATGAAACATGAAGTGACATGTGACACTTCTCAGCCTGGATACACAAGGCTAGGCTCTGGGCAAGCTTATTTCCTCAAAAGACACCTCTTTGACAGGAATAAAGTTTTTTGTGTCTGGCACACTGATTTCAGAGTGACCATTCAACCACAGTTAGACACAACCCAAGTAAAAATAAAGAGCATTCAAATGAAACAACACTTCTAGTTGGGTATTTATTTTATTGGGGTATAAATATTTTTGAACAATTTTTACATAAAATTAAATGCATATATATATATATATACACATATATAGAAAGAGAGAAATTAAGCACAGAATTTAAATATCATTAAGCTTAAAAACTCCTAGTATACAATCTAAAACTCTAATTTGAATCTCTGCCTTAACACTATTGATATTTCACAGGTCACATTACCCCTAATGTATCTTTTACACTATGAATAGTGTTTCCTCTCCTGCATTTACCATTACAATTGGTGCAAAACCACTTGCAGGCGGACAAAAACTGTGATAAGCAAAGTAGAAATTGAGGACAATATGGCTATTCTATAATGATAGGATTTCAAGTTCACACCATTTTCCAGTATGTAACATTCTCCATATAGACAATTCATATGTGGTTTGTTTTAGTTTGAAGCCTAAAATGATCAAGAAGAACCAGACTAAGAAACTTAATTTCCCAATGTCAAAATATTAAATCTGGTATTTGATACCTAAGGTGAATGACTGTGAATTAAATCCTTGTTTTAATAGAGAGTGTTAAGTAACTTTGACATAATGTCACTTTCCTATCTTTGTCTCTTTCTTTTAACTTACCCATCAGTAAATATTTCACCCTGAAACATTAGCATGAACACCATGTATTGCTATTAATCCTTATGAATGCTGCAAAGGATATGAGCATTTTTGGCTCTTGAAGGATTTTCTGTAAGGGCCACCTTTGTTGCTGATGAAGAACCCCAATTACAACTTGTCCTTCTCAATCACTTTCACGGTGATGAAAGGCTCCTGTAGCAGGGGAAGTGGCTCAGAGCATCCATGTACTAAGAAAAAAGCAAACCCAGCATCTCTTGCAATTCAGCATATGGAGGGGACAGAGGCAGAGACAAACTTGAGTCACAGAGCCTTCAAAATTTTTCAAATTAACCTTGCCTTTTTAGCGCCCACTTACAATTTGTACAGTATGCTGGATGAGCAACTAGTTGAAATGGAAAGTCAGTGTCTTCAACAACAGATGAAAAACCTTCTACAGCTTATTGCAGTGTTGCACAGCATATTGAAGTCTTATTTCAAATTTGGAAAGCAAGTAATCTCAAGCACTTCTTGCTCTCTAGCCACTCAAAGCTCAAATTATGTATTCCTGTTTTTTTTTCCTTTACTCATTATATTAACTCTTTCCATGCACTTACCCAATTTTCTCATATTCTTACACAGGCTGTTTTTTTTTTTTCCTGGGCAGATATACAACATTCTATTCCTACTCCTAGGTCAATTCACTGCTTGCTAGGGAACAGCAACATTTGTCCCATTCATGTTTTTTGCTAAGCGAATGGTGCCAGCTAGAAAAAAAGTCACGTTGCAACTACTCCTGCCAGTGGGATGCTAATTTGGAACTCTTTCCTGCGCCTGCTGTCTGAAAGAAAAAACATCTAAAAAAAAAACTTTTCAGTGAAACTATTCTCTTCTCTGTAAGAGAAATTAGGGCAGGCATAGTTGCACAAAAGCTTTTTCATCAAGCTATACAACTCCAGATAAATACAAACCTTGGGAACCTTGTAGATGACTTCGTTGTCACCTGACTGTGACAAACTAAGAGAACCCGTCAGGATTCCCTTAAGACCTGAGAGTATGACCTGAAGCTGTGTCGGGGAGGTTTAGGTTGGGCATTGGGAAAAGGTTCTTCACCCAGAGGGTGGTTGGGCGCTGGAACAGGCTCCCCAGGGAAATGTTCACAGCCCACAGCCTGCTGGAATTGAAGTAGTGTTTGGACAATGCTCTCAGGCATACGCGGGATTCTTGGGATGGTCCTGTGCGGGACATGTGCAGGATCCTAGGGTGATCCTTGTGAGTCACTTCCAACTCAGGATATTCAGTGATTCTATGAGACACATTTCTCTTGAACTTACCTTGAATACTCACCAAAGGTTCAGTAGGAGTTTAATTCCTGAAGCTGTACTTCCGCATCTCAAATTGCTACCAATTTACTATTTACCACAAACATTTGTGATGTGTTACTCAGATTCATCGATCTGTGTAACTGCTACGATTCCTGCTCTGCCACGCTCTCCTCAGCCTTACCTGGACGCGAACTACACTGGCAGCTTGACGTGAGGAGCAGGACGGTGGCGGCACACACCACAACCTACATCCAATTGCACTGTTTGAGCTGTTTGCTTATTTTATACTAATCGAACCGGTCCACAGCATAAAACCTTTTTGAAGCGTCCCCGTAATCACAGAAGAAAAAGTATCCACGATAGAGACAGCAACGTAACGGATGCCTTTTAAAGGCACCTTTTTAAGAAATTTGCGTATCCCTTTTCCCCCGTGCCTTTGAGAGGTAAGCCAGGCTCCCTCCGACCTCGGGCAGGGGTCTGTTCCCGAGCACGGCCCCTCGGAGGCCGGCGGCCCCTGGCTCCCGGGAAGCGCCAGGCGGGAGCAGCGGGCACGCGCCGCTTCCCACGCTCCCGCCGCTCGCCCCCGCGCCGGACCGACTGGATTTTTTTTTTTTTTTAATTTTTTTTTTTTTTTTTGGACCTCCGGTCCGACCTCCGCACACCGGCGAGCTGGCGGTAGGGCGAAAGCCAGTCGGAAGCAGCTAAAAAAAACTCCGAGCCGAAGAAAAAGAAACCCCAAACGCGAACAACGAGCCCGCAGCTCCCAGCGGATAGCCGCGCCACCGGGAAGCCCCAGCCGCCGCGGTGCGGGCTCCGCGGGAGCGCTGACGTCCTGCGCCGCCCAGCCCCGCCCCATCCCGACCGGTGCCGGACGCAGCCGGAGACTCCCGAGCTCCCCCAACTCCCGGCTCCACCGCCCTTGTTCCTCGGGCGGGGACTCGCTTCCTTTCCCGACTCCCCCTTCCCACCCTCCACCTCCTCCCAGGCAAG